>CM040125.1:50485030-50832076 GCA_022559845.1 Amorphophallus konjac
TCCTTGTTAATAACCTCATCTTTGCTTCGGCATGTGACCCATGTCGATGAACAAACCCTTTTCGACCCTCGTCATCATCGGCGAGATCGGTCGATCTCTACCCCCAACATTGGACCTTACGTCCCTGTGGGCAACCCCATCCTTGTTTCGGCAGCAACATATGCCGACAAATAAACCCCTTTCGACTCTCGCCATCATCGGCGCGATCGGTCAACCTCTACTCTTGAGCTTGGATCCTACATCCTTGTTGATAAACCACTTCCTTGCTTCGACATTTAACCAGTGTTGACGAAATAAACCTAAGACCCACCCTTGTCCTCATCAACAAGGACGGTCGGCGTTCCCGCGATCCAGTTCTTCTGAATCTCAAATTTAAAAAAAAAAGAGAAGAGAGAAAAGAAAAGAAGGGGTTAAAAATAGAGATACCCCGCCAGACTTGCTCCTCTATCGGGACGAGTGCAAAAATGGCTATAACCCAGCTGTGACGAAAACCCGAAAGGGCGTCGCAGGCAAAATCGGGTACCCCGCCACGTGAAAACCCGAAAGGGCGCGTGGGCAAAAGCAAGAGGGGGCTGGTCTCGGTGAAAACCCGAAAGGGCACTTAGGTCGGTAATGTGAATAAAAAGAAAAAAAGAATGATGAATAGTGATGAACCATCCTCCATCCGGAAGGCCATTCACAAGGTCAGGGCGAGGGTCTTCATCCGATATCCCACTTACACACATCCATCTACCTTTTCGACCCTTGTCATCATCGGAAAGATCGGTCGCTACCTATAATGGCCCTTGTCACCATCGGCAAGACCATCTACCATTTTCGACCCTTGTCACCATCGGCAAGATCAGTCGCTACCCTTCCGGTTTTTGTCATCATCGACAAGACCGTCTATCTTTTCGACCCTTGTCACCATCGGCAAGATCGGTCGCTACCTATAATGGTTTTTGTCATCATCGGCAAGACCGTCTACCTTTTCGACCCTTGTCACCATCGGCAAGATCGGTCGCTACCCTTCCGATTTTTGTCATCATCGGTAATACCGTCTACCCTTTTCGACCCTTGTCATCATCGGCAAGATCGGTCGCTACCTATAACGGTTTTTGTCATCATCGGCAAGACCGTCTACCTTTTCGACCCTTGTCACCATCGGCAAGATCGGTCGCTACCCCTTCCGGTTTTTGTCATCATCGGCAATACCATCTACCCTTTTCGACCCTTGTCATCATCGGCAAGATCGGTCGCTACCTATAACAGTTTTTGTCATCATCGGCAAGACCGTCTACCCTTTTCGACCCTTGTCATCATCGGCAAGATCGGTCGCTACCTACCCGGTTCTTGTCACTATCGGCAAGACCATCTACCCTTTTCGACCCTTGTCATCATCGGCAAGATCGGTCGCTACCCTTCTGGTTTTTGTCATCATCGGCAAGACCATCTACCCTTTTCGACCCTTGTCATCATCGGCAAGATCGGTCGCTACCTATAACGGTTTTTGTCATCATCGGCAAGACCGTCTACCTTTTCGACCCTTGTCACCATCGGCAAGATCGGTCGCTACCCTTCCGGTTTTTGTCATCATCGGCAATACCGTCTACCCTTTTCGACCCTTGTCATCATCGGCAAGATCGGTCGCTACCTATAACGGTTTTTGTCATCATCGGCAATACCATCTACCCTTTTCGACCCTTGTCATCATCGGCAAGATCGGTCGCTACCTATAACGGTTTTTGTCATCATCGACAAGACCGTCTACCCTTTTCGACCCTTGTCATCATCGGCAAGATCGGTCGCTACCTACCCGGTTCTTGTCACCATCGGCAAGACCATCTACCCTTTTCGACCCTTGTCATCATCGGCAAGATCGGTCGCTACCCTTCTGGTTTTTGTCATCATCGGCAAGACCATCTACCCTTTTCGACCCTTGCCACCATCGGCAAGATCAGTCGCTTTCCCCCCAAACCTGGCAAAGGCCCTGTCCCAGGAACGGCTACACCGCGGTGGAGCGAACACCTCATCCCTTCCCTGAAGGCGTGAGCGCTCTCCTGCGTTATTGGCACTCGTTCCCGGGTTCAGGTGATTAGCCGAAAGAAAGAAAAGACGAAAAGAAGTCGTGGTCAAGACTACGAAAAGAAATGCTTCCATTTAATAAAAGTGGAGAATACATTCTTTTGCCCAGGGCATCCCCCAGGGTACATAAACTCCAAAGACAAAAAAAAAAGGAACAGAGCTTCCAAAAGGAAAGGAAACAAAAAGCAAAGGGAAACCAAGACTACGGCAGAGGACGCCGGAAGATGTCCCCTAGTTCCAAAAGGCCCAGCGAGGGGTACTGGGTCAATTCCTCCAGACGAGTCTTGGTGGCTGTCAGCTGCAATAACCTCTCGTCGAGTGAAGCAAGTCATCCTTCAGCCAGGTCGGCCTCCTCTGTCGTCTGGACTTCTAGGCGCTCGCCTTCCTGCAGCTCGGCCTCGGCCTTAGCTAGTTCCGCACGCAATTCATCTATCCGTGCCCTGAGGAGCAGCTGACGTTCCGAGATATTCTCAGCGGCATCCCTCAGCTGTCCCACCGTCACCTTCAGTGAACTGACGGCAGTGCGGCAATCTGCCCTCTCCAACTTCACAGCAGCGAGCTGGTCGGAAACCTCCCGATTCAGGAAATCCCGCCTGTTGGCGTGCTTCAGCAACATCACAACCCGTGTGGTCCAATCATCCATGGGGCAACCAAATGCCAGTAGCGGCCGGGAGAGGTGGTCCACCAAGCTTCTCAGCTGCGCATAAGTCAAGTCTGGAGAAGCTGACATGGCCCGCTGGAGATTATCCAGAGATTGCCATACCATGTCTCCAGAAAATTGTAAGCCCAATGGCGAAGTCTCGGGGAGCCGAAAGTCTACCCTGCTGTCCACCTCAGCCCAGATGTCGTCGGCCACCCCGAGGGACGTCGACGGCATAGTCTGCACGGCACCCACTCCCGGTCCGACCACTGCAGCCATATCAACTGGAGGGATCTCCATAATAACAACTTCTTTGCCCGCCCTTTGGGGTGAATCTGCAATAGTCGTGTCGGCAACAGAAGGCACATGCTCCTCTTGAGTAGTTTCGCCAGCCGCTTCCGGGAATAGGGTACAGACCCAAGCATTAAAGAAGTGGAGGGGACCAACTATCCTCGAATTCCGGGGAATACGTGATTTGTGCAAATCCCCCAACATTTTGTATATGAGGCATAAAGCCACGGGGCACAGGGACAGCTTCGTCCCCCAAGCCATCAAACAGGCGGGGTAAATCGCCTCCGGCCTAATCACCGTCTCGTCCCCTTCGGGAAGGGCGAATGAACAAAGCCAATATGTTAAATACGCAGCACAATGCGTGACTGCGTCAACTCCTGTGGGGTTCGGGCCGGCCTGCCTCTCTCTCCCTGCGACAGCTGGATACGTTGCTTGGCGTCGGGCCCTCTTCTTCCGCGCCACTGCTGTCGGAACTACCGTGGGAAAGTCTTCATATTGCTGCTCCCTACCAAAGAAATACTGAAGCCACGTGCCCATCCGCACGCGTCTCTTCTCACCCGGCTTTCGCGCCTCCCGCGAGTCCAGCGTCAGGCGCAGCAAGGTGCGGTACGCCTTCATCAGATAACGATAGGCGAAGCCCGTAAAATATCTACCTTCGCCGTCCGTCTGATCCTTTAGCTAGTCTGGGAAGCAAACTTCTTCATACGGCTCTCCGTCTATTGGTAGGCCGCTCAGCTGAGAGAGGCTCCATAAATCCAATGAAGTCTCACCTTCCGCTGTGTAGAAGGTGTTGTACTCTGGGCAGAAGACTTCGATCATCCCACAACATAGACCTCGGGAGATCGGATATCTATACCGCGAAGCATATATGCTTTCGTAGACCCCGGCATGTACCAGAATGGGAGCATACTGTCGCAGCACAAAATCTGTGAATTCAACTGCTCCTGGTCTGAACGCATGAGCATCGGTGGCTTTGAGCTCTCCAAACCACCCCACTGAAATCTGATGCTTGAATCGGACCGCCAAGCAGTCCAAAAGAAAAGGCTCGTCCCGGTATCCCCAATGCAGCGGGCCGAGGAATAAACCATATACAGGCTTCTCCCTGTCAACACGGCCAGCAGTTTCGTTCCAGCGAGCTGGTGTGTACTGTGGTGCTCTCGTCAGCATCCCGGCCTCCGGAGACAGTTCCTGCACCCCTAGCACCGCTCCCCACTTCCTGGGCTCACCCGGGATGTACATGGGCGTACCGCAGATGATAGATTCGGCCAAGCTGTCTCGTTCCGCCAGCAGGGCCCCTTCAGCTCGGCGAACCAGGATGAAGTCACGCTTCCCACGAAGGTTGAAGCGCTCGAGAAAGGCCATCAGATGTTTATCTTTGGGATGATCCCGTCGGATGTCGTCCCTTCGATCATACTTAAACTGGTTGCCGTCTAGAATGAACAAGCGACTGGTGTCAACTGTGTCGGTCTCTGAGTCCGAAGATTCGGCCACTGCAGCTATATGTCTCAGCCCCCGCTCAAGGGAATGGACGTTCCCCCAGGTCACAGCAACCCGGGATGCGGAAGAAGAAGATCCAGATGCCATACTATCTACAAACCAACAAACAAAGGTCAGAAATCAGTTGATCAAAACGACATTTCTGACAACATTTCGGCAGCACCTCCTCACTCCAGGGAGTGCCAAAGAAGAAACGGAAGCCGTCCACAGAGGGAGCAGCCCCTAAAAGCAGCCATAGGCATTAAGCCAAGGCCAAATGGGACACCCGAGGGATCTAGCTCCGAGGACAAGTCCTACAAAGAGCCTCCCGGGGCCCGAAGAATGGGTTCAAAACCCGAAGCAATAAACCACTCAACTCACCTACTCACAGGCGAAAATCGCCCGAGCTCAGAGCTCACTCGGCGCCGCGGGAGGGAGAGTATGGAAGAGAGAGAGAAAATTTCGTCAAATGAAGGACTGTTAAGAAAAAAACGAAGAGGAAATGAACTTATAGGGGGGCTCCACGGTCGTTAAAACGGCGCGCCCCGGGGCGCGCCGTTTTAACTGTTTGGCGCGCCGTTTTAAGGAATTCTGGCGCGCCGTTTTAACCCTTTAAGGCCTTGCCGTTTTAACAAGCTCATTTGCGCGCCGTTTTAACGGCCGCGCCGTTTTAACAGCCGCGCCGTTTCAACACGGCCGAACAAGTTTTCCGCCTCGTCCGACGGGCATCCGGAGCCAGAATTGAGTGCCGTTCGAGCTCTCGTCATCACACGAAGCTCATCCGTAGGCACTGCTGCACTCCTGCCTCGTTTGCACCACCCACGTCTGGGGGGCATTTGTTGGCACTCAAAATATGATCCCTGGCGACCAAGCCGCAAAGACAAATGATACGGCCCACTGAAGCACCGAAGCCGATGAAAATCAACTTATCGAGGGTCCCTCGAGCTGACGAAGCCCCAAGCCACCTTGAAGGGAACACCGGGGACCTCACCTCAGGAGAGTCAAAGTCAACCCGCAACCAACCGGCAGTGCGATCAAGCCTGCCCAATGATCCGGCATCGACTCTGTCATGCCGCTACCCCACATCCGACGTCCGATCAAGGACGACGGTCTACCTTATGATTCTCCGAAAGAGGAAGAATGCCCTCGGCCATCCACAACAAGGGGCCGGAGGTTCTGTCAGCAAGAAGATCCCGATCACCCGACACGGGTTTGGCTTCTCGCCCTAGTGAGGCCATTAGCGGCCGATGGATCGCCGTTCAAGGCGGAATTACCCAGGATGCAATGTCATCCTGCAAGGAAGCTTCGGACACAGGTCCGTCTTGATGAGAGGCACCAATCACAGTGCCGAAAGTCGTACCGACGGGACACCCGTGTGTCCGGACCGGAAGCACACGAAGTTCTGATCAAGGCCGTTCGTCACGTCAAGAGCTTCGTCAACACTCCGTCAAGGCTCCCCGAGAGCCAGGGCGAGAGGAACAGTCCACTGGAGTCTCCGGAACCATCCCCGGACCCATCGGCCTAGCCGTGCCTGGAGAACGGGTTAAAACGGTGCCCCTTAATACGGCGCCGTCGAACCGGCGCGCAAAAGCCAGAAGGGGCCTTTCCCCGGCGCCGTTAAAACGGCGCGCAAAAAGCCAAGGGGGCTGCTCCCCGACGCCCTCAACCCGGCGCGCCCTTCTCCACCGCGCCGGATTAACCACATGCCATATATATGGCATGCCTGGAGGGGGATCAAAAAAGAGGCCAACAGAAAAAGAGAGGAGAAAAAACAAAGAGATCGGAGAGGTCTCGGAATCCAAAGAGAAAAAAAAAAGAGAATTAGAAGAAAGAGAGAGGTCCAGGGAAAAGGGGAGGAGGTTCTTCGTCTGAAGAGGTCCCCCGTCTGAGCTTCCCGGCGGCTGACATCCTGCTCCATCCGAGCCCCCCGGAGTCGAAGAAGAAGACCGTCTGCTTGTTTGCCGAGGTCGGGTCTCCGTTTTTTTTCTTCCGGTTAACCCCTCTATTCTTCTGCTGGTTTCCTCCCTCTGGCACAATGTAAGTGAGGAAGAGGGGGAGGGGCAATGATACGAGCCATTCCTCCCCCCTTTTCTCACACCTTCTTCTGCTGTTTTGGCTTCGCCTGTAATGTTTTTTTTTCTTTTGTTAATGAAACGGCGGCCGACCGACAACGGCGGCGCCGGAATTTGCATCTTCCGCCTACATGTATAGGTGTGTCGTCTGCGGATGAATGAAATGCGTTTATGGCCAATCTCGTGTGTGTTCTCTATTTCCCCCTTTTTTTTCTGTTTTATTTAGCATGCAGTTGATGGTCTCTTCTAGCGTGTATCTGCAACACCGTGTATCGGGTTTCTCCGATGTGGAGTGCGCCCTCGGGCAATATGGATCAGTCATCCCCCTCCCCCCCGGGGTTTTCTCTTTCTTGCTTTGAGTCTGATGCAACGGCCGAATTCTGTGTTGAATGTTCCACCGGCCGGCGAACAGAGACGCACCTGTGTGCACATCTCTGTTTGTCTTTGGCGTTTCAATGGCAAACCCCATATGGGTTTCTTTCCGAATACCATGTGAATGTACATAGAACGGTGCCCCGGGCTATGCATCGATCCTGTACTATGACGGTGAGCAGCCTGCCGGACACGGGGGATCTATTGTTTTGACACATTCTAACACATTTTGCTTATCTGCCAAACGATTCCATACCGCTTCCTGTTGTGTTAATAGCATTTTGATGGGAGTGTGTTATATAGCATCACTCCGGTATCCGGGGAGGGGGAACATTCTCCTGATTTCTCATAATAACTCGCTCGGTCTGTAAGAGCCCATTTGCCGGTAATGGGTCTCTGAGAACCAGTGAGCGCACATCAATTGGGTTAATCCCCTACACTTTAAATCCACGGTCCTTTATGGACTTTGTGGTGACCGTGGGTCGGGTGCCCCTTGTAGGCTTGCCTCGGGGTTTCCCTCCCATCTCGGTCGTCCCGATTCGGGTGTTGTGGTGACTCGGGTCGCGTGCCCCTCGTAGGCTAGCCCTCGGGGTTTTCGCTCCCAGAAATGAGTCGTCTCACTCACTCACTGTTACCCACGGATTCGGTGCCCCTAGCAGGCTATGCCTCGGGGTTCTCCCTTTCCGTCCGGGTCTTCGCCGGCCGCCGTTGTGCCACCCGGCATTTAGGGGTTTGCTCCGCCACGTGAGCATCCTCCGCTTCTCCCCGACAAATCCTTTAGGATGGGGAGATGCTGCCGAAATTTCGGCTCAAACGAGTGTAAACTCGGAGCAATTGCTGCGCTCGAGTGTGAACCTCGCGCGAACCCGTGACTTGGCTTTGAACTGTTTGGGACCGATCCAATGAATAATCAATTCAATAAAGTCCTCAAAACCCCCAAAATAATCTAATAAATCCATAAATAAATCAACAGAATCTCGGTTTCCGCGAAATCGGGCTAAAACGGCACGATCACGCGTTAAAACGGCGCGGCCTAAAGCGGCGCGCCCTATCCGGCGCGCCCTATCCGACGCGCCCTCCCCGGCGCGCCCCTACCTTCCACCGCGCCGTTTTAATGGCTTTTCCCCCTTTTACCTACGTTTGACCGCGCCGTTTTAACCCCTTTTACCTACGTTTCAGGGCGCCGTTTTAACCATTCCAACCCGTTTCTTCGCATGCACTGCACCGGTTTCGTTCCGAGTCGTGTCATCGCATAATTCTAATCCTTTTTCCTATTCATGGGATGATTTCTCATACTAATCATGGAATTTCATAAGCTCTTTGATTGAATAAATTGAATAAACTAGCTTTTCAAGCTTGAATTGATATGTCTCGAATCTTTGGCATCATGATTTGGCCCAAGCATTCGTGTCTCATTAATGTATGCCCGAGTGGGTGCACCCTTGGTATATCAAATGACATTGTCAGAAGGTCGGGTTATGCCTGACCGGAAACCTTGTCACGCGTGAAGGCGGCTTTCGGGCCTAAGTACTCCGCCATGTACCAGGCCCCACCTCAATAAACCCTGCGTATTCGGTCATGACATCTTGCATGATTGTTCGCATGCTCTGTATCTTTTATTCCGGCTTCGACAGCCCGCTATCTCGGCAACTAATCAAAGGTGTTCCCTCCTCGTGGGGGATGTAATTAACGCCATAGCCTTTACGGTATGGCGGACTGCTGGTCCCGACCGAACCTCACTCTCGCCCGATAAGGGTCAGAATGAGCGCATCATAAATCGTCACTCATGTGACTGGCACGCCCGTGTCGTCAATCAGTCAGTTGATTACTAGTTAGTCAATTGATTGATCGACCCGCGAAATAAATAAATGAAAAATACCAACGAAAAGAAAAGAAGGAAAAGACGGTCGAAACAATCTCATATTACATTATAATGCCCCATTCGACCCTCAAATCGACCTATTTTTACGATTTTCCCCAGTTTTCTTGAATTCCTGTCTTTTCCACATTTCCCCATTTTTTAGGCTTTTCTCTAATTTTTTCAGACTTTTTTGAATCAATAATAGGCCAGTGGTCGCCAATTCCTTCTTTCCAAATTGAGCGCCTGTCTGGGCGGACGCCATTTCCTTCGCGTCGACGTGTCATGTGGGAGAGTAGAGTCTTTTCAAAATCATGTCCGGGGTCCCGGACACGTATTCATTTTCCTATTTTTGGCCTCATTAAAATTTTTGAATTAATGACTTATCCCAAGTCGCACATTCTTGAAAACGCGTCCGACGGAGTCGACGCTATTTCATTCTTGCAGAATGAACGCCTTCTCACAAAGGCGCCAATTCCCTTTCTATTTTCCTGGCCCAATTACCAAAATTCATATTTTTATGAATCGTGTCTGATCTTGTGGACGCTATTTGCTGGTAATATTCGACTTTCCTAAATAATCTAAGAAAAGGCATCCGCTCGTCTCATCGCCTATTTATAAACGTGTCTAGGACTCCGGATGCATGCTTCCTTGCCATTTTCAGATTTTTCTTAATCCAACCAAAATTCGTATAAATCGATAATCGCGTCTAGGACCCCAAACGCATTTTCTTTTTTAAATTTTGGAAATTTCTAATCTTCCTAAAAATGGCTTGGAATGGGCGACTCGTTTGATAGACGCCCATTTAATGGGCGACCACAGGGTCTGGCGCCATTTCTTTGAGATTCTCGAACTCACCCACAACTCCCTCTTTCTTCGTTTTGGAGTCCTTTTCAACTAGGGAAGGGTTCCCTATGGCTTTCCAAGACTAAGAGGATTCGTTGCCAATGTTTATCTCATTCCATTTACCAATTCCTCCTTTTAATTCCTCCTGATCCCGGGTCTGACCTGACTTCTTCAACATCTACCGCTCTGGGCATCTGCCCGTTCTCCCACTATTTTCGAGGCTTTAGTCCTCACTCCACCTCTTAATCTTTCCTTTCATTCTGTAGACCTTTTATGTGATTAGGGTCTCTGCACCATAGTAAGAGAGTTCTAGCCCTCACCTCTCTTCTTTTTCTCCTTATTTGTATTAGTCTGGTCCAGACACCACTCCCTCTTGTTAAGCTACTTTCAAAACTTTGCTATCCTTTCTTATATGCCAAAAGAGGACAATAAATCCCATCATCGCCTCCGACAACCGCTTCTAAAAAGGTCGCAAGGCAACATGTTTGCGTAATGTCATTCTTCACGCACGGGTTTTCAAATGAAGTGCTTCTTAACATGATTAAGAGTGGTTGTTCTAAGCCTTATATTAGATCTTTTACTAAAATAAAAAAAAGAGTCTCTAGGCTTACTTTTGTAGCATTTTGGTTATAAGGACCCCGCGCTAGGAGTTCGGCATTTCCTCCCCGCTTGATAAGGACAACCCTTAGCTGGGTACTGCACACACTTCACGGCATCCTTAGCCGTCTCCTCCGGTAAAACACCGTTGCTACTTGGACCATGGTCGAGGGCACGAGGTCTCTTTCTCTTCTTAACTCGGATGAAATATGAGGATAGAGATATTATGGGCAAAACAACCAACCTAAGCACACCCCAGCAAGAGGAAGTCTCACATAGGGGCAGTCTATTATGACCTTATTCTCAAAATTCAAAAGCTCAAATTGCAATATCTTTCAAGTCCAAAGCAAAAGAAAAGTGACAAATAAAAAAAAAGAAAAAAAGGAAATCCAAAGAAATCTGGCATGGTAAGAGGGCAGTACAGTTTCCTCGCGGGATGTTATGAGCCCGGCCGTATTCGATGATATGACGCAAAGCCCCGGCGCAACAGACCGAATCTCTAGGGGTTGTGCTATGAATGGATGACAAAACATGATATCTTCTTAACTTATATCAAACTTACCCCTAATTATTCTTCTCTGCTCCCCCCAAGACCGAGTGTTTCTCGAGTATGGGTTTGGTAGGGGCACCGTTAGCCAAGGGTAGCCGGTTATAGGGCGCCACCTCTTATGCACGCCTTGCATCGGGTAGTTGTTAGCAAAAGGGGAAGGAACGAGGACCTCTAGCCAGCAGTTTTAAGCATCCTTTAATGCTGTATTAGGAAAGTCTAATCCAAAATCCAAAACAAAAAAATGAATATTTCAAAAAAAACCAAAAAAATTCAAGTATTTTCCAAAATCCAAAAAAATTTCCATTATATTTCTTCTGATGGTGCTTTTGCAGGGACACTCTTACAAAGACCAAAAACTTGGGATGAGTCCTCTTCTCACTCATATCATTGATGACTCACATTGATCTCCATGATTTGCCTCGCTGGGCGCTCTTGATTATCATTTCACATTTTTCCACATCTTTCATGCCAAACTAGTTATTCCCGCCGCTCTGGACGTCACTCTGATCATTCAAGAGCTAATCTTTCTAAAGCCATTCTTGCTGTGTCAGTATGAGCATTACTCTCATCATAATCATTCAACTCCAAAGCTCATGATTAGCCAAGTTGTCATTCTCATTGTTCAAATGCAATAACAGACAATGGTTGATGCCTTCATGCTTTAATGCTCTAGACTACACCAGGCCCTAAGTGTCTTGGACGGTTTGATCCATGCCTTCATGCTTTCGTGATGCTGTGCTATCACTGCTATGTTCACACACTATGCTTGTTGTAGTTCACTCTATGCTATCATGCTATCAATTGATTGAATGCTTTAATGATATGAACAATGGCTTTATTCATTGCTTGTTATGCTCCATTATATCTTGGCTAACGAATTTTTGACCGCAGGAAAGAAGCTCCTTGGTCCCACCGTCTGGGTATCATCATCCAAGTCCCACGGTGACTGCATATCTCAGTTCCCCTCATGCTTATTGCCTTCACCATTTCCCTGTATGCATTCCTACTATATGTTATCTATGCTATTAGATTATATCAAGGACCTTGTGACTTTTGTAAATCTAGAATTTGAGTTCCCCTTCATCAAAAATAGTGATGATTCTAGAGGAATCTTAGTGCACGGATAGGCCGTTGAGCTATCCAAGACTGGGGACAATGGTTCCCTTTTGTGAATTGGTGCATGGATAAATGGGCTTCGGCTTAGTATCAGCTCACGAATGGGTTTCTTGACTCAATCTCGGCAGCTTAACAATATTATCCTTGATTACATTCTATTTTAATTTGTCTTAAATTTTCCCTTTAAAACCAGCATGCATTCATATAGAACTTTGAATTAACATTAGAAAATCATTCTAATAAGCTGATTTTGAGAGTCTATTGATCCTTAATGTTTCAAGATATGAGATATTCATTGTCGAATTGATTCCACAGCTCGTCTTGTCGCTGTTTCGGGTAGTTTTTCGAAAACTCCTTTGTTTGGATCTTCATCCTCTTATTCAATCTTTTTCCTTTGATCCATTTTGGCTGCAGCATGTCCACATTGGCTGGTAACCGCTCTCCAATGGTGAAACCTACAGGTTTGTGACATGGGGTACTTCCACCGCATTAGAAGTTGATCGTCCTTTTTACCTCCTCCGTGCCCGCGTGCACTTTTCCCTCCTTTATCCAAACATTGTTGATTTCATTGATCCCCCCCCAGATTACTTCATCTCGAGCTTTTGATTCAATTCTCATCAAGTGGTGTTAATCATGTGTCTCATCACACCTTGGCGCCTTATTTTCAGTTCACTCCACTCCACTCCACTCCACTCCACTCCATTCTACTTCATTCCACTCCATTCCACTCCATTGCACTTCGTTGCACTCCATTCCACTTCATGTCACTCCCTTGCAAAGCAGACGCCAAGGCGGGACAGCTGTAAACACACCAAAATTGACATCATTTTAAGTATATCTCATATTGCACTATAATGCCCCCATTTGACCCTCAAATCGACCTATTTTGACTGTTTTCCCCAGTTTTCTTAAATTTCTGGCTTTTTCACATTTTCCCATTTTTGGGCTTTTCTCTAATTTTTCGGGACTTTTTTGAATCATCGACATACCAGTGGTCGCCAATTCTTTCTTTCCAAATTGACCGCCTATCTCGGCGGATGCCATTTCCTTCGCGTCGACGTGTCACATGGGAGAGTCGAGTCTTTTCAAAATCACGTCCGGGGTCCCGGACGCATATTCATTTTCCTATTTTTGGCCTCATTAAATTATTTGAATTAACGACTTGTCCCAAGTCGAACATTCTTGAAAATGCGTCCGACGGAGTCGACTCTATTTCATTCTTACAGAATGAACACCTTCTCACAAAGGCGTCAATTCCCTTTCTATTTTCCTGGCCCAATTACCAAAATTCATATTTTTATGAATCGTGTCTGATCTTGTGGACGCTATTTGCTAGTAATATTTGACTTTCCTAAATAATCTAAGAAAAGGCATCTGCTCATCTCGTCGCCTATTTATGAACGCGTCCAGGACTCCAGACGCATCCTTCCTTGCCATTTTCTGATTTTTCTTAATCCGACTAAAATTCGTATAAATCGATAATCGCGTCCAAGACCCAAGACGTGATTTCTTTCCTAAATTTTAGAAATATCTAATCTTCCTAAAAATGGCTTGGAATGGGCGACTCGTTTGGTAGACGCCCATTTAATGGGCAACCACAGGGTCTGACGCCATTTCTTTGAGATTCCCGGACTCACTCGCAGCTACTTCTTTCTTCATTTTGGAGTCCTTTTCAACTAGGGAAGGGTTCCCCGTGGCTTTCCTAGACTAAGAGGATTCCTTGCCAATGTTTATCTCATTCCATAGATGATTATCCTAATTATTCTTGGATTAAACTCACGAACCTCTCCCTATCAATAAGCCCCCGTGGTTCCTGATCGAAAGGGGGGAATTGTTTTAGAGCAGGGAGGTGCTGTCGGTTCTCAGGCTCCAGGAGAGAGCCTCCCTACGTCCACAGCTTCATCATACGGAGGCTTTCTCCCAAACGACCATCTAAAGCCGTCCCGGGATAATCAATCCCATAGGCTCCTCCAACCCCTCTCTGTTTGTTTTTTTTTCTTATTGCATCAGTCAGTTCGTCGCATGCATCATAATTTCTATATGTTATCTCCTCATCTCAACCACGTTGAGAACTCCTCAGTGCAACGCTTGCACATTTTATCCCCTATTACATTGCATCAATCATCATATTTTACCCCACCCTTTGCATATGGGTTTAAGGGCCAGCACCCAACAAGTGTGTTCATTCACATGTTTTCACGTTTATTTATTCGCTTTGGATTTGAAGCTACACACTTGGGTTCTAATTCCTATTTCTTTGTTGGTGTTGTTATTTTTGCAAGGGTAATCTAAAGAAGACTCTCTTCATCTGCTGGCCGATTGGAAAAGAAGGTTGACACTCACATCTCCATCTTTTAAGGTATTTATTCGCGATCCCTCCTCTTATTATTATTTATATTCATCGAGGCCCGCGGTTTCTAGCGATCACCCTTCATCCTAGCATCCTACGACATGCTTTCGTTCTTTTATTTTTAGTGTATTTCTAAATAGATCTACAGCGGTCTATCGCGAGACCGCGTTACCAAGAAAGCGGTCTGACCGAGACCGCTACTATGATCTGTGAACGGAGGTGTTAGAGGCGTGAAAAAATATGATTTTTCTCAGTCCAATCTCCATGGTTCGATGCTATCTGGCATGTAAACCTATCTAGGACTCTTGGGAGATCGAATGGATGCCCTACAGGACTCCTATTTGATCTAATCTCGCCACCCTAGGCCAAACCCTATAAATAAACCTTTAACTTGACCTGTGCGAACCCTCATTTTGGCAAAGGTAAGACGTCATCATCTGAGGTTAAGTCTTTAGAAGATTTTATTCTCTTTAGTATTGTCTAACTCCTCTCCAAATTTCACGACAGGAGGTCAAGCAACTAGAGAGCTAGAGCATCCAGAAGTTGCTGTTTCTCTGCAAAACACACAGGGTCAAGCATATCAGTCCAGTAAAGACCCGAAGTTTAGGAAACCTAACCGAGGTATTTTCAAGTTGATCCTTTAGAATTATTTTCTCCCCTTTATATCTTCTAATCACCCTCCAAATCTCGTGAATTTAGGTCAAGAGGTTAAGGAGATAGAAGGGTAAGAAGTTGTTGTTTCTACGCAGGACGCGCAGGAACCAGCACCATCTTCTAGTCAGAAATTTGAAGTTTAGGGAACAAATCAAAGGTAGTTTATCTCATGATGGCTTTAAAATGTGTTAGGAGTAAAAGCCTTCAATTTTTTTCATGATTTTATGCTTTGTACATGGAGTATTTAATGTTTTCCTATGACCGCGCAAGCATGTTCCTCTTTACAAAGTATCCCTCCACCCTTTGATTAAAAGATAAGAATTCTATTTTAATTCATGTCTTTTCATGCACCTTGTTCGTTCTAAACATATTTTTACATGTTATCCGTTTATTCCTTATAGTTTTCATGCATGATTTGCCCTAGGATAGGCCTAGCAAGCATTAATTACCCTCCGCCTATAGCAGGTAGAAGGCGGTTCCTCAGGGACCGCTACTGTCAAGTAGCGGCTCCAGACCGACCGCTATTACCAAGAAGCGGTTCTTTCTTGACCGCTTTCTTCTTTCTATTCTCTGCATCTTGTTAACTCCAAACAGAACGCAGTTTAGCCTTTATAAGCATATGTTAAGCCTAAGTTATTAGGTCATATTCCTAATTCTGATCTTACATTCATGATTGTGGTTGTATTGTACATCTACCATGATAAATTTCATGCCCTTCATGTTTTAAAAACTTATTTTAATCTTGTGTTAATTTCATGCCAAAACCATATAGTTTTAAACTAAAGTTATTCTCACATGGTTTGTGGAACTTGTTACATCGATGATTTGATCGCTGTTTCTACACGATTCACTCTCATCTTAGTCTTTCTTAAGTACATAGAACGTATTTTGGTATGATGCTATTAGTTACACTTTGCACTTGATAGGAACACTCTCTTGGACTTGTGATTCTCTCCGTCGGATATTCCTTCTGCCGGACTAGGTGATCATGTTTCAAGGCCTCTATAAGTCTCCGCGAGCCTGGGATTTCCACTAGGACATCGAGCTGGTTGTATCCTAAAAACCCAATGGATTAGAAAGCACTTGCATTACCAGTGTTTTCTACACTTTGGACTAAGCCGCGGTTCTCAGGCGATCGCCACCTTCAGGTAGCAGTTCCAGCGTGACCGCGTTCTCCCAGAGATTTCACTGTGTCGACCCTTTTCCTCCCTGGCATCGACTCTACTTAAAAGCGGTCCTTGCATAACCGCTACTTCAAGAAATGGTCCCAGACTGACCGCATTCTACCTGCATGCTCTTCAACCTGAGGTTTGACCCAAGGGTTGATAATATTCTATTCCTAGATGGTCTATGGATTATCTGAAACCCAAAACCTTATTTAATACGTTATTAATGAATTATGGAAAGTAATGAATGTACCGCTATGCTGTCGGATTCCTTCTGTAGCATGACCTTGTCATTAACTCATCCTTGAACTCTCATGATTCATATTTGGTTCATTCACCTTGATGTTTGCTATCATGAACATATTGTTGAACTTTACATTATTGGCCTACATTTATATTTCTCGTGGAAGTAGCTTGATTTATAACTTGAAGATGTAGGAGTAGGCACGGATAGTGTCCAACGGCTAGACGCTAGCCCCCTCGACAGATAGCCGGAAACCTGCTGTAAACCATGGGATATGTTGAACACTGGTGTCACATTACGCCAGGAGTAATTTTTTTTTAAACGAGTGAAAATCACGAGGCTCATCATGAAAATTATATGTTGAGTCTCTCCAGGTGATTTTGATGATAACAAAACCCCAGACTTGGTTTCCCTCTCGTGCCATGGATAACTGTTCAAGAGCAAATATTGTACGCGACTAAGGCTAATTTTCATCATGTCGAATGCTCAAATATTTAAAGCTTTTAGAATGCATAAACCAAGCTAAATGAACCCCAAATGAATGTTAAAGTTATTCAAACACAAGGCCTTGTTCTATGGACATGTTTTATTGGGCTAACACATTTGTTTTGCAGAGAAAACACAGTTCGGTCGACCAATGAGACTGGTTCAGTCGACCAAATTCTTCAGCAACCAAGGGACTGAACTCTGACAGAGTTCGGTCGTCCGAAATGGGGATTTCGATCGACCTACTCTCCCAGCATTGGAAGCTCTGAGATTTCTTAGAGTTCGATCGACCGACCAAAATTTTCAGTCGACCGAACCCTTCGAGGTAGCTTTTGTTGACTTTCCTTTTCATCAACGTTGGCAGCCTTCTCTTTAGGACTTCTGAGTCCCAAAGCCTCCAGACATGCCAGGAGATGTGGATCTGTGTCTTGGCATGTCCCTTGGCCACCCAAGTTTTATAAAAACATCTCTTTGGGCAAAGAAACCCTAATCACTCAAGGGAGATCAAAGGAGGCTACTAAGGGTACACCTACGTGAACAGTGCTCCGTCCAGGGATTCTTCATCCAACTCCAAGCTTTTCAAGATCTATTTGAAGCCATTCAAGTGGAAATCAAGTAGAGATTCAAGCTTTATCCAAAATCTGCATCACCTACTCTAGGGGAGCTTAAATCAGAATTTTTATTTTATGTTTCTCCTTCCAAATTCTTTAAGCATCAAGTGTGTGCTATTTGTAATCTCTAAACATTTGTGTGTGTGTGGATCTACCCAGATCCATGTGTGTGTGTGGTCTCTTTCATATTCGTGTGTGTTTCGGTGCGTTTGCACCTTCGTGGGAGTTCTGAACCCCTCACAAGTGTGTATGTGTGTTTTGATCTTGTAATCGTTTACAAGATAGTGTGTGAATCCTCACAGATCGTGAGGGGTTAACGTAGGTTGCCGTCGTTGCATCCGAACCACCTAAAAATCTCTATCTCTTGTGTGGTTGGATCCTTCTCTTCTACCCCCATTTTGTGCCTGCATACACGCATATTACTTCTCTTGATTTCTTCGTTCAGATCTAGCATAATTTATCACTTTCACATTAGATCTTTGATATATCAAAAGGTGGGTTCGGATTGACAAGGCTAACCTTGTCAGGAAGATAACACCTTGCGTGAACAGCATCTTCGATTTACATCTCCGCCATAGTACCAAGGATCTGCTGTGTGTGATAGGTTTTGATAGATCCAATTGATAATTCAACAGATCTAAGTTTCTAAAGGGTTGTTTCATCACATCTGTTTAAATCGACAGAAGTTTCTTAAAATTTATAATCACCCAATTCACCCCCTCTTTTGGATGTCATTGATCGTGGGACTTCAATTGGTATCAGACCAAATGCTCTTTTCTTAATAGATCTAACGATCTAGAGAGAGATCTAGATCAATGGACAACATGGGGATGATGCCTGAGGGTTACTCCATCCACCGTCCTCCATACTTCGATGGCTCAAATTATTCATACTGGAAAAATAGATTACATGTTTTCCTTAGAGCCTAAGAATACAAGATTTTGAGGGTTGTGGATGAGGCTCCTTATGATCTTTCCAAGGATGAAGACGAGTGGACCCATGAGGACATTAAAAATTCCACAGTAAATTTTAATGCGATGAACATCATGCAATGTGCCATTCACCCTTACGAGTTCTCTCGTGTTTTCATGTGTAGCTCTACAAAAGAAATGTGGGACAAATTATGGCTCATTTATGAAGGAACCTCCGAGGTCAAGGAGACCAAGGCTAACCTGTTGGTTAGAGATTATGAGTTATTCAAGATGAAGCCTGAAGAGACGATTTCTGAAATGTTTGCAAGATTAACAGAGATCACCAACGGTCTCAAGAGTCGTGGGAAGGAATACACTAACTCTGAACTTGTAAGGAAGGTGTTGAGATCTCTTTCACCAGTGTGACACACAAAAGCCATATTCATTGAAGATTCCAAAAACCTGTCCATACTCTCTTTGGACGAGCTCATAGGTGTAGATGTTTATATCTATCTTTACCCCCCTAAACTATGCAAAATAATATATAATAGCATGAACAAGCATGGACGTGTGAACAAAGGGACGATAAGAGATAGAAGAACTGACCGTGATCGCCACCAAGGGTTAACAACGCCAAAGGATGTGAGAAAGGAGAGGAATGGTGCCATGTACCTTGGAAAAGGATGAAGACTTGATCACGCTTAAGGAGCGGGGTGTGGGGAATGTCGTGGATTCAACCTCCTCTCCTTCCTGCCGGCTAGAGGAAGAGGGACTCACGTTCTATTCATGCTCTCCTGTAAAACAAAGATCAAACCACGAGAGGAAAACCCATTAGAAACATGCAAGTGTAGCATCAATACCGTAGTGATAAAATAGGGGTAAAAATTGAGGGAGAACGTACCTGGGGGAGGTTTTTAACCCCTGTAGAAGGATGCAAAAGATAGGTGTGTGCGTTGTGATGATATAGAAACAAATAGGAGGAGAAAACACGCAGCACAACTACGGGAATATGCTATGCAATATGAAGAAATGTGCAGAAAAGTGCAGAAAATAGTGTAAACTATGATGATTTGTGAAATTGGGAGGATGCAAACTAGAGATAGGAATGATGAAATCAAGCCCTTGAACGTGGAAACTGAAGTTAATACTTCCCTCTTCAGGCCAGGGTCAAAGATGTGAGTAGATGGTGCAGCATGTTGTAAACGACGTCACGCAGAGAGAAGGAGCGGCCAACTGAAAGGGGCGTTGTTGCGTTAGTGAAATGATTGGGATAATGACACATGCGCTTGATGATAAGATGAGAAAGACACGGAAGAAGAGAGATTTGGACCGCAACGGAATGTTACTCTCTGCGGGTTTTAAGGAGAATTGAAATGGGGATGGGAGGTGCTGAAATTAAAATGCACAAATTAAACAGCCATGGCGGGAAGTGACTCGCCGCAGGCCTCGGGGGGATGGGAATGGTGTAGAATTTAAATGGCAGAAATAAAATTACAAAAATTAAATGGCCATGGCGGGAAATGACTCGTCGCGAGCCTCGGGGGGATGGGAATGGTACAGAATTTAAATGAACCGCCGTGGGAAATGACTCTCTGCGCGGGTTTACGTCGGAATACCGCCGCGGGAAATGACTCTCTGCGCAGGTTAGAGCAACACGGGATCCGCCGCAGGAAATGACTCTCCGCGCGGGTTAGAACAATACGGGAACCGCCGCGGGAAGTGACTCTCCGCATGTGTTAGAATAAAAATGACAGAGATGAAATGGGGAACCGCTGCGGGAAGTGACTTTTTTTTTATATATAAAGCTCTTCCTAGTGGTGAGTGAGATTGTGATTCCAATCCGGAAAGAACAAGCCAACTCACACCTAGGGGGGTATTTTATTGATCATTGGAATGATTAAATCTTTACATCAATCGAATGCTAGGCATACCTAGCTTATCTAGCCTGGCAGCACCCTTTGCCGAGTTGGGAAGTTCATGCTACGAAATGAAGAAAGAATTACAATTAGAGTAGCAAGCAAAATTAGCTAATGAATCAGCTACTGTGTTGGCTTCTCTGAAAATGTGAGAGAGGTTCATGGATTGAAGAATGCAGCTCCATATTTCTCTGACAAAAGGCAGGATCTCCCATGGACATGCAACCTTCCTGTTAAGTACTTGCACAAGAAGAAGAGAGTCACTCTCAATCATTGCCGGCTGAGAAGAAATAGTGTGAAGATACTTGATTCCATCCATCAAAGCCCTTGCTTCAGCAACAAGGCTATTATAATGGTCATAGCAGTGAGAGAAGGCCAATAAAATATTCCTCTGGAAGTCCCGGATGACACCACCACCACCTGAATGTTCGGTCTTCTTGTATGCACCATCAGTGTTGAGTTTGAGGTGGGGACAAGGAGGGCATGACCATTTTACAATTTTCACCAATGGAGAGCCCCGAGCTGCTACTTTGATGCCAAAACCAGCCAGGATATTGCGCCTACTTAATTGTCCTTCCCAGAGCTGAGCATTGTTGATGACCTGCTTTACTTGAAAAAGAACTTTGTGAAAGAGGTTTTGAGAAGATGTGACTTTTCCTTCATGCCGGGCAGCATTCCTTGCTAACCAAGTCTCCGACAGCCCATAGCCGAGAGCAGAAAGTTTAAATAGACCAAACAAAGATTTTGTACTGATATCCTGGCTAATATTGAGAATCAGAGATTAACAGAGTTACCCCTGAACTGACAACCATTCCTTTCAAAAGAAGACCAAATAAAGGATGCCCACTCACTATGAACAAATAGGTGGTTTATGTCCTCCGGATGACTCTCCGCGGGTTTTAAGAGTGGATGGGAACAAAAGAAATAGAGAGCGTGTGTGTGGTGGTGGTGTGATCGCCAGGGGCTGAAGATCCCAAAAATGAGAAGGGTGATCGCATTTACCTCTAAAGCGGGAAGTGGTGTGGGTTGCTTCTTCCTCTCCCTTCGGTCGGCCGACGAAGAGGGCTTTCTATAGTTACCCTTGCAAGAAATAAACAAACACCCTATGAATCAAAACGAAGGCAGTGTAGTATTAGTCCCTTGTGATAAAAGTAATAAAATCATGGCAAGACACACACCTGGTTGGTGTTATTTTTAAACCCCTCTCGAACGCGAAAGGATAGGAAAATGAGATGATGAATGAAATGACATGTAGAAATGCACGGAACTGTGCCCTCTCAAAGAGAGGAGCATGATGCGAGTAAAAACGACAAATGATGCATGCAGACTAAAAATGGAAAGAACAAGGAAGAATGGAGGGTAAGGAAGAGCTTATGGGATGCTGATGGCGAGATTCGACGGAGCTTCGACGGAGCTTCGGCAGCATGAGGATGACGTGGAAGCGCGAGGGATGAAGCAGCCTTCCTCTCGCAAGCACGCGAGCACCCGGAAGTCCAGCAGAAACTCCCCTAAAGAAGCCTCGAACCTGGAATGATTCTGGCACAGTAACCCCCTCCTCTGTCGGATTTGAAGCTCTCTAGTTTCAAGGGAGGGCATCCTCTATTTATATGTAAAAAATTTATTGACGCGTCTTGGGTCAGGGACGCGTTCATATTGACGCGTCTCGTTTCCCAGATGCCTCAATCAATTCTAAAACATTTTCTCACATTATCTTATTATATTTAAATCAATGGGCGCATCGGAAATGTGGGACACGTTATATGAACATGTCCTAGAGCCAAGACACGTCAAATGTTTTCCAATAAAGCGGCGCCAAAAGCCATCGACAACGGAGAAAGCGATTGATTTTGACGCCTAACCACGACTTTTGAAGGACACGTCTGGTCAGCAAGATGTCTTTGTGTTTGAAATTATTTGAAATGTCAAACTGAGTGGCGGGAGCGACACCGCCCGCATGTTGCACGAGGCTCTTATGAAGGCGTCTTGGGTCCCTGATGCCTTTAAATAAGGCGTCAGGGTGCTCCGCCACGTTTAAAATGATTTTTGGAAAAATTCAGAAAAATTGAAAAAAATCCACAAAAAATAAAAAATCACCAAAATAATTCAAAATGTGAAGGCCGCCTTAGGGCATCATAGTGTAATATGAGATTTACTCACGGTAATGTCAAAAATGGCGTGTCTACAGTTGTCCCGTCTTGGCGTCTACTTTGAAAGGGAGTGGCACGTAGTGGAATAGAATAGAAGTGTAATGAAAATAGAGTGAGAACGGACTGAAAAGTAGATGTCAAGGTGTGATGAGACACACTTTCAACATTACGATTTGGAATCTTTTCAGAGTGTCAATGAGGAAACCTTGAAGAAGGTCTTCCAAATTCAACGATTGTTTGGACGTAAATCAAACAAGGAAGGGGAAGATGTGCACTTAGGCACAAACAGAATAAGGGACCAACTTCTCTGCGCAGAAGTACCTGGGTCGTAAACCTGTAGGTTTCACCTTTGGGGAGCGGTTACCAGCCAATGTGAAAGTGCTGAAATAGAGTAAAAGTAAAAGAATATTTGAGGATCAGTCCAAACAAGGGTCTCCTCCAAAAAAATAGTCCTGGGTAGTCTCAAAAAAACTCAGTACTCAATTCGAAATGGAATATCTCATATTAGAAGAACTCAAGCACAACGGCTTTCACAGTCGAATTACTTGATTGATCTTCCGCAATATAATCAAAGTCCTACATGAATGCATGTTGGGTTTAAAGGAAAAATTAAAACAAACTAAAATAGAAGATAGCCAAGGATAATATTGTCAAGTTGTTAAGAAAGGGTCAGGATACCAATTCAGTGAGCTGATACTGAGTCGGGGCCCCGTTTATCCACGTACCGACTCACCGAATGGAACCATTGTCCCCACGCTATCACAACTTAACGGCTTATCCGTACGACCCAAATTCCTCTGAAATCATCACTATTTTCGTTGAAGGGGAACTCAAATTCCAGATCCTTTCAAGTCGTAAGGTCCTTGACATGTTCTAGTAGTGTAAATATCATATAATACAATGAATGACATGGAGGACCAGTCACCATGGTGACGGATGGTGGCACATGGTGGGACAAGGTGGGACAGCAGTGCCCCACCCTGGCTCTCTCTTTTTTTTTAAAACCTGCACTCAACAGCTAGCACAATAAACAGAATTATAGTTGTACAAGCAGATCACAACAAGACAAAACTACCTTGACAAAGTCAAATATAGCAACTCCAATTTTTTATTATTTCTTGGTTCCTTCCCTCCCTATAAGTACCTCCCCGTTGGCCTTGGAAAAGGCATCAAAGAGTGAATTGAGAGATTTGAGGCTTAAGAGGAGGAAGAGAGGGATCTTGGCTTTTCAAGATGGAAGGCACGTCTTCCCATCCTGTGAAGAGAAGTAGGCCTAGTAGCGAGTTCAAGCGGCTCACCGACCTCGAAGGGCATCTGAGCGAGAGAATTCAATCACGGATGGTGAGTTGACTCATTTTCTTACTTTTCCAGCATGACTTCTCCCTCACCTTTTCATTCTTTTTCTTTCCTCTTTCCAACCGTACCCTCTCTTTCCGGGCCCAAGGAAATTTTCAAGGCTGCCATGGCTCTCGAAGCTTACTTCCAACATTTCCATCGGCATGAGGGCTATCATCACGAAATGGCATCTCCAAGGGCTCGTTGTTCATGCCAAGCACTATGATAAGATTAACATGGATTGGGCGGTTATGGGCACACTGACAGAGATTTTACATCCTCAGAATCATAACTTCATTTTTCATACTTTCAAGGCAAGTATTCTTCTTGAGGAGGTGAAGCTTATACTGGGTTTGAAGAGATTCAAAAAATATGGCAAGATCAAGATCATGCCTATGCTGAAAAAGGTAACTTCCTAGGAAGTCCTCGGAATCTTCATGCCCTCCGGAGCTATCAGAAGCATCCAGACTCAAAAGGGAATCAATTTGCCTAAGCTTGCGGAATGGGTCCTGAATGTCTTGGGAGGATTGACAGACGATGATCGTATGGAAGGAATCATAAAAGGGTTTACAATCTACTTAGCCGGGGCTCTCTTATTCCCTTGTGCTGACAACATAGTAGAGGATGATCAATTGAGTGCCATTTGTGGCATTTGGAATGGCAAAAGAATGGGGCCCGCCGTTTTTGCTTACCTTTGCAGTGGTCTTACGGCTTCCAACATGGGTAAACCTCCTTTCGGTTGCGTGCTTCTTCTGACTTGCTGGATTGACTTGCATTTCAAATTTGACCACCGTGAGGGGATGCCAACTGCCTCAAAAATCTTTCAACAAAGCCCTCTCTACCACACGGCCGATGTGTTAAACTTTGGTGGTAGTGTGGTTAATCGCGTTCCCTTGCTGAAGAAATGCAAAGACTGGCAGGCTCACTTCGGCACCATGACGTAAAATATGTTCACTTGTGTGATGGCATGCCTACTCCTACTTGAACTCCTCGTGAGGTCTTCCCCTGAATCTGAACTCCAACTTGTTGGCGCGACTAAATTTGTCCTTTACAATGTGCATCAGTGTTGTACTCAAATCGGGCTTCCTCGCCATTCATTCCCAATGTTATCTGACATTCCTCCTCTGAGGAAGAGAGAGCAGAGTATGGAGGGAGATGTAAAGGATATGAAGATTATCAAAGCATCATGGAAAACGAGCATTCCAGGAAAGGCGCTGGTGTACGTAGAGGAAGAACGCGAGCTATGGAGAGCTTATGTAACCAAACTGGGGAAATTGAGGTCCGAAGTGCCCAAACCCCTGATGTAGCTCATCTTGTTTCAATGAAATAAACGCGGAGTTTTTGTGCCATTATATGTGCAATTTTTTCCTTTTATTGACAACACCCTCTTTTGTTGTTGTTGTTTTTTTTTTGGTGGAAACGTCTAGGCGCGAAGACGCGTTCTATCTTTTGAATTCAAATTTAAACCATCGAGAGCCGCAGGGCGGCCCTTCTTCTTCCTCACTTTGCCCACAATCGACCCTTCTTCTTACCAAAATTCACTCACTTTGCTTCTTCTTCCCCATCCTTAATCTATGGAATGTGGCGTGCCGAGCCGTGGTGGAGGGAAAGGGGTAGGAGCAGTTCCTCGCCTGAGGCGGGTCGTGTAGGAGCACGAAGAGGCGGCCACGGTAGAGGAAGGGCCTCCTTTGGCTATCGAGCGGCCCGAGAGACCCGATGGCGCGCGGGGAGGCAAGCACGACCCGGTAGGCTCTTCGATCTTCCACTTACTTAATTTTATTTCGGCTTTGTAACGGCCCGGGTGAGAGGGGAAGAGGGTTCGGTGAGTGCGGTACTTGAATGATGAACGTGTCTGCGATAGATGGCGCATATTTTTTGTTATTTTTCTTTTTTTTATGTATTTACTTTTTTGGTTGATTGTGTTATCAACCCTTTCTTTTTTCCTTTTTCTTTTTTTTAACCTGATGTTGATCCCCCCCTTTTTTTTGATGTGTAGGGTGTGATGAGGACCCTGGGCTTGGCCGAGGAGTGGGCGAGTGCAGATGTGTCGAGCCGCATCGGGCAAAAGACTCAAGGTAAGGCAAAGCTCGTAGACTAGGGCACATGCTTCCCTGCCCAGTTCCCGGACTGGCAGCAGGGTGACGTGCCTGCGGTGGCTCACGCGCAGGATAATGCCAACTACCTGCGGCACTGTAGGGAGACCCAAGCGGAACGTCTCCAGATCGGGAGACCAGTAGAGGTAAAAAAGAGCATTACACTTTTTTTTGATGTATGCATATCCAAATGCTTATGAATGCAGGATGCCCGTTACGCCATCTTTATCGGCTTGCGGGCCCAGTTGTCAGACGCTAGGCAGCAGCTGGCTGTCACTCGACAGGAGATGGACATCATGGTAAGTTCATGCAATACATATTTTTTTTTGGAATCCTGAGGCTTAGTCGCTGACTATTGTTTGTTTGTTTCAGCGTGCGCCGTAGGCAGCGACGGCAGGGATAGTCGTCGGGGCATCTTCCAGCTCCCAGGCTCATCCTCTGAAGGTCACCTTCCTCCCGGAGCAACTTGCTAGTGCAGTGGCTCACGCCGGTGAGGCAGAGTGAGAGCTCTCGGCTCGGGTGAGTACTTGCCTTGCTTGCATGAATTATTCGCCGCTCTTTCATTGACTTTGCGAAATGTTTTGGCTCAGGTAGGCGTTGGAGATTCAGGGCGCGTTGGTTGGCACGGTCCGTGCTGAGGAGGAGCGTGACGCCTGAGCCGCCATCATAGCGGAGCTGCGGCGTCACGATGCAGAGGGGCTGCCCCGAGACATCCTGGAGTTGAGGGTCTTCCTCCAGGTGGCGAGGATAGAGGCAGAGAGGGAGAGAGAGGACAAGAGGGCTGTAGAGGCCCAGGTGATGGGGCTCCAGCTAGGCCTTCGGGTTACGGAGCAGAGGCTGAAAGATAGTGAGGAGCGCCACCAGAGGGCACGTGTGCTCAGGGCGCGCCTTCGTTAGTCCGGCTACCTCTCTATGGGTAGCTTCTATGTCCCTTCAATAGAGCAACAACGAGTCGACGGGGTTGAACGGGCATTGCGGGGTGGAGTGAGTACTACCTCGCAGAGCTCCAGGAGGACCCCTAGGGATCCTCAGCTTAGGATAGAGGAGCGTGACGGCCGTAGGGATGATCATGAAGGTGATGGCGAGAGTTAGAGAGTTAGTACACTCGCCCGCTCTCTTATGATGTTCATGATAATTTATATGGAATGATTTGGTTTCCTGCCACTCGTTTATTCTCTTGTGCGTTCCTTCTCCCCTACACTTCTTTTCTACCACGCTATTCCCATGTGACATGTTTGACAAGACCTCACCCCGAAAACTGGGAATCGTGTCTCCCCGTGTCTGTTCTTTTAAACGGGAATCTATCGTCGAAATCAGTAATGACGGCTTGTAGGCCCTTTTCCCGTGTGGTGTTTCAAATTGTCTATAGACGCATACCATTTTTTCTTTTATTTCATCATTTTTTCTCTCTCTCTCACTCTCTCATTTTTTTTACCTTCAAAATTATTTACAATGCGACATGCCACCCCTAAACTATGTCGGGAGCGAGTCGTCATGTCACACCTTTGAACCAATCACCCTATGTGAGGGGCGAAGTGACGCACGAAACTGCAAGGAAGGCACCATATCACGAGGGTCATTGCTAGAGGTGATGGTGGTAGTTCCGGATCGGCTCTCCAATCCTATAAATGCCACCCCAATTGCTCCAATTTGAAGCACTGGAGTAGCGAGAGGTGATTTGAAGAAAGGAAGTGAGGGTTGCTCGAACTTCAGGATGGAGGGCGAATCTAGTTTTAGGATAGAGGGTGACTCTTCCCACTCCTCGAAGAGGGGTAGATCTGGTAGTTCTAGGAGATTTTTTGACATTGAAGGGCACCTCTGTGAGAGGACCCAGTCACAGCTTGTGAGTGGACCCTATTTCACTCCTTCCCCTGCACTCCCTCTTTCTTCTGATAGCACACCTCTTTCTGACTTCTTATGTATGCGCAGAGCATGATGAGATCACACATTTCATGGGATCTAGTGGTGGCCGCGTATTAGGGTCTTCCAGACTTCCAGAAGGCCCGCCTAGCCAATCAAACTCGACCTTGCCCTCATCCAGTCATTGTGCGAAAGATGGGATCCAACGAGCAGGGCCTTCCTGATGCGTTGGGGGCATACGGTGTCCAGCCTGGAAGATGTGGTCTGAATCACGGACCTCAAAGTGGATGGCGAGGCGGTGACCGGTGTTACCTACTTTGATTATAGAGAGGCTGCTCAGAAGTTATTAGGGTTGGACCTGGATGATCAGAAGAACAGATTAGTAGCCAAGGCGTCTATCATGGAGGCATTGGGACTTATTGACGCTCGTCTGCATGATGATGAGTCCTTGGAAAAGTTCATGGAGAGGACTGCAAGAGGGTGCCATGCCGTGTACTGTGTAGATGCCAGCAGTTGGGAGCAGTCTAACATGGATTTGAGGAGATTCCTCCTCTTCCTGTTGGGGAGGCTGCTATTGGGTTCGAAGGGTGACAGCGTCTATTGTCGCTTCCTAGAGCTCCTGATAGACCCTGAAAGAGTGGGGTGGTACGCCTGGGGAGCTGCCGTGATGGCTCATCTATTTGCGGGTTTGTCCGAAAGGTCAGACCGAGAGGTAACAGTGAGTGGCTTTACTCCGTTTATCCAGGTACTGCCCCCTTTTATGTTATACTTCTATTCTTTCCTTTTTTTAATGATGATGTTAATAACTCATGATGGCGTAGTTATGGAGCTATTATTACCTCCCAATGGGAAGGGCTCATCATTGGCGTTCGGTGGCGGTGCCGCTAGCTAGACGGTGGCAACCCATCATGAGCTCAGCCCCTCTATCCTACCAGTTGATGGTATTAAGACACGAGCTGCAAGAGTTCCCCGCAACGATGGTGGTTATTATTATTATTATTATTATTATTGTTTTATTGTTATTTTTCTCTTTTTTTTGTTTGTGACTAAGAAGATCTGTGTGACCTGACTTAGGTGATCTGGAGGCCTTATGCGGGCATGATTGACTCTGATCAACCATGGGTTATGACAAGCCGTGCCCGGTTTGGGCGTGACCTCTGGATCCATTGTCTGAATGAAATCGAGCCGCTTCGGCTACGATTGGCCATGAGGACCCTAGGGCTTAACCAGGAATGGGTAGATATGACTGCAGCAACATGCGTTGGGAGGAAGATGCGTGGGCCAGCAATCTCCATTGATTTGTGGGTGCGGTTTCCCGAACAGTATGAAGACTGGCAACGGGGTGGCATGCTTGTAGAGTCTCACGTGCAGGACAGTGAGGATTATCTGCGCCTCTATAGGGCGATGTATGTAGAACGGCTCCATCCTGGGGGGCTTGTGGAAGTGAATGTATTGTGTTTTTTTATTTTTTTTATTTTTTGTTTTTTAGTGTTAACCCATGTGTCCTGGCTGTAGGACGCCCGTGACACCATGGTAGCGAACTTGCGAGCTCGCCTGGCGGACACAGAACTACAGTTGCGTGACACCAGTGCGACTTTGAGTTCCTCGGTAAGCCTGCTTGCATATACTCCTAGTTGCAGCCCTAGATTCCTGGTGTTCAGCCCTCAGTGTTACTTCACATGTGTGGCAGCACGCTCAGCTCGATGCATCCTCATCAGTAATGGGGGCGGATGGTGTCTCTTCCAGTTTATGGATTCCTACCTCAGAGCTTGATTTGCTTCACGAGCAACTTGCTCGTGCCACGCAGCGTGCCACGGAGGCAGAGGGAATGCTTTCCACGTAGGTGAGGGTTCCATCATTGAATTTTCTTTGTTCATGCCTTGCCACGTGTCTGAGATGATGGATATATGACAGGCGGAAGAAATGCAAGAGACGCTTGCTCATGCCGCGCAAGGGGATGCCAGAATAGTGGAGCTGGAGGAGGAATTGCGGGGTCATTCAGATGACGACTCCTCTTGGGACGTCGTGGAACTGAGGATCACCCTCCAACTAGAGAGTGAAGATAGATAGAGAGAACGGGCGGAGAGGTAAAGAGCTAGAGAAAGAGAGAGAGCTGAGAGCTTAGCTGAAATGGAGGAGCGGAGGGCCTTGGAGGCCCAATTATTTAAGCTCCGAACTAGCCTCGGTCTCGCTGAACAATGGCTGAGAGATGGTGAAGAGCGCTATCGAAGAGTGCGAGAGCGTGGCTTTCGCGTTAGTAGCTTCTTTGCTGCCCCTGTCGACCGACGGGGCGTGGAACCAGAGAGAGGATTACAAGGCGGTAGGGGTACCACCTCCCATGGTTTGGTAACACCCTCTAGGGCTCATTGCTTGGAGAGTAGTAAAAGGAGTAATGTTGAGGGAGAGGGTGTAACTTTATGTACTCTTTTTGGATGAAAATAGTGGAATGTTTAGTTTCCTATTTTCTACCTCTTTCCAGCTTCTTTCAACCCCTGCACACATTACTCCAGCGAAACAAGTTAATTTTTCTGTTCTGGCTTGGTCCCTTGCTCAATGAGTGGGTGATTTTTTTGAAGCTGGCCTTGATATACGAGTCAAGGGGCCAAGCCTTTATCAATTAAGGCAAAGGTAAAGCAAAGATAACGAATGCAACACACAGGCACCCAAATGCGAACGGGAATTAAAAATGAAATGTAGCACACAAATGAGATCACATAGATGCAATTTTTTTTCATTTGTTTTTGATTATTTTTTTTATTTTTTATTATTATTTTGTTTGTTGTTTTTTGTGTGTGTTTTTGCTTCTTTCTCTTTTTTTGTTTTTTTTAACACGAAGGACACTCAGTATAACAACCAGCATGGTTCTTGGATCAGCGGCGTTTGGTCATTCACAATCCGTTCTTAAGTAGCTCAATGCAAGGTTAATGTGCTCAATGATTTTTCCCATTCAGGAACTCATCTGACAGCGTCCTCCAGGGGCCGCTTTATTATACTACGACCAGTTTTTTTTTTTTGCGGGGACTTTGTCATTTTTTTTTGGGACTCGGTGTATTTTTGTTACTAACGCCTGGTGACCATTCTTATGGCACCTGATCTTTATGAGGACAGTGTTTCTTACTAACCTCCCAAGTATCCTATGCGCACATCTAGGTTGATTTGGGCCTCTAGACTCCTCGAATGATAATCCCGCCAGTTAAGACTTAACCTGATGACAATACCGTCATGCCACGCTTAGGCTCACAGTTGCTTCCGACCACAAGGATACACCCAAAGAGTGTTCAAGGTAAATGATTTGCTCGACCCGGGTCTATTTTTTCACAACTCTGTATGGTATATGATGGAACACCTTAGAACGCTAATGGCCAACCGCACGACGCTGACCCTGAATCAGATGTCGTCGCACCTATAGGTGACGTGCTTGCATTGGCCTAAGCCCGAGGTTAAAATAAGAAGACATCAAGGTGGTAGATAGTGGTCTTGATCGGCCAGAAACACCGAGACTCCTTCGCATGATGGCTTTTGCTTTTCGAAGTGGACAACCATATGTGTGTTTTTGCTAAAATGAGTTTGCATGCCTTAGCGGGGTGCACCTTTCGGGATTTCCATTGAGCTTTCATCTTAGGGAGGAGAAGGAAGAGTGCAAAGGGTCAACCTTGTGACAGGACCGACAAAATCGTTAACCCAACGAGCCCACAGGGGCCTACTAGACTCTCCCATTTCGGGCGATTTCGGACTAAGCCTCGAATGTAATTTTGCTGCCCCTTTTATGTAATTTCGCTTTCTTTTTGAGGGGTTTCGTCTGTTGAAATCAGGCACGGCCATGACCAGGCTTTTATTTGTCATTTATTTTCCTTTTTTTTGATTTTCTAGAATCCCTCTTGTATGCCAGCGGGGACACTGCCCTCTTCTCACGCTCTGACTCGGGCTCGAGGAGATGGATCCTACCCTCGTCTTCAAGGTGTTGTACTTCGGCTCCCTTATGTTCGGCGTTTTAAGGATGCCGACTATCTCATTGGGTCGAGAAGGAAGAGGATAAAGATTTTAACTTTCCTGGAGATCTTCGAGGTATAGCCCTACCACAAGCATTGCTACCAATTTTCTTGGCCAAAACACATGCGTGTGTGCATGTTGCCTTCTTTTAATGGGCATAGGCCGACATGACGGGACAGAAATCTCCACGGTTCTGGCAGACCAAGATCTAAGACCTACCAAACCTTAAGGGGTCCTATCCTAACATGAAGAATGGATGCAATGACTTGACTCCATGATGATCACCAGCCATTATTTTTTTTGTGGGTCTGGTTCTAGCTTTCCTCGAATTCTGCTCCATTTGATTCCGAGAGCGGAGTGTGAGTGTGTGCACAAGTTAACCCTGAGTTAGACTACAAAGATCGAAGAGTGATTTTCCAACTCCGATGGTCCTCGTACCATGCCAATTGTTACACCTATCTAAGGGTAGTATTTCTTAAGATAAAGCCCATTCCAAGGGTGGGATAACTCGGTCCCTTCAACATTGACTAGCTTATAGGCATTATTAGGGTACACAGCTTGAACCATATACGGTCCTTCCCAATTGGGTTGGAGTTTAGAACGTGGCCCTCCAGGTTTTAGAAAAATTCTTTTTATGACCATCTCACCGACTTTGAATTTTCTCTCAATGACCTTTTGATAAAAATGTGCAAGTCTATTTTGGTAAACACGAGCATGCTCGGCAGCGGCCAGTCGCTTCTCGTCTAAGAGTTCCAACTGAGCAAGGACTGAATTACGATGTTCGTCGAGGGGAAGTTCCTTGTCCAATTGTACCCTGAGAGAAGGAATCAGAGTCTCGTACGGTACTATCGCCTCCATCCTGTAAGTAAGGGCGAATAGAGTTTGCCCAGTAGGAGTACGGATTGAAGTGCGATAGGCCCATAGAGCTTCAATAAGCTTTTCTGGCCAGTCTAAGAATTTACTAGACTCTCAGGTTTTCTTTATGATTTTGATCAATATCTTGTTAGTGGCCTCTTCCTAGACATTGCCTTGTGGGTAATAAGGTGATGAGTGATGCAATGCAATTGCGTATCTTTTGCAGAGGTCGTGAAGGTCATGGGAAATGAATTGCGGCCCATTGTCAGTGACGATAGTGCTCGGGATGTCGAACCTGGCGATGATATTCTTAATGATGAACTTGCAGACTGTTGATGCCTTGATCTCCGTGTAAGCTTCAGCTTCGGCCTATTTGGTGAAGTACTCCGTTGTAGTGAGGATGAAGGATTTTTGCTTGGTGAGGGAGTTGGGATCACCGAGAGGACCAATGATGTCGAATGCCTACATGGAGAAAGACCATGGGGAAGATATTGGATAAAGTGAGGAAGACGGGGAGTGAATCTTGTCGGCTTGAAGTTGGCACTTGACATACCTACGAACATAGACGGCACAATCCTCTTCCATGGTGGGCCAGTAAAAGCCTTGTCGAACGATCTTTTTAGCAAGCATTTGGCTATTTACATGGCCACCGCACACACCTGAGTGTGCTTCCTCAATGCACTTCCAGACCTCATCGTCATCAAGGCATCACAAAAGAACACCAGTAAGGCTTCTCTTATATAGGACTCCTTCAACCAACGTGTATTTTTGGGCCACTCTTCATATGGCTTTCTTATCTTCTACTGTGGCTTCTTCGAGGTAAGACTGATCTTTGCAATATTTGACAATTTCATAGAACCATGGTTTCTCCTCGTCGGCTAGTTCTTCTTCCAATTCTGCCAACATGATTTCCCTTTTATCAATGATTTCTCCCTCATGGACCCTCCTTAATACTTCCTCTTTAACTCTCAGGAGGGAAACGTCTTGGATAGCAGGGGTGAGACGCTTATAGACGGTGATAGTCTTGAACCACCTTCCTAGAGAGAACCTTAGAGATGATGCCAAGGAGGCGAGGGCATCAGCCAGAATATTCTGGTCACGAGGGACATGGACAAAGATCAGCTTGGTGAATAATTTGGCATAAATGGAAACTAGCTCTTGATAAGGCTTGAGCTTGGGATGAATGGTGCGATATTTGGTGAGCACCTGGTGTAGAATGAGTTGACTATCACCTACAACTCGTAATTGGATGATTCGAAAAGAATGGACAAGTTCTAGACCAACTAGAAGAGTCTCATATTCGACTATGTTGTTGGTGACTGGGAATGCGAGCTGATATGCCTCTAGGATGGTGACACCTTCGGGCAATAGAAGGGCAATACCAATTCCTCTTCCTTTGGAATTCAAAGCTCCATCAAAATATAATGTCCACATTAGATCATCTGACTGGTTGATGGACATTAGTTTCTCATCTCGAAACTCTGAGTGAACCAGATCAAATTTGTGGAGATGATGGTGAGCGAGATGCTCAGCTATGGCATAGCCTTTGATCACCTTTTGCTGAATATAGGTGATGTCAAACTGAGAGATAAAGCTTTGCCAGTGCGCTAGCCTATCAGTGAGGACATACTTTTCTAGAAGGAATTTGATAGGGTTCATCCGAGCAATCAAATGAACTTCGTGAGCCAGAAAGTAGTGTTTCAGTTTCTGCATTATCGAAACTAGGGCGACACATGTTTTTTCCATAGATGTGTACCTCTGCTAATAGGGGTTGAGAAGTTTGGACAAGTAATAGGTTGCCCTTTCCTTTCCCTCTCCGTCGGCTTGTGCCAGAACGGCTCCCACGGAGTCATCCAAGATTGAGACATAAAGGATCAAAGGTTTATCCGGGGTGGGTGGAATGAGAACGGGTGGACTAGCCAGATATTCCTTTAATCCTTCAAAAGCTTTTTGGCACTTAGAATCTCAATGGAATTCTACTCCTGGCTTGGTCAACTCGTAGAAAGGTTTGCACCTTTGTGAGTGTTGAGACACAAACCGGCGGATGAACTGTAGCCTCCCAATTAAGCCTCGAACTTCTCTCAAATTTTTCGGGGGCGGCATATCCCTGATTGCCTTAGCTTTATTGGGATCTATCTCAATACCCCTTTTACTCACAATGAAGTCCAATAGCTTACCTGATGAAACACCAAACACGCACTTTTTTGGGTTCATTTTCAATTGGAACTCCCTTGATCTTTTCAACACCTTAGCCAGAACTTTTGGATGTTCCGCCCTAGTCCTTGATTTCACCAACAAATTGTCCACATACACCTCTAAATATACATGCATCATGTCATGAAATATCGCCATCATAGCTCTTTGATAAGTAGCTCCAGCATTCTTCAACCCAAATGGCATGACTACATAGCAATACGTTCCCCAAAGTGTAGTGAATGACGTCTTCTCCTGATCCTCTTCTGCCAAATAAATTTGATTATACCCCAAAAATCCATCCATAAATGAGAGAGTTTCATAGCATGCCGTGTTATCAATTAACACATCAATGTGAGACAAGGGGAAATCATCTTTTGGACACACGCGGTTAAGGTCCCAAAAGTCAATATAGATTCTCACCTTTCCATCCTTTTTCATGGCCGGGACAATGTTTGCCACCCACTGAGGGTAAAGGATGACTTTAATAAACCTGGCTTTGTGGAGCTTGTCGACCTCTTCCTTCATTTTCAAAGCCATTTGAGGGTGGAAACGCCTTAACCTTTACTTTACCGAGACGGACCCCGATTTTAGAGTTAAGCAGTGTTCGACCAGGGTGGAATTCAAGCCCGACATATCCTCATAGCTCCATGCGAACGTGTCTTTGTAATCCTTGAGAACCTCAATCAATGCCTCTTCTTCAGATGATGGCAAATTATCACTTATGAGGACGATCCTAGGGTCTTCCTCGATTCCCATGTTTATTTCTTTGGTTGACTCTTCTACAGCGGCTGACGGTTCGTCAAATCTCCTCATTCCACTAGAATACGCGTCAGTCGCGTCCTCATAATCTTCATCCCCTTCTTTAATAGGGCATTCTTCATTTGTGATCTCGTAGACTCCATACCCTTTATCGATCATGCAATTCTCCACACATTCTACTTCCGACAGTTGGATGGGATTTTCTAGGAGCTAAGGAATGGCTAGGCATGCTTGACACCTACTGGCTAAATCTAGGAGGAATGGACGAGAGATTTCCTTACGCTTGGAGTTTCGTTTGGGTACTACCCTTGACCCGTTATTCCTAACCTGACCGACTTGTCCTACAGAAGAAGAAGACCCTAAAGAATGTACTGGAAAAGACCCCTTAGAGGAGGAGTAAAGAAGGTCGATCAAGGGATCTTGGATGAGTGGCCCGTAAGTTGGGGCACACTTGTGAGAGATGTAAGAGGTCTCCTCAACGAAAATGTGATGTTGAGGAGTTTGGAAATTGGCATTTTTTTCGTTTTCATTTTTAATGACAAAACAATGAAGAGAATTTGGAGGATGGGGAAAAGGGATTATAGCTAGGGGTTGTGAGGCTCATAGAGCAAATCATGATTGAAAACCTGGCACGGGTTAAGAAAGTCGCGCAGGTATGTAAGTAGAGAAGGGGACCTAGGAAGATCATCAAACAAACATCTGGCCCAGGAAGAAGACAACAACAAAGGCTGAGATGAGCGAATAGAGGAGATGATGACTAATTAGCCGTCGATGGCAAAGTTGATGATGGGCATCGACCCATCGATGACAAAGTCCTCTTGGCGAGGATGGTTTAGAATTCTGGCAACAGTGGTGGTATCCCCTGGCATTTCAGAGATCAAAGTTGGCTCTTCTAGATGTGGAGGCGAAAGCATTCTTTCTAGTGCAATGGAAATATCTTGTATATCAAACCATTTGTACCATTCACACTCTGGGTCATCGACCTTGCCTTTCTTGGTGGCCCTTGAACATTTTTCAGCCGAATATACAGCATGCGACCCCCCATGTGTTTCTTGCGGGTAATCCCCCATCTGAATGATGGGCCCCTTCTTGAAATGAGAGGACATGATCCATGTAAGGGGTTTTCCATCTGCTTCAAATGGCCCTTCAAAACCTAGACCAGCTCTAAGGATCAGCTTTGTTTTCTTCAGTGGTCTCAGTCTTCCCTGTAATTGTGTCCCTAAGCCTTTGCCCTGTTGATAGCCGATGTTCCTCATAATCTCCCGTCCTTTAGAAGGGAAAGGGAGACGTGACGTTGGCACGGGAAGCGGCTTCTCTTGTGTTAACGGGGTGCGGCAGGGGTCATACACGTCCAGCAACGACAGTATGGGCTGATGAGACGGCCAAACAGAGGGCAAAGAGGTATTAATAGCATCCACCGTATGAAGGATAGGCGTACTAATCACTTTGATAATCCACCCATTGTATGGAAACTTCAAGCATTGGTGGTTGGTGGATGGCACAGCATTCATGACTTCAATGTAGGGGCGACCTAGTATGGCCTTGAATGTGGGATCCATATCAAGGATATGGAATTCCGTGGAGACTGACACAGGGCTCGACTCTACAATCAAAGTAATCATCCCCTTTGGTGACCTTTTGTTATTGTCATAAGCCGTGATTGTTATAGGTGAGGGCCTTATCTGTTCTATATCAATTCTACACAATTGGAGGGTGCTTATAGAGATCACGTTTATAGATGCACCCGTATCCACCAACCATGGATCCATGGGCACTCAGTTGATTTTTACTAAAACACACAATGCATATTTTCGAGCCTCCTTGGGAGCAAGCTCATGGTCATGAAATGTGATAGCTAGTTGTGTGTCCGTCGGTGTCAGTACCGCCGAGATCTTCTCTACAGGGAGGTCCTCATTCACTATAACCTTTTGGAGATACTCCCTTAAAGCTTCTTGATGGGACGTGGATCTCTTAAGCAACTCAAGGATGGAGATCCGGGCAGGTGTCTTATCCAAGTGTTTCAACAGATCATATTGTGTCCCGGGAATGGATTCTTCTGGCTGCTCTTCAGTGCCTTTCCCTGATTGAGATTGTTCTTGACTTTGATTGTTCTGGGGGAAAACCCGATGGAAGATCCTCCCACTCCGGAGCATCATCGCTTGCGGCTTTTGCACCTCTATGGGGTTAGTTATGGGTTTAAGAAGGGGTTTAAGTGGAAGTGGTAGAGGCACGGTTAGTGGAGCAAGGGCAATGATGGGCAGAGGGCTTTTGACGAGAGGCTCGTTTGGTGGAGGTGCAGTGGAAGTGGATGGTGTGTCGGATGGACGGTGGATAACGAGGGGCCTGGAAGGTGGAGGTGGAGGCAAAGTTGAAGTGGATGGGGTCTGAGATGGATGGTGGGTGATGAGGGGTTTTGAGGGCATTGGTGGAGGCATGGTGGAGGTAGACGAGGTTTCAGATGGATGGTGAGTAATGAGAGATTTTGTAGCACCCCTGATCAATACCTTTGCGTAAATTCAAAACTTCTTCTTAAAAGAAATTATACATGAAGGGCTTACATAAAGAACCCAACCTCACAAGGACTATAATGAAAATATATAATCCAACCCTACTTTATAACACAAAGAATCATGAGGGCTTGTGTAAAGAGCCAAACCTTAGGGGGGGCTAGCATATAAAATTACAAATCATCACCTTATGTATACATAACCTACTCATCTTAATAGAATTCTAGGTTTTAATTAAAGAACTAAATTATAGGAGGACTAGCATACAAATGTGCAATCCAACTTTATGCACATGGGTAAAGAATCTTACATAGGAGGTCTTGTAGAAAGAAACAAAACAAAGGGAGGGTTATTCTATAAAATTACAAAATAACTTTAAATACAAGGGGCCATGTTGTACGTAAGTGGACTTCCACTTTGTCCACTTAGTGAAATTGACGCCCCTCATTAGGGCGTCAATTTCCAAATCGAAGACCAGGTTGGAGGCGTCATTTTTAAGAGGACCCCATTCCAATAAAATATTAATATATATATATATATATATATATATATCACGTGAGTGGGGCAGAAGTGTCTAACAAATGACGCCCTCTTGAAGGGCGTCATTCTCATTAATAATCCCACAATAATGCTACACAAACAAATGACGCCCTCATGCAAGGCGTCATTTATTAAATGAACGACCCCTTAAAGGGCGTCATTTAAACACATGATTCTAGAAGATTGAGACACGAACAGCCCCATTTTGCTGGCTAAGCATTAATCTAGGATCGTGCTTCCCAAACAGGACCCGCAAGGTAATAACCAATGCATGTAAATCCCTATAACTAATCCCCTACAAACCACTGTCAGACGCTACTACCATCTTTCAGTGCTTGCAGAAGGGAATGTTTCCCTTCATTCCTCGGGAAGCGTGAAGTCTACGTCCTACTGCGGCGGCGGGGAACGCGTGGCTTCATCCTATCATCTTTCCTAGTAATCACATGTCAACAGGTAGGTGTTCTCAAATCTTGCCTAACTAGTAGTTAAATAGGTTAATTGATGCATGTTTAGAGTTCGATCAACTAGTCAACTATGCTATATATATATATGTATATATATATATTCTGGCTTTACCATGACCAAGAATAATACCATGTTATACATCTGTTAATAACTTGTTACATACTGTTATCATGATTTTTTTATGAGTTTGAACTTAGTTTATTAGCATGATTTCATGAGCTTTTTAACGTATTTTATCACACTAGTTTTCATTCTTAATAATCCTATTTTAAACCTTAATATATAGCCTCTGTTAATATAATACGTTCATGGGTTAAAGACCCGGAGGGTCCCAGCACTCTGGTAAATGGCGCCCCTGACAAGGGCGCCAATTACCAAATTGAAGACTGCGCAAGCAGTCGTCATTTAAATGAAGACATGCACCATGTCGTCAATTCGATTTCTGAAATTTTATGAAATTGTTAATTCAACACATTCAAAAATCCATAACTATCGAACTAAATCATAGAATTTTTGCATGAACATGTTTCTGGAATCCTGATATTTTTCTCAACATATTCGTATCATTACTTCCTAATTCAGAACCTTTTCACACTGATGAATAGTAAATGAATAGTGTACCACCCTCTGTAAGAGGCGCCCCTGACTAGGGCGCCAATTACAAAATTGAAGACTTTGCACGAAGTCGTCAATTAAATGAAGACTTGAGCAATGACGTCAATTCAATTTTCTAGAATTTCCAGAAATCAGTAAATCAAATTCTTTAAAAATCTATAACTAATAAACCGAACCATGAAAATTTTGACGGAATATATTTCTGTGACCCTGAGCTTTTTCTCCATCTAACCATGTCTTTGGATTATAATTCGGATAAACTTTGGAGAAATGAATAGTGACTTGTATCATAGAACTTACAGTTCTGATGCGAAGCACAACTCACAAGGGGTTGAAACTTAAATTGACGACACCATGAGAGTCTTCAATTAAATGAAGGCTGCTCACATGTCATCAATTCATTGAGAAAATTAAAGATATAATATTTTAAAATTAATATCTATGAAACCAAAACTCAGTAATTTTAACTGAACATGTTTTTAGACTTCCGAGGATTTATACTACACATTCATGTCCTTACTTTCGGATTTTGAGAAACTTTTTCGAAATGAATAGTAATTTAAGTCACGAAACCTGCTGGGGTGAAAATCACCCACTGTAAATGGCACCCCAAACCAGGGCGCCAATTACTTAATTGAAGACTGCTTGAGAGGGCACTAATTTAAAAATTGAAGACCCGAGAGGAGTCATCAATTAAAGGATGACTTGTGCAATGACATCAATTCCATTCTCTGGAATTTCCAATAATCAGTAAATCAACACATTCGAAAATCTATAACTATTAAACTAAGCCATGAAAATTTTGCATGAATATAGTTCTGTGATCCTGAGATTTTTCTCTACCTGTCCATGTCCTCGATTCCTGATTTATTGAAAGAATTAAAAATGAATAGTGTTTAAATAATAAACTGACTCATAATGCCGAGCCACCATGTTCAGACAATTATAACTTTTTTAACCTAATCATGAAACTCCTCCCTGAACATGGTTCTGGAACCCTCATATTTTTCTCTATTTAACCATGTACTAAATTCTTGATTTACTGAAAGTATTAAAAATGAATAGTGTTTGAATAGTGTTTTGAGTCATGGAATGTACCTTCCCGGCGTAAATCACCCTAATTTATTGAATAGTAAAACCCAACAATTTCGCATGAGCATGATTCTGAACTCCCGAGAATTTCCTCTGCCTGTTCATATCCTTACTTTCTATTTTTGAGAAATTTTTATGGTATGAATAGTGTATAAAAAGCCACTATTTCAAGGAATAGTATCACTTTTCCAAATAAAAGAATTTTTTGATATAGACACATAGATAGGTAGATAAAAATATAAGGAATCTAACGGTATGCTCATGCATTAGATTAGGTATCATGATTCACATCTATTAAATTTTTAACATGGATGATTAATATACTAAATGATTAATATAGTAATTGTAACTGGTTACTTCAAGTCTAGCAGAGGCATAAGACAAGGAGATCCACTTGCCCCTTTGCTATTCATTATAGCATCAGAAGTTTTAAGTAGAGGCCTCTTTGCCTTATTTCAATCAGGCCATCTTAAAGGTTATAAAGGGCCGAGGCACTGTAAACAGATTACACATTTACTCTATGCAGATGATACCTTGGTTTTCTAAATGCTAGCAGGCGCAATATTGAAGCTTTTAATCATTTTATTACCTGTTATGAAAATAGTTCAGGGCAAAAAGTCAACCCTACAAAGAGTAGTTTTATCTTATCTTCAAAGGCTCCGGATTCTCTTAGATAGTCCATTCGGTCTCTTACTGGATATAAATGTCAGTCTGATGGATTGAATTATTTGGGTATTCCTGTTAAGAAAGGCAGGTATCTGTGCTCTGACTTTCAATTCCTAATAGACAAGATACAACTCAGGCTGGAAGGATGGCAGTCTAGGTTGTTATCAGCAGCAGGAAGGGCTGCGCTTATTGATTCTATTTTACACAGTATTCCTGTCTACCTAGCCTCAGCTTGTTTTATACCCAGAAAGGTAATACATGTCATTGAAAGCTTGAGTGCTAATTTTTTCTGGCATGGTAATCATAACACATCTCGGAGACACTGGGTAGCTTGGTCTACTATACAGAAGCCTAGGGTGGAGGGGGGACTGGGCATCAAGGATTTGATAGAAGTTCAAATTTCCTTGGCTGTTAAGATGCTGTGGAACATTGTACATGGGTCATCTCTTTGGTATGTTTATGCCCGATGTAGGTTTATTAAACTTCATTTTGCTAGCTGTCCCAAGCCTTTTCCTGCTGGCATGCCTATGGCAGTTTTCAGGCAAGCCAGAGATATCATTTTACAGCATAGCAGATGGTTCATTGGCAGTGGGGATGGTATTGACTTTCTGAGGGATAATTGGATTGGGAATGGGCCTTTGTATAGCGTATTCCCAGACAGTGGTACAAATGGGGGTGCAGGTCCCCCTTTTGTTTCTGTAAAAGAGGTCTTGTTGGACCCAGAACATGCTGCCAGGGATTTCAGTGGGATTCCTCAACTTCCTCAGATTCAGTTGACTAATGAATGTGATACATGTGTATGGACTGGAACTGTTAAAGGTAATTTCTCTGTTAAGTCAGTATATAATATGATTAGGCCTAAAGGTTTAAGGAGGCCTGCCTGGGCCAAGTTATGTCACTCTGCCATTCCTCCGAGAGCTGCCTTATTTACCTGGAAGCTTCTCCATCGAGCAGTCCCGGTTGATAGCAAGGTTATGGACTGTGGGATTAATATGGTGTCCAGGTGTAATTGCTGCTCTCTTCCTAGCCAGGAGGATCTTAATCATGTTTTATCACTGGTGAGCTTGCTACGGAATTGTGGAGATGGGTGTATCCTCTGATTAATAACAGAGTCTGGGCTAGTAATCAAATTACAATCCGGCTATGGAATTCATCTCTGGTACAAATATGCAATCGGCTTTTAGCTTTATTGGGTTCCTTGCAACTATCTTGATGATTTGGGAAATATGAAAATCTAGATGTGCTGCTAGATATGATGATGTGCCTATCCACTGTGCTGCTATTAAAAAGAAAATTCTATACTCTATCACTTTGGCTCTTGACAGAATAATATTTCATAGGCCTCTGTCTTCATATCATGCCAGAATTATAGCTGCTCTAAATCTAATTCCTCGGATAGTTGTCAAAAAGCCAGTTATTATCCCATGTAAATTTGCTATGCAAGGCTATACTTTACATTTTGATGGAGCTTCGAAAGGAAACCCCGGCAGAAGTGGGGAGGAGGTTGTATAAGAGACACAACAGGAAGCTTATTGTTTGTCTTTGCTTTCAATTATGGTATTGGGTACAGCCTTGTGGCAGAGACTAGAGCACTACATGATGGTCTAGCTGCTGTAAAGCAATGTGGAATTAATTTAGCAGCTATTTTTTCAGACTGTGCGGTTCTTGTGGAGGCAGCTAGGAAGGGTATTCCCCCTAGTTGGATGACACATCCTTGGTGGAAGAGGATAATGTTGCTGTTGCAAGAGATTGGCTGCGCGATCCAGCATATATACAGGGAGGGGAATCAAGTTGCTGATTCATTGGCATCCTATGCATGTAATGCTTCCAACAATTCGGTTTTTATTCGTGATAGAGATCTTCCGAGGCTGGTTAGGGGTACATTCAGGATTGATAAGGCAAGACTGCCAGCTTTCCGTTTCTAGGTTCTCCTGGCTATACTTTGTTAAGTTGTTTTTGTGCCTTTGCCTTTTGATACATAAGGGCCTATGTTATGGCTCCATTTTTTCTTTTGATATCCTTAGGGGTGAGGCCCAAGGACCCTGTAATATTTGCAGCAAAAAATAATAAAATCTAGGGCCCTGGTGTTGCCTGGGGGAGTGAGAACACTCTCCCTTTCTGAGGGGGGGTGCACTCGATCAGGTCCAGCTCCAGATAGGCCAGTTTTTTGTTAACAAAAAAAGATTAATATAGTAACTAATTTATATACAAAATTAGAAGTCACGACTGTTTAAGCAGTCGTGATTCACGGAAATGGCGACTTAGTGAAGGGCATTATTTGGGGCGAATAGTATTTGTCAATAGTAAATGAATAGTAAGTGAATAGTGGTGAATAGTAATGAATAGTAATTGAATAGTATTCTTAAATAGTAAACTGGCATATTTATATAATGACCCTTATGAGATGTTCTAACTTTTGTTTAACCTTACTATAGAATTATCTAGAGTTTTTGTTTAGGAAAAAGTATATATATTAATATTTTTTTCCTCATTGTTATCGTGGTTTGTACCGACGTAACCCTAAGTCATTTTCTTGCATATTATGAGTCCTTGAATTTCATTCCATAAAAATCTACCTTGTATATCCTACTAAGGCAACCCTTGAAACTCTATATTGGCTATAAAATGAGAGTGGATGTCAAAAGTAATATATGAAATGTTGTGCATATAGGGCCCGGTCTGGTCCTGGGAGGAGCACCCGAAGGTACTTGTGCCCATGGGAGTTTATTGACCACGGTGTTTAGCATTGCATCGGAGTACTTGCTTGACTTGAGATACTCCACCCCTACTCTCTCTTTACTTACTTGACTTGACTTGCGTGGTCCAAAACGGGCAATACTTGACTTGTGACCCGAGAAAGGGCGAAATACTTGCTTGATTGAAATAGCCAATTCTACTGATATGTACTCAACTTTACTTGCTTGAATTAAATTTTTACTTACTCGTACCTGAGATATACTTATACATGAGTTCATTCTCGCACTTAAACGCGTAATCGTACATGAATCCCTGCTTGCCCCGGAGTGGCATTTACATCTATAAATTCTCAGAATACTGCTTGTCAACTACTTGAAATCTTGATATACTCTCTTTATACAGTTCTTGATCTCTTATTGTTCATCATGTCTAGATTTACCTGTATACTTGATTCTTTTGTACGTATATCATGCATAGCCATACTGATAATACATGCAAATTGTAATCCACGTAAAGATTGCTCAAATTTGAGATGTAATTCCTACTGAGCGATTCGCTCATCCAGTTGCTTCCTAATATTTTCAGGTGAATCAGATAGCGACAAGAATGGGATTAAGGCCGAGTGAAGAGTGCTAGAACGCCAACCATCTATCATTAGCTAGTCGTGTCTTTGAATTTATTTGAGTCTACCTCGTATTCCCAGTTATGTCAGCTAGTGGTATAAACTTTGTGTTAAGTCGTGTAGCCTAATGTTTGGCTTTCTAAATCTGGAAATTTTCATGGACTATCTTTAATTCTTTTGAGTAATCAAATAATCATCACTTGGACTATTGGAATTTTTTATATTTATTAGTCATTTGTGCACTTCGTAATTATGTATGTTAAAAATTCTTATCGCTCTAATGACACGATCTATATAGACGCATCACGCATCCGAGTATCTTCCGCGATCGGGACGTGACAGGTTTTGAGGGCATTGGTGGAGGTGGAGGCAAAGTGGAAGTGGATGGGGTTTGAGATAGATGGTGGGTAAGAAGTGGTTTTGAGGGCATTGGTGGAGGCATTAGCTGGTAGGTCAACGGGGAGTTAGTGGCAGGGATGCGGATGAGAGGACGTGACGGCTGTGGCAATGGGGAGAGCCTCGTTATAGGTTGTGGTGGGCAGAGAGGTGTTGGTCGAGTAAGGCGCAGAGGTTGGCTAGGAATATGGTTGGCGGCAAGAACGGCGGTGCTTTCTATATGCCAACCCTGCCTTCTTCCAACTTCTTGGAAAGAGAAGATGGGGTTGACCTGATGGTTAGGTTGACGGTGCTCCGGAAGTGGGTTCTGAATAATGCCCATGTTCGGTTGCTGCTGTGGGGCCTGTTGAAGTTGTTGTTGTGGTTGTTGTTGTTATTGTGGTGGCTGTTGTTGTTGGAACTGTGGTCTAGCAAGAGGTCTCCTGGCCTTTAAGATGGCGATGTATCGCCTCATTTCATCCCAGTCAATCCCTCCTTCATCATTCATATCATAAATATAATCTTTAAAATGAAAGTAATTTTCCACGGTATGACCCGGCTGCCTGTGGTAAACACAGTATCTAGAAGTGTCAACGTTCGGGGGCCATACAGCTCTTTCCTTGGGCAGGGTGAGTACGTTGGCAGCCATGAGCGCATTGAATATGTCTGATAATGATTCCGACAATGGTGGATAATGGGCTCTCTTGGGGCCAACTGGCCTCCTTTTATTGTTGGGGAGGACCATAATTCCCAAGGGTGGAACTTGGTGGCACTGGGGAGGTTGTTGTTGTTGCTGGGGTTGAAATGGTTGAGACATATTGTCTGGGGAGGATTATTTTGTGATGGAGGACGAGAGGGGTATGGACCCTGTTGGAGGGGAAGTCGTGGCATGTACGGGAATCTTGGGTTGGTTGGTTGGTTGGGGCTGCCAACTACGCTCACTTGCTCATTAGTTACGACCCCTTCTGTCACTCTGGCTTGAACACCAGTGCTTTATTTTTCTGACCATCCTGGGCTTTGTAGGCTCAAAAATGTGCTTGAGAGGGGGGTTTTTCAACTGGGTTTGGACATATCTGGCTCTCTCATACAGCTCCTCCATGGTGGTGAACTTATTCATGGCCAAGACGTGTCTAAACTGTGGGGTGACATTAGACACAAACATTTTCACTTGCTTCGACTCTAAGAGGGTGTCCCTTATCCTCTCCCCCAGGGACCTCCATCTGTCAGCATATTGGACAAAATCTTCGTCCGCCCTCATTTTTTCAGCCACTAGGTTGGTGATAGAAAGGGATGGGCTAACCCGGTCCCGATATTTCTGCAAGAATTTCCTTTGTATTGTATCGATGTTTTCAGCCTCACTCGCCTCTAGGGAGTAGAACCACTCTAGAGCGGGGCCATCCAAGGATCTCCGGAAGAAGTATGCTAGGGATCTTTGGTCATTTTGCCAGAAAGAGGATTCGTACATGAAATCCTTGAGGTGAATGAAGGGATTGCCAGTGCCATTGTACCTCCGGTACGTAGGCATTTCTGAGGGAGGGAGGCAGAATATCGGAAGGATTGGCAGGGAGACCTCAGGGGTGGACTTTATGTCCACCATCTTTTTCAAATCCCCAAATTGTTCATCCATTTTATTGAACTTGTTGAGGAGTGATTGGGTGATGTCATCGGTAGGTGAAGGTGGTGCCAGCCACTGAGGTGGAAGAGGCCTTTCGGAGTGATGTGAAACCACCTTGGGGGTGATAGCCACTAGGCTAATGATCCCTGGACCTATGACTCGCAAGCAATCCAACGTACCCGGCGATATCACTTAAGCGGACTCACCCGCGTAACACACACATGTGCCTGTGGGCAACCTGGTGATGCTGGAGAGGGTACGGGGTGGGACCTTGATGCCCCGAGGGATTTGGCAAGCTTGAGGCTGAACCCCTAAGGGCCGGGGATGCCCAATTTCACGAGCGGCTAGCACGCCAAGGGCGTGGGTTGTAGGGTCTCTCTCACAACTCGCTCCGTGGTGGTCGCTCAATTTGATGACAATTTGGGACCGGGCACTCTCTCACCGTTCGACGGAGCTAAGAAGCAATACTAATTAAGCAAGATAATCTAGCAAAGAAAGGGGGCCAGAAGCTCACCTGATTAGCGTGAAGATGCCGATCCCGTCCAGAGACGATGTCGAGCAGGGAGGCTTGGGTATGCACCCGCACGCCGCGCCGATGTTGCTTCGGATGATGACCTGCTAGTACAATCACTACGCCCTCGCAGAGGGGTTGGACTAGGGGTGGGAAACTATAGGATTATACTCAAACACTACCTCCACGCAGGGAGGGGCTGTAAGTCAGCCAGGCGGGGTGGGGAAGCTATGTTATAAACCGAATTGTCGAGCTCCCCGATTCTGCCAGCTTCATGAACAGCTTGATAGACAGTTGATGATGGCATTGCTACTTGCTCTCCCAAACTCCATCGTTGACGAAACCAGTGCCAAAACCTCTTGGGTTGGCCCAGGAGGACGTAAGAATTATTGGAGAATTTCTTGACGTCGTTGGTGGCTGGGGCAGGGTCTAGAATAGGACTGTTCAGTGCTAGTTCTGGTTGCTCTCAGTCTGATGTTGCTGGAAGATGAAGGCAACACGAACACTCCCGGACTCCGAATAATGCGGGATTAGAACCTATGTAACCGTAGACAAGTCCTCTTCGAGTCGAGACCAATGGGATCATCGTCTGAAGTCGGAGCTGACCGCAAAGACCAGAACAGTGGAGCGGTGTCGGAACTGGCTCAGGGGAACTGACCTGGCACGCCGTGGGGAGAAAATTCGGAACTTTTGAGTCCGGAGACCAAAATTAGGTTTGCTTCTTGGAGATGACAGAGGACTTGAAGGGGAATCTCTCAGCCAAGTTTCACGCCAGGAAACGCAAGGGGGTGTCCAGGGGAGCTTCTGCACCGAGCCTCTGGTTGTCTGCCTTGGAGAAACTGCACAGTTCGATAAGAATCGCTCCTCTGGACAGCTCTGGGATCAGAAGAAGGCGGGACTGCCCTCGCTGCGAAGCTGACTAGATGATGATTCCAACGGTATATGGTACACCTCCTGAAGCCTCACGATGATGCCGTGGCTACTACTGCAAGATGCTGGTACACTGCGCCTACGAACTGGGATGAATAGGGTGGTGATAGGTGATGGGAAATGGGGTAGAAAGGATGGGAAATGGGGTGGATGGGTGTGGGGGCAACCCCTAGCTGTGAGGGGGTCTTGGAGGGGGCAAACCAAGGTGAGGGAGGGGGAGAATGGGGACTGGAAGGGGGTCTAGCAGGTGGAGGGAGGGAGAGTTGCGAATTTGGGTTGGGAGGAGAGAGGGAAGGAGAGGGGGCACAACCAAATGGGAGGGAGATTTGAATTTTGGCCTAGGGTGAATCTCCTTCAGCCTTAGGGAGGTGGAGAGGTGCTTGGGGAAGGGAAATGGGTAGTTGGGGGTTGGATGGTGGAGCAAGGATTGGTGGATTCCACCTTGGGGTTGGGGGGAATTGAATGAGTGTATGGGGAAGGGGGGATATTAATGAAGAGTGAATGGAGGAGAGAGGAGGGGGAAATTTGAATTTTAGGAGGGGAGGAGAGAGAATGGGGGAGAGGGGGAGCTTCTCACTCCAAAGAAACACTCAAATTTCTGGAATTCATTCAAATTTTCATTGATCATCAAAGGTTACAAATGAGAGAGGGGAGGGGGCTATTTATAGACTCCATACTTTTCCTAGGACCAAATTGATGCTGACTAAACAACTAATGACCAAAGCAGTCCAAGGGAGGGCGCCCCTGGGCCTAGCCCACTGAATTGGGCCCATTAACCAACCTAATTAACCTAATGACATTCAACTTAGGTAAATGACTCTCAAACCTAGGTACTGGACTCAAATAAAGGGAAAATTGGTGCGGACACCAGAGCGATCGAGAAGCACGAACCGGCGAGCCGTCGGTACCGTACGCGGAGCACCACTCGGGCTACATCGGCTTCTATCTGGCTCGGAGACAGCCTAGAGACTCCCCCTTGAGTCTCAATATTTATAGTATTTATTGAGACATTATTTGTGTGTAAGGTATTTTTATTTGGCTTTACTTGGATTGTAATTTGGATTGTAATAGGGGTTTATTTGTAAAATGGGACCACCTGGGTCCCGTAGGCCCCCCATCCCTTCTCCCATTGATCCACCTCATCTCTTGGACCCATGTGGGGTCAGTCAACCCTCCATGGTGGGCTTCTAGAAGGGTTGGACCAAGGGGGAGACAAAGGGAGCAAAATTTCAAAATTGGATGCCATAAAAGTCAAGGGGGTGCCCCATGTTTAATGAAGTTTTTTAAGATTTGAATTTTTATTTTATTTGATTCCAAATCACATGGGAGAAATAAATTTGAACTCCCTCTTCTACCCCTCCCCAACCCTAGATCTAGGGATAGAACTAGTCTTTTTGTATTTTCTATAAGAACCTTGTATTTCTATTTTAAGTGGAATTAATGCAAAGAAAATCTTGAATTTCCTCCGAAGGAGCAAGGGCCGCCCCTCTCTCTCTCTCCACTCTTCTTCTTGCAGCTGGGAAGGCTGTGTTCTGAGGTGGGAAGCCTCATCTATCTGGTGTGGAGTTCATCGTTGCCGCCGCCGCCGCCGCCATCGAGCCGCCGTTGCACCGCCACCGCCTCCGTCGGTATTCTGCCAATCGGGTGACAGCAGGCCATTCTCGGATTTTTAACTCTCAGCCACTTGTTCATCTGGACCCCAAACTTTCAGGGTGAGTTTCAGGGGTCATCACCACATCTCTAAAAATTTGGTTGGGCTTCTAGCTTCCATTTTGTAATTTTCCGTTTTCATTCTTCCTTTCCATCCAGATCTGCCAGCTTTCAGTCCAGATTCACAGTAGCTCTGAATTCCCCCTCTTCGGACCTCTTCTTGATTTTTTCTTGAGCCGCCAATTTTTATGGAGGTTCTGTCCAACACCCCCTCCATCCACAAATTTTCTTGGAATTTCTAAAGGCCTTCACCTATTTTCTAAAATTCACTTTCAGATCCCACTCAGTTCTGTCTGCCTCTTTCCAGATCCGATCACCCACCAGTATAAAATATCTTTCCCCATCCAAATCTCCACCAAATCGGTCATAAGAATTATTTCCATTTTCCTCTCTCTCCCCTCTACAACTTTCATGAAAAGCTCGAAGTCTGAATCAGAGTTTTACCCTATGGTCAATGCCAACTCTCAGAAAACTTCAATTCTGCCTGGCCAGATTTGAAACTGAGAACATGCCGGTTTTAAAATCACCCATCAAGAGCACAGCTCGGTGAATTTTTTTGAGTCCCATAGGGTCAAAGGATTTCAAGTCAGCATTCCAACGGCGCTAGTTTTGTGCCGATCCGACATCGATGCTGATCGCAGTAGCCGATCTCGTCGGGTCGTGCGCCAGAAAATAGAGGTTGCAGATCAGTGGACAGCAGTTCTGACAAGTGGTGATCGGAGCCGCCCGGCCTCTGACTGGCGTTTCAGACCTGCGGCCGTCCAGGGAGGCACGCCTCCAGGTGTCCCCACCACAGAGGGACCCACCCTGTCAGATCCGGAGGGCTGAGCAGCACGTGGGCCCCATGAACCCGCAGATCGCGCCGTCCGGACAGCACTAAAATGTGGGTTTCGGCGCCGACGGACGACATCAAGATGCTGCCTGTCAACCCAATTCCCGCTACTCTCGAGCCACACATGTGACCAATTACCTCCCTGCGTGGAGTGGGTCAAATCTTTGTACCGCAGTGTATTTGTTTAACCGGGAGTACAGGATTGGCCGGGGTTGTCTTCCCCACGCCGGGAGCGTGGAGGTAACGATCTCGACTTCTTAGCATTTATTTGCTTAGCTAGTATATGGTCGTGTGCCGCTGTTGAGTGCGATAGGAACCTAGCCGGTGAGTCCATGTCACCGCTGTGAGCGAGAGAGTGACCCGTCCCGTGGCTCGATCCGAGCACGGAAGTGAGTCGACCACCCTTGACTCTACCGGTTTCTCAACCGCGCGGATCCGCGTTTCCCCTCGCTTGGGATGACGAGTGAGCTTGCGTTTCTGTTAGCGACGTATAGCCCATAGGAACTCTTAGTGTCGGGCCAAAGTGTCTCCATTGTTGTATGTTGCTGGTCGTGTCCGCATTTAAAGTCCGAGGTCCACATCACTTAGAGTTGGTCCCCGTGTCCGTCCCACATCAAAAATTACATAATTTATGACTGAAATAAGATATATAAATTACATGACTAGACTCAGAAAAATATGACAAACACAATGACGCATGTCGACGAACAATCCGAGCCTTGAAAATGTGGAGGGGCAAGGGATGCCCCCATAATACCTCCGGGGTGGGGAAAACTCGACCACGTCGAGTATGGGTCCACCGGGGAAGTAGTACACCAAATGCAGCTCCGAGTGAGCCACGATCTCCAAACTCAACTTTGCGTCCCTAGTCGGGGGATGGCTCTTCAGCCTCTCAAAGTAGCTCGGGCACACCCTCTTGCCGGCGATGATACCCTACTTGCCTAGTATTGCCTCCGTGTGCTCACGTCGGGCTCTCAAGCTGATTGGTGGAGGCTCTCTGAAGGTGTCACTCTCAAAGGTAGGTAGAGGCTCGAGGCGCTCACTAGGATCCACCGTGGTGCCCATATAGGGTGCCCGCTCCGCCACATGGGAGATGGGGTGAATCCCAAAACCCATCGGTAAGTCCAACCCGTAAGTCGGGTTGCCAAAGCAACTCGAAACTTGGCAAGGTCCAAGTCTTCGTGCCCTCAAATTGGTGGTGACCCTAGGGTAGAGCCACTCCAAAGTCATCATCGCCAAGTTGCCAACTTGGAATTCCAAGTGGCGCTTGCGAGCTTTTGTCCGCTTCTTGTGATTCTCACCGCTCGTTACTTGTTTCTTGCTTAAATACTCATTCCATGTACTACGATGCGGTGTGAGTGGGAAATATATAATATGCAAAGGGGGGCCAGGACAACCATATTTAGACCAATCATGCAGAGATGCCATGGAGACTTTGAAGGGTGTGGGAGGGCCGGGGCATCCATAGGTGTCTCTCTCATGCGTGGGGGTGATGAGTGCCGGAGGACCCGGACATCCATGAATGCTCCTAACATGCTTAAGACCCATGATGAATGAAGGGGGACCATTACATCCGAATATGGACCACTCATGGTTTCTACTTGACATGTGGGAGACATGAACAAGTGGACCCAACGTACTAATCATGCCAAGCGGTGTGATGTGCCAAGACGTATGAATTCCTTCTCCAAAGATGACTTCCATGTGTGGGGTTGTGGGATGACCTTTGAGCTTCCACTCAAAAGGGTCGAAGGGGTCTAGGAAGGTGGATAGCACAGAGTGGGGGCACTACCTCATTACCTAGGGATATGTGGTCCAAGGTCATGGCTCCCATGGTATAACCCGTGTCTAGGAAGGGGTAGACTTGGTCTAACATGGTGGGTTGGGGCAGGGAAAGGTGGGTGGTGAGTAAGGTGGGTTGGTCATACGAGCATAGGAAGGGGTCGAAGGGATCATGGTAAGGGCTTCCTAGGGAGGGGAACTCCATGTCCTCAAAGTCCTCACAAGGTGGTGAGTCATCCTCCTCCCAAGTAGTTGGTCCAAGGTCTCTAGTGGGTTGACCGTTCAAGGTACTTGGGATCTCAAGGGGTGGGGAGTAGACAGGGATGGGTTCTTCCTCCAAGGGGAGAAATAGGAGGATCTCACTAGCACAATGCCCACTTGTGCAAAGGGAGGTGATGGAACCGATGGATGGGTGGACAAAGTTGACAGTGCTAGGCTCCAATGGTCCCATGGCTAGTAGGCCGGTTAAGTGGGCTTGCCAATGTAGGCAATCCACAAGGTCTCCCAAGTCTTCCGCAAAGTAGAAGTTTTGATAAGGGACATGGGAGGCCGGGTGGGCGCAATTTGGGATTGATATCCCAAGGGTGAGAGGTATGGTGGTGAGCTAGGAATGGTGGGGCCTCGCTTAAGCCATTTGAGTATGGACTCATTCTTGGTGAGGGTGTGCTGCTCATGAGAACCCGGACTAGGAGAGGTGGGTGGAAGTGGGGGTCTAGGATTTTCTCTATGGCGGGAGGTGGATCCGGATTGGCATCCATCTCCACTTGGGTGTGTGTGTGGGCCACAACTTTCAAGGATAATGGGGTAGGAAGGCCTATGGTGGGTGGGGTGGCAATGGTCGGCGTATGGTGCACCCTAGGTGGTGAACAAGGACGGACTTGGGTTAGGCTTGGTAGGGGAAGTTCTTGGGTTGGAGTTGGGGTCGGGGTGGAAGATCGGTTGGTTGAAGAGGTTTGGATTGGGGTGCGTAGATCTTTCTAAGATTGGCCCTCATTTCGACCCAAGATTCGATGGGTGCTTTCCCTTTTGCTTCTCATAAATCGTCAATGTTCTCCCATTCTTTCCTAGCTTGGCGCCAAAGCAAACGCTTGGCATAGTTGACTTGCATCGGCCCTGACAGAGTGAATCTTGTAAAATGTCGATCTATGGAGCTCTCCCATTCTAGATATATACTAGGGTGGGATCCATGTGGACATCAAAAAAATACGGTGTCGATCATACGTCATGCACGTCTTGACACTCGAGAGCAAGCCGAAGATGAAAATGCCGAATAAACCTCACGCCTCGCCCGATCAGGACGAGAACTCGCTTGGTGGTCTACTACCCGCTAAGGAAGCCCCCCAAGCGGAAGATACAGCTACAACGCTCTGACCGGCCATGTCGAGAGCTGAATCAAAGAAAAGTTGAGAACTCCGGCACAGTCTCGGGATACACCGAAAGTCATGCAAAGTCTAGAACCAAGCCCCAAAGGCTGTAAACAGAATATTATGAAGGCCATACGTTGCAACTAGAACATTCCAGGAGCGCCAACACCCGAATAAATGGCTGCGACTTCGAAAAGAATCCATTCGAGGCTTAAAATGGCGCGAAAGGGCCTTAAACCGGCGCGCTCTAAACCGGCGCGCCCCTTTGACATCTTAATCTGGCGCGCCCCATTTTTTTCATTTGCCCTTGCTTGGCATTAGACAGGCGCGCCCCTTCTTGCGTGGCATTAAACCAGCGCGGCCCTTGTGTGCTGCTAATCCGGCGCACACAACTCCGCGCCGTTTTAACCAAAGGGCCATCCCATCTATATTCCGATGCTCTGTTTCTGGATGAATCTCACACGAAGTCCAGAGAGTAGAAGAACAGTGGCATTCAATGCCCGTCCCATAGCCATTTAAAGATCGTAGAGCTGTGCACACCCCAACTCGATAGCGCAACGGTGGTAGCAGCAGAGGCCAACACCGATGGTGGCAGCAGCAGTAGATCTCCAGACAAACCTACGAACATCTCGTCCTCGGATGAATGGCAGTGTACAGCACGAATCAACATCATCCAGCACAACAACAACATTGTTGCGAACAAGGTAGAGGTGGCGAGAGTTTTCTTCCCCCCACTGTCCGTTCCATATATACTCTATCTGCCCCACTGGAGAAAAGAGAAAAGCTGGAAACCCCCCCCCCCCCCGGTGGGCGATTGAAAAAGAGAAGAGAGGGCCACCCGAAGAGAAGAAGAAGCTTGGTCCCCCGGCACCGGCAAGGTGAAGAAGGAAGAGAGAAAAGAGTGAGGGTGAGAGGTGAGTCGGAGGGGAAAGAGCATGTGCTCTCTTCCCCTCCTCCGTCAATGTATTCTCTCCCCCCTTGCAATGTATTTTGTTCTTTTTTTCTCCAGATGAACCCCCCTCTGCATTAGAACCTTCCCCCGTTTGTGTGGATGAATAAAAAGAAAAGTCCTCTTGCAAGCGCGATGTTCTTTGTTTAGCCTCTGCTCCCCTTTCTCTCGGTTTTCTTATCATCCAGGGACCTTGGAGACCTGCCTCTCCGTGGCACGGCCTTCAGAGGAACCCATCGAACGGATGAATATTCATGGCCTCTTATGGCATACACCCGTCCCGCCTACGAGATCATCACCCTGAGTTGCTGGAACTCTTGAAGGCTTGTCCTCGAGTCTCCACATGCACTTATGGGTTAATGGAGGCTTTACTCCGTGTTTTGAGGTTCACCCTGGAGCAATCCATTTGGTGTTCCTCTATCTTTTCTGGCAAGCGTCAGTCCGGGGGAGGTGCTGCCCATTTTTTGCCAGGAACAGCCGAATAAGCCATTATCTGAGGGCCAGAACATCATATGCTTGAAGCCTCTGCATCAAACTGGACTGCCCTGCACAGCAAACTCTTTTAACGAAGCACTTGAATCTTCATGCTAATTCACCTTAATAAACAATCAAAATACTTAAATCTCCTCTCCACAAAGCTAATCCATCAATTGGACGAATAAACTAATCAACAAATCAACCCACAGGTGAAAGAAAGAAGAAACAGAGCACAAAAGAATGAAAGAAAATATCATAAAATCTCGCAGAAGCTTAACCCGGCGCCCCTTAATCTGGTGTGGGCTAATCCGGCGCGCTACCCCCCCGCGCCGGATTAGCTCCACACTCAAATCCACTTCAGAATTTCGGAGCTCAAACCGGCGCGCTATACTATTCATTGCCCTAAACCGGCGCGCCCCCCTTGGGCTCCATTAACCGGCGCGCACCCCTTTGCTCCACTAAACCGACGCGCCCATCCCTTGACCTCTCTCTTAAACCGGCGTGCCTAAGAGAGAAAGAATGCTCACTAAACTAATCAAAAGTTTCCCCCCTTCCATAATCCAAATTTTGTTCCGGGGGCGCTGCCCCCGGAAACCCCCACAAGGGGCGTTGCCCCCTTGACCCCCACGACCTGACCGGGCAGGTCGAATCCCGCAAGGGGACCGCGCAGGTCGATCCGCGTGCGAAGGCGCACGATGGCGAGTTCGGGCTCCACATTTAACAATTCACACCCCCGGACTTGGTGCAGAGAGAAAACCAATGATGCCTTGTGGTATCGGACGTGGACCTCAGAACCTCCGACATGGTCATGATCCGAACACATCTCGGGCCAATAGTTCGTTAACTCGACCCGCTTCTCCCGGGATCTAATCCCGCAACCCCACATTAAACTTGTCGTGTCTACGGTAGACATTTGCACAGTTTTATCATCGTCTTCGATGCTTCAAACGTGGACTCGCATCCGAACAATGAATGGTCCGACCGTGACCGACACGCACGTATACTTGGAACCTTTGTTTCCCAAGACTGTGCGTGAAGAGAAAAGTAATGACGTCCCATGGCATCAGACGTGGTCCTTGGAAACCCCGATATGGCCATAGTCTGCAACCACCTCGGGCCAATAGATCATCAGCTTGACCCATCTTCATCGGGATCCGATCCCGCACCCACATTAAACTTGTCGCACCTACGGCAGACATCCGTACGGTTTTATCGTTGTCCTTGACGCTACTAATACGGACTTCCGTCCGAATAATGAATGGTCCGTTAGTGACCGACATATATATGCCGGGATCTAATCCCGCGCTTGCATTAAACCTGCCGTACTCACGGTAGACATTTGCACGGATTCGCTTCCGTCACCATCTTGTTTTCTATACGGATCTTTGTCCGAACATAAAATGGTCCATGAATGACCAACAAAATATGAATGGAACAAGACGGCTCTCGTCTTCCCCCAACCACACGTGTGGGAATATCAATAAGACCTTCGTGAGTCACGTTTGGACCTTGGGTTCGCCCCCAACCATGGTCATCGCCTGACCCACATCGTAGGCCTATAGCCGGCTATCTCTGTACACATCTTTGTTTTGGAATATAGTCCCGGGACACTTTCCCGCTGCCCTTCGGCACCGGAAATATTAATGATGCCCACGCAAGCCTCGTTTGGATCGCGGGAGGCGCCCTCGAAATGGTCCTGACTCGATCTCGCACCGGGCCAATAAACTCGCTGATTTCGATCACTCTAACTGGGATTCAACTGAATGTCTCCTGTCCCTTTGAACAATAAACTTGCCGTACCCCCGACATACATATGCTCCGGTTTTCTCGTGACGATTACGCGATTCACAAGCCGGACACTCGTCGAACATCAAATGGTCAACACACGACCGACATGATCTCGAATGCTTTCTTCTCACCCTCGCATGGGGATTTCAATGTTTCCTAATAGACTTTTCACGTAACTAATTTTCCGGCCATGAGGCCCCTTTTCCTGGCGATTAATCAAGGGTGTTCCCCTCTCCGAGGGGATGTAAATGACGCCGTGACCTTTATGGCGCGGCGGGTCTCAGTCCCGACACGAACCACACAATCATCTGATTAGTCAGATCGAGCGCACAATAAATCGTCACTATGTGACTGGCACGCCCACGCACTTAATAAACCCAAAACGCAAATAAACAACGATTTTATTAAATAAAAAGTGCATCCACAATCCATCAAACACAAAAGTTTCTAATGGGTCTAAGGATGGCGAATAGGCTAAGTAGGAAGTGGTCATGATGAACGGGTGATGAATGCAATGGCCCTAGGACAAGACTTAGTAGAGACAAGTCTAGAACTTGCTCTGATACCACTTTGATGTGAAACCACCTTGGGGGTGATAGCCACTAGGCCAATGATCTTTGGACCTATGACTCGCAAGCAATCCAACGCACCCGGCGATATCACTTAAGCGGACTCACCCGCGTAACACACACATGTGCCCGTGGGCAACCTAGTGATGATAGAGAGGGTCCGGGGTGATACCTTGATGCTCCGGGGAATTTGGCAAGCTTGAGGCTGAACCCCTAAGGGCCCGGGATGCCCAATTTCATGGGCGGCCAGCACGCCAAGGGCGTGGGTTGTAGGGTCTCTCTCACAACTCGCTCCGCGGTGGTCGCTAAATTTGATGACAATTTGGGAGCGGGCACTCTCTCACCATCCGACGGAGCTAAGAAGCAATACTAATTAAGCAAGATAATCCAGAAAAGAAAGGGGGCCAGAAGCTCACCTGATCAGCGTGAAGATGCCGATCCCGGCCGGAGACGATGGTAAGCGGGGAGGCGTGGGTATGCACCCGCACGCCGCGCTGATGTAGCTTCGGATTACGACCTGCTAGTACAATCACTACATTCTCACAGAGGGGTTGGACTAGGGGTGGGGGACTGTAGGATTACACTCAAACACTACCTCTACGCAGGGAGGGGCTGTAAGCCAGCCAGGCGGGGTGGGGAAGCTATGTTAGAAACCGAATTGCCAAGCTCCCCGGTTCTGCCAGCTTCAGGAACAGCTTGATAGACAGTTGATGATGGCATCGCTGCTAGCTCTCCCAAACTCCGTTACTGATGAAACCAACGCCAAACCCTCGTGGGTTGGCCCAGGAGGATGTAAGAATTATTGGAGAATTTCTTGACGTCGTCGGTGGCTGGGGCAGGGTCTGGAATAGGACTATTCGGTGCTGGTTCTGTTTGCTCTCAGTCTATTGCTACTGGAAGATGAAGGCAGCAAGAACACTCCCCGACTCCAAATAATGCAGGAATAGAACCTATGCAACCGTGGACAAGTCCTCTTCGAGTTGGGACCAACGGGACCATCATTTGAAGTCGGAGCTGACCGCGAAGACCAGAATAGTGGAGGGGTATCAGAACTGGCTCAGGGGAATTGAACTGGCGCACCGTGGGGAGAAAATCCGGAACTCTTGACTCCGGGGTCCAAAATTAGTTCTGCTTCTTGGAGATGATAGAGGACTTGAAAGGGAACCCCTCAGCCACGTTTTACACCAGGAAATGCAAGGGGGTGTCCGGGGGAGCTTCTGCACCGAGCCTCTGGTTGTCTTCCTGGGTGAAACTGCGCAGGTCGCCGAGAATCGCTCCTCTGGACAGCTCCGAGATCAAAAGAAGGCGGGACTGCCCTCGTTGCGAAGCTGACTAGACAATGATTCCAACGGTATATGGTACGCTTCCTGAAGCCTCACGATGACGCTGTGGCTGCTGCTGCAAGATGCTGGTACACTGCTGCCTGCGAACTGGGATGAACAGGGTGGTGATAGGTGATGGGAAATGGGGTAGATGGGATTGTAAATGGGGTGGATGGGTGTGGGGGCAACCCCTAGCTGTGAGGGGGTCTGGGAGGGGGCAAACCAAGGTGAGGGAGGGGGAGAATGGGGACTGGAAGGGGGTCTAGTAGGTGGAGGGAGGGAGAGTTACGAATTTGGGTTGGGAGGGAGAGAGGGAAGGAGAGGGAGCACAGCCAAATGGGAGGGAGATTTGAATTTTGGCCTAGGGTGAATCTCCTTCAGCCTTGGGGAGGTGGAGAGGTGCTTGGGGAAGGGAAATGGGTAGTTGGGGGTTGGATGGTGGAGCAAGGATTGGTGGATTCCACCTTGGGGTTGGGGGGAATTGAATGAGTGCATGGGGAAGGGGGGATATTAATGAAGAGTGAATGGAGGAGAGAGGAGGGGAAAATTTGAATTTTTGGAGGGGAGGAGAGTGAATGGTGGAGAAGGGGAGCTTCTCACTCCAAAGAAACACTCAAATTTCTGGAATTCACTCAAATTTTCATTGATCATCAGAGGTTACAAATGAGAGAGGGGAGGAGACTATTTATAGACTCCATACTTTTCCTAGGACCAAATTGACCCCGACTAAACAACTAATGACCAAAGATGTCCAAGGGAGGGCGCCCCTGGGCCTAGCCCACTGAATTGGGCCCATTAACCAACCTAATCAACCTAATGACATTCAACATAGGTAAATGACTCTCAAACCTAGGTACCGGACTCAAATAAAGAGAAAATTACATAGTTTATGACTCAAATAAGATATAAAAATTACATGACTAGACTCAGAAAAATATGACAAACACAATGACGCATGCTGACGAACAATCCGAGCCTTGAAAATGTGGAGGGGCAAGGGATGCCCCCATCATGTAGGCCTGAGGAGGAAACCCCGGACGGGTGGGGTATTATGGTAGCCTGCCAATAGATGGACCTTGCTGAAGTGGTCTGTGAGGAACGGCAGGGGTTTGAGACTGTGAAGGGAATTGGAAAGAGGGAGGCTGCTGACTTGTCCGCCCTTGAAGCGAAGGAGAAGAAATGGCCTGTACCGGTGATGCATAGGGGATACCCTGTACTGGTGATGAGGAAGGGATAGCCTGCACCGACTCATGGAGGGGTGTGATGGCTGGAGTTGATTCCTGGGGAGCGGGAGAAATAGATTTCCCCTTTAGAATGGCCTGAAAGGCTCGGAGTTACTCAGGACTGAGCTCTGTGTTAGCAAGGACACCTAACAGGGAGGAGATGTCCTGGGATGGGGATGTGTCCCATGCAATAGCATGCACCTCTTGTGAGGGCTCGTGGGAAGGGCCTACGTCCATAGCATGGACATGTGGGTCGGCCGAGTGGCCACGACCCAGATGGTACTCCTCAAAAGACTCGTGGGCCATTTTTAGAACTTTTCTGGAACGCAAAAATATGCACCAACAAGCAAATAGCAGAGATTATCAAACAAGTGGATGCTCTTATGCCCCTTTTGTTGTTGTGTTTTTTTCTTTTTTAACAAATCTAAAGTTCATACAGAATAGGGAGGACCCTAGTTATAATTTGATTCACCACCGTGCCAACTAAGGTCACTTGTCTCACCACAAATGGGTCAACCAGCTTCGGGGAACTCAATGGTACAACCAGCCCAGTGAACGAAGAGGGAATCCTTCACTGTCGGGGACTTACGGAGGTCCCGATGGAGGAGATCCTAGTCCGTTGAGAGGAATTCCTGAACGGAGAGTCCTTCCTTCACCGAGAGAGGGTAATGCCCTAGAAAGTAAAAAAGGGGGGGTGCTTATGCAATGCAGTGCTCTTGTGTGACAGAAGTGTACAGATAGGTAAACAGAACATGGATAACAAAGAGGGACAATAATTCACCACATCAAATATCTCAATCAACTGAATGAACCTTTGCTAAGCCGCAAACCTCTCGGAGAATAACAAGGGATTGAGGGGGAGTGCACGTGGTGCACGAGGGAGGAAATTGAATGGCAAAAGTGCTATTGGGAGCACAACTGTAGCGCACGTGGGAGCGATAAGGAGGGGCGCACATGCTGGTGCCAAGAGGAGGGGCACATGTGGCTGCCAAGTGGAGGGGTAACGAAAGAAAGCATAAGAAGTCCCACCGTGATTGCCAAGATGTGAACGACGTCACGCAGAGAGAAGGAGTGGCCAACTGAAAGGGGCACTGTTGCGTTGGTGAAATGATTGGAATAATGACACACGCGCGTGATGAGAAGATGGGAAAGACATAGAAGAAGAGATATTTGGACCGCAGTGGGATGTTACTCTCTGCGGTTTTAATGAGAATTGAAATGGGGATGGGAGGTGCTGAAATTAAAATGTAGAAATTAAATGGCCATGGCAGGAAGTGACTCACCACGGGCCTCGGGGGGATGGGAATGGTGCAGAACTTAAATGGCATAACTAAATTTGCAAAAATTAAATGGTCATGGCGGGAAGTGCCTCGCCCCAGGTCTCGAGGGGATGGGAATGGTACAGAATTTAAATGAACCACCGTGGGAAATGACTCTCCGCGCAAGTTTACGTCGGGATACCGCTGCGGGAAATGACTCTCCGCGCGGGTTAGAGCAACACGGGATCTGCCGTAAGAAATGACTCTCCGCGCGGGTTAAAACAATACGGGAACCACCGTCGGAAGTGACTCTCCGCGCGGGTTAGAACAAAAATGACAGAGATGAAATGGGGAACAGCTGCGGGAAGTGACTCTCCGTGAGTTTTAATAGTGGATGGGAAAAAAAGAAATAGAGAGCGCGTGTGTAGTGGTGGTGTGATAGCCAGGGCTGAAGACCCCAAAAATGAGAAGGGTGATTGCGTTTACCTCTAAAGCGGGAAGTGGTGCGGGTTGCTTCTTCCTCTCCCTTCGGCCGGCCGACGAAGAGGGCTTTTTGTGGTTACCCTTGCAAGAAATAAACAAACACCAAATGAATCAGAATGAAGGCAGTGCAGTATTAGTCCCTTGTGACAAAAGCAATAAAATCATGGCAAGACACACACCTGGTTGGTGTTATTTTTAAACCTCTCTCGAATGCGAAAGGGTAGGAAAATGAGATGATGAATGAAATGATGTGCAGAAATGCACGGAACAGCTCCCTCTCAAAGAGAGGAGTGTGATGCGTGTAAAAATGACAAATGATGCATGCAGACTAAAAATGGAAAGAACAAGGAAGAATCCGGGTAAGGAAGAGTGTTCGACGCCGATGGTGAGATTCGACGGAGCTTCGGCAGAGCTTCGGCAGCATGAGGATGACGTGGAAGCACGGGGGATGAAGCAGCCTTCCTCTCGCGAGCACGCGGGCACCCGGAAGTCTGGCAGAACCTCCACTGAAGAAGCCTCGAACCTATAATGATTCTGGCAGAGTAACCCCCTCCTCTGTCGGATCTGAAGCTCTCTAGTTTCGAAGAAGGGGGTCCTCTCTTTATAGGTAAAAAATTTATTGACGCGTCTTGGGTCTGGGATGCGTTCATATTGACGCGTCCCGTTTCCCAAATGCCTCAATTAATTTAAAAATATTTTCTCACATTATATTATTATATTTAAATCAATGGGCGCGTCGGAAATATGGGACGCGTTATATGAATGCATCCCAGAGCAAAGATGTGTCAAATGTTTTCCAACAAAGCGGCGTCGAAAGCCGTCGACAACGGAGAAAGCGATTGATTTCGGCGCCTAACCACGACTTTTGAAGGACACGTCTGCTCAGCAAGACGTCTTTGTGTTTGGAATTATTTGAAACGTCAAATTAAGCGGTGGGAGCGGCACCGCCTGCTTGCTGCACGAGGCTCTTATGAAGGCGTCTTGGGTCCCTAACGCCTTTAAATAAGGCATCAGGGTCCTCCGCCACGTTTAAAATGATTTTCAAAAATTTTCAAAAAACTTTATGAAAATTCATAAAAAATAGGAAATCACCCAAGTAATTCAAAATGTGAAGGCCGCCTTCGGGCATCATACTGTAATGTGAGATTTGCTCACAGTAATGTCAAAAATGGCGTGTTTACACATGGCTTCACCCCGAACCGAGGAAGAGCCCCCCTTCGCGACGTGCGAACTGGGCAGTTTATATAGAGTTACAGGAATCCAAAAAGTTCCCCCTCAGATTTAGGAGATAATTCTTTGAAATAGGAGTCCTAGATTGATGAAATACGGAGATAATAGTGGGATAAAGTCCTAAAGCGGGATTAGAATCGATCAAAGAGGATTATCTCGGAGAGAATAGATCAAATAAGGTCTCCAAGGAGTCCACGAGCGAAGAAATCGGAGTTCAGGACGTTTTGGACTCTCTGTCTGGCAAACGATCTATCGCAGGGCCGTTAGGGAGCCAAATGGTCATGGGAGGACCGCTAGGGTACCACCAAACAGTCTAGGGAGGACCGCAAGGCTTCAAGAGGTGAAATGAGGCAAAATGGGCACTGTTTGGGGGGTAGCGGTCTTGGAAAGACCGCCACTATCACCTAGCGATCTTCCTAGGATCGCTAGGCTGATGGAAGAACATTTTTTTTTGGGTAGAACACGATTGATTTTAAAAATTGGAGAATATCTTGAAAAAGGTACAGAACAGCAAAAGGCGTAGAGGAAGAAATTGTAGATAACAAAAAATTGAACAACTTTCATGAAGGGATCAAGATGAGAAAACGAGTAGAAGAGGGAGAAAATAGGGCAAGAATAGAGAAAAACACTGGGTTCACGGGTGAACATCATAGTGCGTCGGAAAAATGTAAATAACATGAAATCGGTGGAGAACAGGATAATGGCGTAAAAGAAGAAAATCTAGGGATTTAAAAAACGAACAACTTTTATGAAGGGCACCTAATGAATAGAGGAATAGACGGGGATGAAAAAGGGCCGCGTTCAGGACTGTGTAGCGTAAGGGGCTGAATGCTTGATGGAAGTCGACCTAAATGGGCCGCAAGTTGATAAAAAAGGCCCAGGGCTCTAAAAAATCATGATCTCTAAAATCCAACGGCTAGGGAACAATGAAATGGGCTCGAAATCTATCCAGGGAAGGCTCCAAAATAATAGGTAATCGGGACATCAAAAATGATGAATAGGAGAAATGACGTAACTTGCGGGCTAAAAACGGGTGTCAACAGATGCCCCTCCTTGACATCCGCTTTGCAAGGGAATGAGCAAAAGTGACACGGAGGCGGAATGGAAAGGAGATGGAGCGAAAGTGACATCGACGTGAAATGGAAATGACGCGGAGATGAAGTGGAGAGAATTGAAAAGCGGGCATCAAGGCAAAAGACACCCGTCACAACCAACAAGCGACAGGAATTCTCCCGAAAACACTGAACTAGCCACGAGGAATGGATGACAAGGATGAGACATGTTGTGACGACCCGGACTCCGGATACCGGATGTACCCGATAGGACTACCGAGTAGACCCGATATCACTTGGAACCCGTGAAGCCTCCCAAGAGCCGTAAAGCTCCGAAGGGATAAAAGGATTGTTGTGTAGTACATTGAAGTGGCAGATATAACAGTAAGTAATTAAATTTCATTAATCAGGTTTGCTAAAGTAGCAGAAATAAAATTACTTTTTGATTAACAGTTTAGATTAACAATTATACCAAAGTCCAGTTCAAAGGAAAGACAAGTACAGTCCAACAGAAAGAAAAACATACACTGAGGTCGGTGGAAGCCCAATGCAGGTACCGCTGGCAACTACGAGCATGCCACACCAGGAACCGCGAAGGAAGCAGAGCACCACACCTGAAAAGTAGGGGTAAGCCTCGTGTCACTGGCTCAGTAGGGGTCACGCGGATCCCCACTAAAAAATAACGCAGTAACACTGAACAACAACTAAAACAGCAGTAGTAGTAAAGTAGGAAAGAAAGCAGGAAAAACTACTACTAGAAAGCTATAAAAGAAAGCTGGGAGAGCAGGAGTAGAACAGCTAAAAGAAAAGGGAAAAGCAAAGCCATAAGGAATGAGAACACGGCTACCAAGTAAAGCATGGCTCCCTAAGCTACTCCAAACAGCAACAGAAGGGCGAACCCTGATCTCACAAAGTCAGGAGTTACCGATCCGTCAGCCAACCATTAGCCCCAAGGCTAAAGCCCATGAAACCAGGCAAAAGCCCTAGAAAAGACCTAGACAGACAACAGACACTAACGCACACAACTAGAGCGTCGTGTACGCGACACAGAGCTATCCTCGGCAAAGCCGAGAACATACCAACTCGGAAGGGGAAGCTGAACTTGGATGAAGCGAAGAACAGACTAACTCGGAAGGGGAACACAGACTCCGAGAAACATGAGAGTCACGCGCCAAGTGACGGAAGCACCTCCTCACTAGAAGAATAGCCAGATCCGTCCATTAACGTCCTACACTGCGCCACAAGTATCTCGCTACGGACGCTGAGAACGACGAAGACTGAGATACTCACTGAACAGAACTAGGAACTACAGTAACGAGTGACTAGTCATTGTCACGCCCGTCGACGTTCGTCCAAAACACCCCTGACCACGTGTGCACACACAAGCTCAATGTCTTGAGTCAGGCCTATAGCTAGTTTTCTCCCCCAGTAGGACGCTACTACAAGGCAAGGGAGCCCACGGAAACTAGCCTACAAACCGTATCTCGGGAACTGCCCCACCACTACTCCCAGGTGGGCCGACACTCAAGGTCGTCGGGCTATGACTAGTGGAGGCTCACTAGACACGGAGAATCTGAAACACGAGTGCTGAAGTACAGATAGGCTAAGAATGCACTGTCGCACGTACTACGAAGCATAAAGGTAGTACACCAACTACCAACAGACTCAGGACAGGGCAACTAGACCTACCAACATAATGATCCTTGAGTCCCATGACTCGGAGTCAAGATCGTCGCAGAATGACGGTGACAAGCCGCCAATCATACTAATCCTAAGCCGAGGAAAATGACACTGGATCATCAGATCCGCAGAACCGTATAAAATGACTCATAGAGACCTGAGGGAGCATCAAGACCCTCAAAGCACCTAGACACACAAACCGAGGTAGGACTGTACCTTAAGGCATCCAGAACCACTGTCTCGAGCTATCCAGAATAGTCGAGACACACACAAGGTTACTTTTCAACCACTAGGTCTCACCGGGTTGACCAGAACCTAATAACGACTCAGAAGACTTAGAAGTAGTACAAAACACTACTCGAGCTAAGGACACTCTTGGCTATCCTATAACATAGTCATAGCCCTCATAGGATATCAAAAGACATCCACGGGACAACGGGCAAACCATAAGATCAAGCCAAGACGATTGGAAATCAAAATAACAGAAAATAACACTCCGGGACATAAACGGTCTACTGCTCGGCCGCTAACCAAAGTAAGCGGTTGACCAAAGGGCCGTTCACCACCCAGAGACAAAGACATTGGGCGGTCAAGAATGATCCACGCCAAGACATACATGGTTTATCCAAGGCCGTGTCACTTATCTAAGCGGTCTAAGGCATGGCCGCTTTAACCACAAAAGCACAGGGTTACACGGTCTCGTTGAGGCCATGACTTGCACAGCACGGTCTCCTCAAAGCCGTGTAAAGACTATAGCGGTCAGAGCCTGGCCGCTCAACCCAGTCAACCCCTAACTGACTTAACTGGTCAAAGCACTGAACGGTCCACTTTGAACCACTTCACCAGGCCAGGCGGCCACCCAAAGGGCCGCCTAAACCATTGCACGGTCGGAGCTAGACCACTAGCTTGAACCAACTTAAAACGTTGACAAAAGTCAACTTAACATACGTAGAGGACCCGGTGCCGCGCAAACCACAGGGCGAACGGTCGCATTGCCGCTTGGCCAGCGAACCGACATAGCCAAAACAACGTAAAGAATAAGCGGTCGTCAATGGGCCGCTTACCGAACAACACGGTCTATCGCGAAGCCATTTAACTCTGAACCGACCAACATGAAACGGTCGCCCTTAAACCGCTTACAAGGTAGAACGGTTTCTGTAAAACCGTTTAAGCGTCACAGCGAGTAAAATAGGGGATCAGGCGGATCTCGGCCTTTCCACGCCTCGTTCGCTCTAAAATGAATGGGAAACAATCCTAACGACAATACAAGCCTTCCACAGATCGGAAGGGGTCAAATCGACGCCAAAACGACACGATTCGGGTGATTCAAACGAATTGACCCTAATGGAGTCACATGGGTTCCCGGGCTTCTACCGGCCCCAAATGACCACCGATCACGATGAAACTCGCAGAAATGGAATGCTAACATGCTGGGAGTTCCAATGAAACCAACTGATCTGAAAACTATCGCCATTTTTTGGTGAACCTGACGAACACTCCAAAAGCATGATTTTCTCGAACTTGAATGAAACCCACTCGTTCTCCCACCGTTCGACGTGAAACTACGAGGAAACGTAGAACAGGAGTAGGCCTTCCATCTCCCTACCTCCACCGATGATTCCGCGCACTGAAGCGACTAAACCGTTTTGAAACAATCACGACAATCAAACCACACCGGCTTTGAATCCACCGAGGGATCGCGCCAATGTACGCTCCATCCGTCACTCCATCGCGTTCCACGATCACTCCATCACGTTCTCGCCTCACCCAGCTCACCAACGGTGGGCGCCCCGCGGAGAGAGGAGCAGAGAGGAGAGAGAATGAGAGAGAGAACGTGAGGTGAGAAATGAGAGGGAGGAGAGAGGAAAGGAAAATAAAAAGGAAAGAAATTAGGAATTTTCCTAATTTCTGAAAATCTGATTTTTATGCCGAAAATACACTAATTTAGAAAAATACGTAAAAATAGTCGAAACGATCCTCGAGAAGAGCACATCGCAACTGTAGCATCCTCGAGTCGATGAACTAAGAAATAAACTCACCATAGGGTTTCGTAACTTGTACGAGAGAAAAAGCCACGTGGATCATATAACTCAACTCAGGACCCACAAAAGCGATCCGAAAGCACTCCGATAAGGATCCAGAAGTTCCGATAAGAATCCAGGGTATTACACATGTCCAGAGAACTAACCAAAGGAAAAGAGAAGAAAAACATGACCAACCTCATCAGGGGACACAATCCACTACCAATGAGGGGATCGGAAGAACACAGCTAAAAAGATGGAAAAGAGAAATAAAACTGAGATAAAATCCTGATAGGAATCACGCTAGCCAACCAGACCGAGCGGGTAGATCAGAGAAGACGTTCAAATTCAGAGTGGGATGAAGATCTCTTATCTAAGAGAATTGAAACGTAATCAACCATTGCTGAGGAGAAACCTTGAAGGAATCACGAGGCGTGAGTGGTCAAAATGACATGATGCATGCTGGGCTAAAATAAAGAAATCATCAAAACGAATGCAAAGACAGATAAAATAGAAAGTACTCAAGAATACTATTGCTAGATTGAGTAAGACGGGGTCAAAAGTCTTCTTGCAACCACGGCGTGCGAGACAGAGTCCATCGTCCTCCACCCGACTCAAATCTACGACTTATCTAACGATTAACCGTATGTTCCTAGATCATCATCGTTTTTGTTAAAGGGGAACATCAGATCCCAGAACACATGGGCAACCAGCCGGTCATTGAGAGGCTATAATAAGGTAGATATCATATAGTAATGCAACAATGAGCAGTGATAGAGAGCCATACTTGGCTTACGTGCCAAGCGAAACATCATTTTTTTTTGGATTTTTTGAATAAAACACAAACAACAAAAGAACAAACATTAACATAACACAACATCACAAAGATGGATGAAAGATAACATAACATAACATAACGAAGGATGAAATCACATGAACAACATATGCAAGACACCACATGAACAAACAATAAGCGTGAGCGGGACTAAAGAGTATGGTGGGGCAAGACAACAGTACAACACGGTGGGACAGCACATGCAGTGGGACAAGATATCGTGGGACAAAGGCACACGGGACGACAACACCACGGGGGACAAGAACAACACATAGCATGGTAGGATAAGACATACGTGGGACGATAACACAGTGGGACGGAAAAACATGATAGACACGGAGGGATAAAGACACGTGTGATGACACATAGGGACATAGACACGTGTGATAAGGACATGGCGGGACGAAAGACATAAATTAATATGCTCCGCAATCAAAACCCAAGATTAGAAGAAGCAAAACCGCCAGGTTCGTAATCGTGAGGCAAAGCCCTCTCATGGAGATAGGATGAGATAAAGCGAAAGCTGAGAAGGACATGAGATTCAGAACAGATCTAGAGAATAGATTGAAGAAAAGAGAACAGACAAGAAGTTATGAACAGGAGGCGGAGCAAATGATGAAGAGCAAGGAAGCTTTGAACACCTGCAACCTGCACACTTAACAAATAGATCATATCCGTCCTCAAAAACAAAATAGACAGAAATACAGGAAAAAAGGAACAGAAGACATATATTTTTGGATTTTGATTTTCCTGATTTTTTTAGATTTTGACAATATCTGAGTTTTTTTTTTGGAATTTTTGAAATATTTGATTTTTTTGGTATTTCTAACATATCTGATTATTTTTTTTGACATTTTTGTTTTTTTTGAATTTTGACAATAAAGCAATCTGCAGCACCCAAGACGGGCTCGAACTACTGGCCAGGGATCGTCGTTCCTCCCCCTTTCATTAAGGATTTCTCTCGGGTAGGGCGTGCATATGAGGGTGGCTTCTAAGGAATAGTGTCCCTACTAGGGCCAACCCGGGATTCAACCTAGCGTAAGAGAGAGAAGTAGAAGAAAAATTGGAGATAAGCTTTATGCAGGATGGGAGACATCCGGACTCGAATTCCCCCAGGGCACTACCCCTCAAAGATACAGTCTGTTATGCCGAGGCTTTGTGTCTTTAATTTTGAGACCCATATTTATCAGGCACGCATGCGACCGGGCTCATGACATCTCACGAGGAACTGTACTGCCACTCTTGCCATGCCTTTGATTTATAATTTTGCATTGATTTATTTTAGAAGTGAACTCTTTTCGACTAAACTAAACAAGGCCTAACTTCTTAAAGCCACTCAACCATGTTGAGGAACCAACATTATAACCATGCACATGAATAACAATAAGAGCAATAATAATGATAGCATATTCTTGCACAAAATAAAGATACCTTGCACATCCATAGTGTGGAAGTAACATCTTGAAATGATCTTGATCATCAAACTTTGAGTAGCACGAGCTTTGTTTTCCTCGCTTGACAGGACAAAGAATGGAGAGGATAATAAGGACTTGAAGATTCCTCTACACGGAGGAGCGGCAGACACCACACTGGATGAAGAAGGATAAAAGGAAGAGAGACGAGGGCTAGAACTTCCTCGTTAAGGCACAGAGACCCTGATAACAAGGAACCAAATACAGAATAAACATAGATCAACTGAGATCAAGGCGGACTAAAGCCTCGAAAGCAGAAAGAAAAAGGGCGACAACCCCGAAAGGGTGAAGAGGAGTGAGTAGAAAGAGGAGAAGAAGAATCATCCGACACAGTCGGAGAAGAGGAATGATAATCACTGGATGGGGTTCGGGAAGGAGAATTACAATTACCCGACAGGGTCGGGGAAGAACAACGAGAATCACCTGACAGGGTCGGGGAAGGAGAATAAGGACCACCCGACAGAGTCGGGGAAAGAGAATCGTAGACACCCGACAGGGTCAGGGAAGGAGAACAAGAAGATGTCCCAGGATCGGGATGATGAGAGGGCATAGGCCGAGGCCTAGAATAACGAGAATGTAGAAAACCCGGAGGCCCCAAACGAGAAGAAGAAAAGTGGGGGTTCACGGACCCGGGAGGAGAGGAGAGAATCGTAGAGATAGAGTTAGAAGAGGGAAGATACACCACCCAGGGGTGGGAACCTAGTAGAAGAAATGATGAGTGAAAAGGAGAAGAAGGAGAAGTGATCTCCTGAGTGCACAACTGACGGCCCTTAAACTTATGCCGCCGCCTTTTCTTAGCGGAGATTTCTTGAAAATGGGCCCTCCTAGCATGGACTCGACCCTTGGGCCACTTATCTTGCAATACCTTCTCAAATAACGGGCCCACCTGGTAGACGGCCTAGCTCGGTCATGAACATGCAGCCTCGCTGGGGCGGTTGCCCCTAGACATCTAGTGCTAACAATATGTGGACATTCCTGAATAGTGAACTCCTTAGACAAACTAGCATTGCAAAACCATGGAGTTTTGTCACTTGGCACTAGCAGCATGAGATTCGACAACTCCACTCAGCAATCCGGCATGAAGCATAACTCCCTTGCTAGTAGAGAAGGACGAAGCTGAGGGAGAGTAATGCGCAGCGTTGATGTGGCCAGCGTACCAATAAAGTGAGGGAGATCGCATAAAGAGTGCAGAATGTCCTTGAAAAATCATGAGAATCTGTCCAATTGCCCCTTGAATATAGAATTCATAATCTGCTTGGCGGCCGTATGAGTTAGCACAATACAGGTAGAGAACCCTTCTTGGCCAGTAATCTGAATAGCAACAGAGCGAGGGAAAATAACAGCATTAATCACGGAATCTCCTGCGAGCAATGAGATTGCCACCGGTCTCACTTGAGAAGAAACTGGCACGAGTGCAAGAGAACTCTTCTTGACAACCGTCATCGGAGGTAAAGTTACATCAGCCCCAAAATAACCAGGGACCAGGACACGGATCGGCATCCGATAGATGAAATCTTGAATCTTGAAACACACGGCCAGCTTTGAACGATCCCGACTAGGCTCATCGTCTCCCTGGGGAGCAGACCCATGGGGCACCAGAGGTAATGCACACTCGCTCTGTGGGATGGAAGTAGATGGAGAAGTAGAGGGAATAGGTTTGGGTGGCATAGGTGAAGGTTTGGAAGGCGTGGATGCTTCAACGGGAATGAGGGTGTCGAGTGGTGGCAAAGGCGATGTGCAATGATAGGCTCAGATGAGGATAAAGGCGAAGGTGGAGGTGTAGGTGGGGGTAAAGGCGAAGGTGAAGGTGAAGCTTGCTCAGGCTCGACAAAAGGTGATGGCGGAGATGATAGAGGTTTAGGTGATGGTGAGTGTAGTGGAGATGGCGTAGGTAATGAGGGTAGTGGAGGTGGTGTCGGAGATGAGGAGGGTGAAGAGCAAAGCCGTGGCACCCACCATCGGCATATCGACAAGATGTGTCGGGCGGCGTTGGTAGTGGAAGTAGTGGTGGAAGAAGTGGAGGAAGCGGAAGCACTAGCCTGAGCAAGGGCTTGGGTAGGTGAAGGTAATGAAGATGGGGTAGGAGATGGTGAAGGTAATGAGGTAGGTGATGGAATAGGTGGAGACGATAGGGTAGGTGATGGCCTAGGTGAGGGAATCGGTGATGGAGTAGATGATGGAGCGGGCGATGGAGCGCCAGATAAAGAATCATAGGGGTGCCCCTGGCCTTGTTGTGATGGAGATGACTGCCTAGGCGGCGCATGCTGCTGCTTGCAGCGGAGATGTAGAATAACCTTATGCATGGCGGCCCAATCAATCCTCTTCTTATCTTCCAGATCGTAAACAAACTCTTGGAACTTGGGGCAATCCTCGACCAAATGCCCCTATTGACGATGATATTCACAAAACTGGAGCAAATTCCCGACCGCGGGTCGGCAAGGCACAACCGGAGGGAGCGGCAACGTGTGAGTGGCCATCAAAGCTTGGAAAATATTCGTAAAACACTCCGGCAACAGAGAGTGAGAAGCCCACTTCAGGCAAGGTGGATGCCAAGGAGAAGGTTGTGGAGACAGAAGTGGAGATGAAAGTGGAGGTTGCATAGGCAAAGGTGCATGACTAGTGGAAGGATTAGGCGATGGCGCTTGGCGAGTGGGATTTGGGGGTATATAGACGGCATCCACCTGCTCGAGATGTGGTGTTTCCTTGACCGGGGGTGGAGGCGGATGTGGGAATGAGGAGGTTGGAGGCTGACTCATGGAAGGTTGATATGCGGAGGGTTGACTCATGGAGGGTTGATATGTGGAGGAGCAGGGGTGACTCATGGAGGGTGCGATGTAAGTGGAAGGTTGACTCGTGGAGGGTGAAGGTTGACATGTGGAGGTAGATGTAGATGGAGGGGTGCATGGAGATGTAGAAGGCGGAGAAGACTCGGGGTCAAGGGGATCGTGGAGTTGTTGGCGAATGAAGCAGGCTCGGCTATAAAGTTACTGCCAAGAGGTAATGTCGTTAAGGGCTAAGATAAATCGATATTCCAACGTTGCATTTGAAATCAGCATCTTGATCTGCTCTCCCTCCGGAATGTTCCCCGGGACTTGCGCGACAAGGCGACGCCAGCGGTCAGTAAAGGTGCAGAACTCCTCATCCGGCTTCATCTTCTCATGGGCCAAATCAACAATAGAACACTTGGGCCCAACCTGGTCCTGAAACTGCTGAATAAACTTGCCTTGGACAGCTTAAAAATTCATAACTTGCTCTTGTGGTAATCAGAAGAACCAATCCCGAGCCGGGCCTTCCAATGACAGACCAAATAGATAAGCCATCAAGCGTTGGTCATGTCAAAATTGGGCCGACTCATAAAGAAACTCCTTCAAGTACACATACGGGTCACCGACTCCACCATAATGATGATATGCGGGAATTTGTGAGGATGGCGGAAGCTGAAGACCTTGAAATGGGAATGGAACACTTAAGGAGGAGTTGAGATCGATCCGGCGTTGACGTTCATCAAGCTAGCATTGGGTTTGAGCAATCATCTCCTAGGTAGGGAGAGTTCGAGAAGGATATGGGCCAGCTTGAGCAAGAGATTGTGAATATGAACCAGGATGATGATATTGGGCCGGATACAAGGGTCCAGGCTGAAAAGAAGAAGGGCCCATTCCAGGGGTGGAAGAATATGTGGACCTGGAAGGAATATGAACGTAAGGACCCATTGGGCTAGCATCATAAAAAGAAGAAGATGAGGCCTATTATGAGAATAAGGCCCATTAAAAGAAGAGAGCCCATTGAGGGAATGAGGCTCATTAGAAGAATACGGCCCATCGAGAGGAGAGGGCCCATTAAGGGAAGACGGCCCACTGACATGAGAAGAAGGCCCATTGAGAGAAGAAGGCCCATGAAGATGATTTGCAATAAGGCGTTGGGCGTGGGCCGGGTCCATTTGGTGAACAAGGCATGATAAGTAGGCCATGAGGTTGGCTTGTTCCTCGGATAGATCAGAGGGACCACGGGAAGATGGGCCCGTGTGGGAAGAAGATTCTACGCAGGAATAGGAATAAGACTGGGAATGTGAAGGATACATGAGATGACGATGCTCCATGAGGGAAAACAGAGACTTTCTACAAGATATCAATGGGAATATAGCTCAAGAAGCAAGGGCTTAATGGGCTAGAGAATAAGAGGGGGCTGACCCACTAAATGCAAAGACCATGGAAAGATGGACTTATGACAATGGGACTAGACAATGGACACACAAAATGGGCTAACCTAAATGGGCCTATCAACAATAGAATATGTAGATGTAACACAAAACACCACTAATGGGCCTGGACAAGCACAAACAGCACAAACACTGTAATGTGAGAGTTTTCACCCAAGTCAAACAAGTTAATATGATGGGAAATATTTTAGAAGTTGTAATAGACCTTTTAATGATTTGAGTTAAGGATAATTCCCTCAAGATAAGAATCCTATGGGAATAAGATCCAAACTTTAGGTTGACTAAGGTTTAACTCCCTCACACGTATCCAAATGCGAGCCTAAGGGGTGGAAAGGTACAACTGGCTTGGCATCCGTGTGGGAATCCACGGCTCACGGTGTCATATGGAGGTCCCAGATAATATCACCTGGTCGACCCCAAGAAATATGGAGGCGAGAGGACCACTTACCAAGGTAGGAATGCAACTATGATATGCAATGCATGGCCCTATGTGCATCGGAGTGCATGCAGAAATCTAGTATAAAACTGAAAAATGATGGCAAGATTTAATTATGAAAACAAGATGCTATGGATGCAAACAATATATGAAAATGAAGATAATACAAAGGACAACAAGATAGGACCAGAAAAAGACCCAATTGGAAGTCGGAAGGTAATTAAATCACTAATGCAAAGCATACCTGTGAGTCTGCCCCTGGACCTGCATGCAGATTTTATGCACAAAATGTGAAAATGAAGACAAGATCTAACTATACAAACGTGACCCAAATAATGCAAATAAGATATGGAAATGAAGATAATACAAAGAGGAACAAGATGGGACCAAGAAGCTAGCAATCAGACCTCAGGAACTCAGTCAAATCATCAACCAAAGACATACGTGTGAGTCTGTCCCTGGGCCTGCCTGCAGACTTTATACAGAAAACTCAAAAATGAAGATTCAATTAAACTATGCAAACATGACCCAAATGATGCATATGATATATGGATGGGAAGACAATACAAAGGGCTACAGAATGGGCCCAAGAATAGAGCTATCTGACCCCGGGAGGTCAACTAAATCGCCCAAGAAAGACGCCCTCGTGAGCCTATGCGCAGACCTGCCAGAATCAGAAAGTTGTCTACCAGATGACCATTTTTAACACCCTTGCGGTCTAGTGGCAGACTGCAAGGCCAGCAGAAAGGCCCTGGCGGCCTAGTGATAACTGCTAGGTGCGTCTGGCGGCCTCGGAGAAGGCCGCAACCCCCTGATAGACCCGAAAACACCCAGAACAATAGGAAAATGGAGGGAAAACTATCTAAACATGTACACACCCACCCCAACTTATAAGAGAGCATGAATAACGTGATGGGCACTCGGCGTCCCACCGTGATCGCCAAAAAATAGTGGTTGTAGATGTTTATATCTATCTTTACCCCCCTAAACTATGCAAAATAATATATAATACCATGAACAAGCATGGAAGTGTTAACAAAGGGACAATAAGAGATAGAAGAACTAACCGTGATCGCCACCAAGGGTTAACAACGCCAAAGGATGTGAGAAAGGAGAGGAACGGCGCCGTGTACCTTGGAAAAGGATGAAGACTTGATCACGCTTAAGGAGCAGGGTGCGGGGAACGTCGTGGATTCAACCTCCTCTCCTTCCAGCCGGCTAGAGGAAGAGGGCCTTACGTTCTATTCATGCTCTCCTGCAAAACAAAGATCAAACCACAAGAGGAAAACCCATTATAAACATGCAAGTGCAGCATTAATCCCGTAGTGATAAAATAGGGGTAAAAATTGAGAGAGAACGCACTGGAGGGAGATTTTTAACCCCTATGGAAGGGTACAAAAGATAGGTGTTGTGATGATATAGAAAACACGCAGCACAACTACGAGAATATGCTATGCAATATGAAGAAAAGTGCATAAAAGTGTAGAAAATAGTATAAACTGTGATGATTTGCGAAATTGGGAGGATGAGAACTAGAGATAGGAATGATGAAATCAAGCCCTTGAACGTGGAATTGAAGTTAATACTTCCCTCTTCAGGCCAGGGTCGAAGATGTGAGTAGACGGTGTAGCATGGCTTTGCCCCGAACCGAAGAAGAGCCCCCCTTCGCGACCTACGAACTGTGCAGTTTATATAGAGTTGTAGGAATCCAGAAAGTTCTCCCTCAGATTTAGCAGATAATTCTTCAAAATAGGAGTCCTAGATTAATGAAATATGGAGATAATAGTGGGATATAGCCCTCAAGAGGGATTACAATCGATCAAATAGGATTATCTTGGAGAGAATGGATCAAACAAGGTCTCCAAGGAGTCCACGGGCAAAGAAATCAGAGTTCAAGAAATTTTGGACTCTCTGTCTGGCAAACGGTCTATCGTAGGACCGCTAGGGAGCCAAACGGTCATGGGAGGACCGCTAGGGTACCACCAAACGGTCTAGGAAGGACTACAAGACTTCAAGAGGTGAAACGGGACAAAATGGGCACTATTTGGGGGGTAGCAGTCTTGGGAAGACTGCCACCATCACCTAGCGGTCTTTCCAGGATCGCTAGGCTGATGGAAGAACATTTTTTTGGGCAGAACACTGTCGATTTTGAAAATTAGAGAATATCTCGAAAAAGGTGCTGAACCCGTGAAAGGTGTAGAAGAAGAAATTGTAGATAACAAAAAATGGAACAACTTTCATGAAAAGATGAAGATGAGAAAACCAGTAGAAAAGGGGAAAAATAGGGTGAGAACAGATAAAAACACTAGGTTCACGGGTGAACAACGCAGTGCGCCCAAAAAATGTAAATAACGTGAAATCGGTGGAGAACTGGCTAATGATGTAGAAGAATAAAATCTAGGGATTTAAAAAAGGAACAACTTTTATGAAGGGCACATAATGAATAGAGAAATAGAAGGGGATGAAAAAGGGTCGCGTTCAGGACTGTGTAGCGAAAGGGGCCGAATGCTTGATGAAAGTCGACCTAAATGGGCCGCAAGTCGACTTGGAAGGCCGAAAGTTGATAAAATAAGCCCCAGGGCTCTAAGAAATTATGATCTTCGAAGTCTAAAGGCTAGGGAACAATGAAATGGGCTCAAAATCTATCTAGGGAAGGCCCCAAAATAATGGGTAATCGGGACATCAAAAATGATGAATAAGAGAAATGACGCAACTTGCGGGCTAAAAATGGGTGTCAACAATAGGGTCACTCATGACCTATGAAATAAACATCAAAAGAACTGCCGAAGAAGAGTCCAAGAAAATGAAAACCGTTGCCTTGAAAGCCAACCAACATGATGATGACTCCCAAGAAGAGGAGTCCTTCGAAGGAAGTGACCAAGATGAAGACTTGGCCATGTGGACTCGCCAAGTAAAGAAATTTTTAAGAAGGAAGAAAAAAATTCAAGGAAATTTTAAAAAGGGGCAAGGAATGCTGACTCAAACCAAGGGCGAGCCGCGCTAGCCCAACAACGTTATTTGCTATGAATGCAAGAAGCCTGGGCACATGAGAGGAGAGTGCCCAGACTTGAAAAGAAAATTCAAGAAGGAGAAGTTCAGGAGTCCCAAAGCCATGGTCGCCACATGGAGCGACGAAGAGGACGAACAGTTCGAAGAGGAGCTGCAAGATCTCGTGGAAATCCTGTGCCTCATAGCACATGAAGACGATTCAACTGAGGTAAACTCTGATCCTGACTTTATTTCAAATGAACAATGAGAATCAAAGTATGAAAAGATGTATACAAAATACAAAAAAATCAGATCTGAAAACAAATCCCTCAAGAAAAAGATCGAAGATCTCACACATGAAGGTTCTTCTGTCAAGTTTGAAAAACTTGAACAAGAATGGTTTGAACTAACCGAAGAAAAAGAAACCTTGTTACAAATAATTTTAGTTATTAAAAAAACAAAAGAGAGTTATCATGTAAAATGTCTGAAGTAGAAAAAAATTTTGAAAATTTGAAAAATGAAAAAGAAGTTCTGACATCTTCAATTTCAGAACTTGAAAATAAAAATGTGAGCTTGAACAAAGAAGTGACTGACTTGAAGTTCACCCTCTCTAGGTTTGTTAAAGGCAAACAAAATCTAGATAACTTGTTGGGAGTTAAAGTTAACTTCTAGAAAGAAGGTTTGGGGTACATTCCTCAAAATAAAAAATCCTTTGAGCACAAGTTTACAATATCATATGTTCATGAAAAAGAAAACAATTATGCATCTTGCTCACACACCAAGCCAAAACATGTCCAATCTAAACCACGCAAATTTCACGAAGGTTTTCAAATCTTAATTGCTTTCACTGTGGTAGATTTGGTCATGTTATAGCAAATTGCTGGTTCAAACAAGGTACTAAAAAAAATCATGCTGTTTGAATCAAAAAGAGATATGTGCAAAATTGGACTAACTCTCGTGGACCCAAATTAGTTTGGGTACCAAAATCAATTGGATGCGAATTTTGTATCTTGCAGATATGTCTTGAAGCCAGCGAGTGAAAATGGTACCTGGACAGCGGTTGCTCAGGCATATGACAGGGGACAAGAAGGTGTTCTCTACGCTGCAAGACAAGGATGGAGGATCATTTGCCTTTGGTGGAAAAGATAAAAGTAAAATCATTGGGATCGACAACATAGGTAAGAATTCTGAAACCATGATTGAGAATGTATTACTAGTGAAGGGATTGAATCACAAGCTCTTAAGCATAAGTCAACTTTGTGACAAAGGCTTTAAGATTGTCTTTGATGAATCCATTGCCTCGTCAAGGATAAAAGCACAAGTGAAATCAAGTTCATCGGAAAAAGAAATAACAATGTATATACTATTGATCTTGATGATGTTTCCGGTGATGATGTGTGCTTGGTAGTAAACAATCATTAAAATGCATGGTTATGGCACCGAAGATTAGGTCATGCTAGTTTTGGAGTAATCTCCAAATTGTCTAGACATGACTTGGTAAACGGGTTGCCTAAATTAAAATTTGAAAGTGACAAAATCTGTGAGACTTGCACAAAAGGCAAGCAAACACGCATCTCTTTCAAAAATAAGAACATTGTTTCTATCTCTCGATCTTTAGAATTGTTGCATCTTGATTTATTTGGCCCTACTAGGACATCCAGCCTAGGAGGAAAATCTTTTGAATTTCTTATTGTTGATGACTACTGCAGGTTTACATGGGTGCTATTTTTAGCCAATAAAAGTGATGTCGTGACGAGGTTACAAGTGTTTTGAAAAAAAATTCAAAATGATAAAGGCTACCTCATTAATACCATTCAGAGTGATCATGGTGGTGAGTTTAAAAATCATGATTTCAGCAGCTTCTGTAAAGAGCAGGGATATACGCACAACTTCTCATCACCAAGGATGCCTCAGCAAAATGGTGTAGTGGAGAGGAAGAACAGAACGTTGATAGACATGGCACGAACCATGTTAAGCGAAAACTCCATACCAAAATATTTTTAGGTCGAGGCTGTAAGTACTGCATGTTACATCATCAACAGGGTAATGGTAAGACCCATTTTAAAGAAAACCCCATACGAGCTCTACAAGGGTAAGAAACCAAACATTTCTTATCTTAAACCCTTTGGATGTCCATGCTACATATTGAACAATGGTAAGAGCAACCTAGGTAAGTTTGATGAGAAGAGTGACAAAGGAATCTTCCTAGATTATGCATTGAATTCTAGAGCTTACAGATTGTTTAACAAGCGGACTTTGGTTGTTGAAGAAACTCCTCATGTGATTTTTGATGAATCTAAATTAAAATTGACAAGTCAACTTACTCCAATTGTGGATGGAGATGAAGCTTCTAAAAATTCAAGTGATCCTGGATCATCTAAGGCTAAGGATGAACCAACGGAAGGAACCTCCAGCAAAGATGAAGATAATGAAGATTCGTCACTTGAAATACTTCAAGAACAACAAGTGCAGCACCCCGACTTGCCAAGAGCTTCAACGATCTTGAAAGATCACCCCACCGAAAATATTATCGGTAATCCTGAAGATGGGGTAAGTGTTTGGTTCGATGCAAGTATTCAGAGGGGGGGGGTGAATGAATATATCCTATAAAAATTTTGCCCAATTAAAATCTAAAGCAATCAGAGATGCGGAATTAAAAACTATTGCAGATATATATAGAGCGAACCTAAGCAAGTCTAAACAGTAGACTGAATCAATTCAACGGAGCTTGTGCCTAAAGCATTCAGACAGAAAACCCAATTGAGGCGCCCTTTACATTCATCTAGCGAAATCAGATAAAAGAGATCAACCCACAGTCAAACATATAGTGTGCGCAGCAAATAGATGAACACTTATAGAACATCAAACCAAAGCGCCCCTAAGCATTCATCTAGCGCCAACCACACAAGAATTCAAACCACTACACAATGGGTTTTAGGTGGTTCGATCCAGCAGACCTACATCCACCCCACACTCAAACCCGAGTGTGGATTACTGCTGCGCAACACAGCTTGCGTCCGCTGGGCAATACATCTTAGCCTACAACCGCTGGGCCTCACAGCTTGCCGTCTAGTGGAATCCACCATTGCAACCGTTGGGGATTACAGCTTACCCGTCCAGTGGAAACCTCCACTGCCCGCTGGGGATTACAGCTTACCCGTCCAGATTTTCTCCCCCTTTGACATGATCAAAAAGAGAAAAATAGTAAAAATAAGAGTGCAAAGTGCATTATGCATGCAAATTCCTCTAGAACATTCTCCCCCTGAATGTAAGACTCCCCTGAATTATTTCTCCCCCTAAATAATAGCTCTCCCTTTGAGAAGGAATATGAACAGATAAACAAGGAAGACAAGGTAGGAGGGTCACTTGACAACAGCTGAATCATAGGTTCAGAAAGGAAGCATGATTATAAACAACTGTTAAAGTATAAGAATCAGCAACATACAATTTTCAAAAATTTAGGTTTAACAGTGATAAATCTAGAGTAAAACACCTGACCCCTGAAAAAGAGTTTATAGACTCCATTTATAGCAATGAATCTAGGGCACATGGTGTTAATAGATAAGTCAGAAATAATACCCTTTTGTGATTAAACAAGGAAATTCAAGAGAGGCAACTTGAACATGTATTGATAAAAATAATTTTCACTCATTGACTTTTGATTTTTAGAAAGGTTACAGTAGTTTGATTTTCACTTTTGAATTTTTCAGAACTTGAACTAAGTAAATAGATCAGTGGCATTTATGCTGTTGACATTAGGTATACACCTTGATCAGAGGCATGTACCCCCAGTTACTAGGCATAAACTACTAGACCTATTTCAGATCAAAACCCACAAAGAATAGTCTTCACTTTTGACATTAAGGGTACACCTTGATTAGAGGCCAGTACCCCCAGTTACTTGGTGAGAACTCCCTCTATAGATTTGACCATTTGAACAGAGATATTCTGAAGCACTTCATGACTATGAGATCTCCTACTTCATTGGAGGAGATCACAATTTCTCAGTGCAATTCAGCCATTGCTCTGTCACTATGTTCAGTTCATAGCATTTATGATCTTACTTACTACTGCCATTATCTCTTTTAGAGTGATTGTTTGAAAAACAGTACACACTCTTATTCACCTTTTCTAGAAGTTTCCAGATCAACACATTAGGCATTACAAAAACTTTTTCTAATCTTACCATGAGACAAAGATTAAGAGCTATAAAAGTTTTTCTTTTATCTCAGATTCTGAAGGCAGACATTTGACTCTTCAATTTATAAAGGTTAAACATTTAGTTCTTTTCAATTTGTGAGAGTGATTCTTATAAGTGAACAATTGTAATAATCACAATTCAATGTACTAAACCAGATGCAAAGCTGTTGTTCAGTGAAAATGATGGGGAAAAGATAGCAATTGGCAATATGGTTCAATGAGCAACTGATGTCAAAGAATGTGAATCATTTGAATGAGAACACTGAGAAGTGAATAGGATTCAATGAATTGAATAGAACTCTCAGCTCCCCCTGACATCATGATGCAAGAGATATGCCATGCAATATACTGTCCTACATGCAGACTATGATAATAGGCAAATGACAGTCATGCAAATCAGTCCTATATGCATTGATCAATTTCATTGACAGTCATGCATATGATGTATGCAGACACTAGACACATGCATTGACTGTATGCACTAACTGACCCATTCAAGCTCAGTCCAAGTATGTAATCAAGCATGCAATGCATTGACACAAGACACATGTGGTTAAAGTTTATTAAACCTTATCATTCAAATATTTTCAATTCATTTAACTACAAATCTGAAAATACATTAATCTTATATCAGTCTGATTCAGTGATAATTCTTAAACCTCTATGATAGAAATTTCTACAATGTTCTCAGACTGAATTGCATGACATGTATCTTAAGTTCCTCAGATCAGAAAATTAAGTTTAGCTGACCAACAAATCAATAGTAGAGCCAATTCAGTCACACCAGCTGAGAAGAATGTGAAAGGTAAGTATAGGCTGGTGCAAGAGTAAATCATCAATAGAGACGAGCATCAGAAGAGATTTTATCATCAGACAGTAGCTGAGTCTGGAATACAGACTGATCAGGTATTTTAGAGATACCAGCAGAGAATTCAGTTGAATAGCGCATAGTCAAGAGAGTGAATCAGGTTACTTAAACAAAGGGAGTTCATGAGGTGAAGAAGATATGAAATAGGAATGCTCCCCCTGTCTAAGTGCAATGAATTTCCTTTTAGATTTTTCAAAATTTTATGATATGCACTATCTTACATATGCAGTATGCAACAATTCTAACAATGAGAGCATGATGATCAATCAACAACAAACAAGCTCCCCCTGACAAAATGCATGATGTGCAATGAATCATTTCTTTTCGGATTTTATTTTCTTCAAATTTATGATATGCAATACACTGCTCTATATGAAAACTAGACCCATGGTACTAGGCGGAGGACTCGGTCCAAGGACCACCTCACACATGGCAGTAGCATCCAGACATACTCCATATGCCCTTCAGCACTGTTCCATTTAATATACCATGATGGTTATGCAAATGACATATGCAGTGCAGAACAATCTCATTTATTTAGTGCAAACAACAGCATGAGAAGAGCATCAAAAATCAACCAAGCAAAACAACAATTTCAGATAATGAAATTAAAACAGACAAATCAGCATTTTCAGATTATGAGATTTAAACAAAGTTCAGAACTGACCTGAAAGGTAGGATCCTAGGGTTTCCATTTGAGTGCCTTTGTCTGTTAACCCCTGTTTATTCTTTGACCCAAGGCACACCTGTAACACTATGATCATTTTGATCCTGCAGGGACCCAAGCAGCTTTGGGTCCTGCATTTACCCTGACAGTGTTCTAAATATTCTTTTTACAGCATCATCATCAAATTCCATTAGAGAACAATCAGACATAGAGTGTCCAAAATTTCCATAATAATAACATGAAGCCACCGACTTTTTATTTTTATTCTTCATGTTAGCAGAACCATGATGTCCATGTGCATGCACATGAGTATGAAAATTATGTGTATGAGCATGAGTATTTCTTTTATTGACATGAAAATTTTTCTTCTTATCAACAGCATTGGGAGCAGGAAATTTTACAGATTTAGAATTAATTCTACTTCCCTGAGCATGCCAGCAGTCTTTGACTTTGTGGCCATGCCTCCCACATTCGAAGCACCTTGGGTGCTTACCTCTTGTGCCATTAAAACCCCATGAAGGCCTAAACCAACACTCAACAGCTTTATGACCACGTTTGTTATAATTATAACAAATGATGTGTTGGTTTGAAGCAGACATGTTTCTTTTGGGGTGGTGATAATTATTTGAGAGAAAATTATCATACATCATATCATCACTTTTCATCACACTACAGTCATTCATATAATGACCATGCCTACTACAATAGTAGCAAGACGCATTAGATTTCCTGAAGGCATGGTTTCTTCCAGATAGATTCCTAGAGTGCATTGTTTTATTTGCATGCTCATCCTCTTTTAATATTCTGCAATCATCCATGATATGCCCATGCTTATCACAGTAATAGCAAGAAGCATCAGATTTCCTAGGGGCATGGTTTCTATCAGATGAATTCACAGATGCATGTGAATGAGTACAAGAAGCATGAGGATTTTGCATTGACCCATTAGATTCAGCAGAGCTAACAAATTTCAGAGTATAACCAGAATTATTCTTTGCTTTCTTTGTTTGACTTTTCTTTTTCAATTTCTGATTATTATCAATAGGTTTTGTTTGCTTTTTAATTTTCTGAGCTTTGAACTGAAAGACAGATTTTGAAGGTGACTTCTGATTTTCATTTTGTTTTGGGGATTGCTTTGAAGTACCAGCTACATCAGTGCTTTGGACAAAAGTGGTATATAGCTGGTTTTTAGTGATTTTCTTAACATCAGAACAGCAATTTGTTCCCCCTTCTGAGTTATCATCCTTTCTCTTCCCAACAGTTTTCATTTTTCCTTTAATCTTGGCAGACTCAATAGTTGAATTTTCCAGATTATGATTTTTATCTTCCAAGCTAGCAATGTGAAGTTCATAACTGGCAATTTCCTGTTCACTGCAATTAACACATTCACTTAGAACTTGGTTTGCAATTTTATACTTCTCAATTTCTTGTTCTAGACTGTTCAAAATTTCTGAATTTTCATCATAGACAGCCTTTCCTTTTTCTGTAGTGAGAAGTCTTTCAGACAAGCCAGTGTTCAACCACTTCAATTTTTCAACTTCAGCTTTTAATTCAATATTTTCTTCCTCAAGATTTTTATCCTGAATTTCATTGTTAGCACATCTCTCTCTTCCAGTCATTAGTTCCAGTTTTTCAATTAATTCCTCTTCTCTTTCCTCCACTCTAATTTTCTCAGCCACCAAGTTTTTTGTGATCCTCTTTAAGTGAGATAATTTGTTTACTCAGCCATTCATTCTCACTATAAAGATCTTCATTTCGTTCTCTTAGAGCTGAGCACATATGGCAGGTTAATTGAGCAGAAGAAGAATGTGAAACCTCCCCATTGATTTCATTTATTCTGCCCATAAGATTTTCACTTTTCTTTTGAAATTCTTCATTCTCAAGTTTCAGTTTATCCAATTTGGAATTAGCTTGAGTCAGTTCTTGCATCCCTTTTATATGTTCATTTTTCTTCTCATTCAGCTGATTCTCAAGTTCTGATATCTTGTCCAGACATGTTTGATTTTCAAATTTTAGAGAGCCATTTTGTTCCTGAAAATTTTGAACATCTAACATACATGCATTATAAGATTGTTTCAGATCTGGACAAGTTTTACAAGGAACTTCCAAAGTTATCTGATCACATTTCTTTTTCAGTCTTTTATTCTCAGATTTCAATTTCTCACATCTATTATTGAGTTCCTCATTTATATTCCATAGATCATCAATTGAAAGTTCTTCAGGTTCAGAACTTACTTCGGATGAAGTTTCATCATCAGCATTTCTTCTATCAACCATCAAGTATTTTCTGTGATTTCTGATTAGCTTCAATTTTTAAAAATGTCTTTGGCAGACCTACAAGATGAAATGCATTCAATTAGAGATCTGTCAATTGATTCTTTTAATAAAACTACAGCTCTATTATTGACAGAGTCTTTCAGCTTATCCTTCTTGGTCCATTTAGATTTATCCTTTAACAGTTTGTATGGGCCGTGAGTCATTACCTTCCACAATTTTGGATCAGTAGACTTTACATACCGATGGAGGTTTTCGAACCAAGAGTCAAAGTTATCACCTCTGAATATCGGAGGATTAGCCATCGAATCAGATAACAACCAAATTCAAAGCACAAAACAATAGACAACAAAAACAGATAAGCAAGACACGGCACTAACTCAGTGAAACTACATACAGAACACAAGTGGCACACTTATGAAATGCACCAAACATATAGCAGGATCCTCTGCAGATTGTTAGATCTGTTAAGTCAGAGACTGCTCTGATACCAATTGTTGGGTTCGATGCAAGTATTCAGAGGGGGGGTGAATGAATATATCCTATAACAATTTTACCCAATTAAAATCTAAAGCAATCAGAGATGCGGAATTAAAAACTATTGCAGATATATATAGAGCGAACCTAAGCAAGTCTAAACAGTAGACTGAATCAATTCAACAGAGCTTGTGCCTTAAAGCATTCAGACAGAAAACCCAATTGAGGCGCCCTTTACATTCATCTAGCGAAATCAGATAAAAGAGATCAACCCACAGTCAAACATATAGTGTGCGCAGCAAATAGATGAACACTTATAGAACATCAAACCAAAGCGCCCCTAAGCATTCATCTAGCGCCAACCACACAAGAATTCAAACCACTACACAATGGGTTTTAGGTGGTTCGGTCCAGCAGACCTACATCCACCCCACACTCAAACCCGAGTGTGGATTACTGCTGCGCAACACAACTTGCGTCCGCTGGGCAATACATCTTAGCCTACAACCGCTGGGCCTCACAGCTTGCCGTCCAGTGGAATCCACCACTGCAACCGCTGGGGATTACAGCTTACCCGTCCAGTGGAAACCTCCACTGCCCGCTGAGCAACACAGCTTGCTGTCCAGAGGAGTCCTCCTCTGCAAACCGCTGACTAACAGCTTGAAAGAAAGTGTAAAAAGGAAAATGAAAGACAAGATAACAGCAGTCGGAAAGCTGTAAACGTAAAGCACAATGTGGCTCTTAAAGAGCTGACTGGCCTGGATTTGATGCACGGTCCAGTGAAGACAGATCTTCAAACAACCTCTCTCAGTCTCTTCTTCTCACGATCTCTTTCTTTCTTTTTCTTTCTCTCTGCACTTCTCTTCTTCTTTCGTTAATCCCTCACTCTCTGCTCTTCTCTTCTCTCTCTTTTCTTTCCTCTCTTGTGCAGGATCGACAGCTTCTTTTCACTCTACCTTTTTCTTTCTCTCTGCCTCTCTTCTTCTCCTTATCCTATCTGGATCGAAAGCTCTCTGGTGTATATACTTTGCTGCTCTTCTTTTTTTTTGATCGATCATCTTCTTCTGTGGAAGAAGTCTTGTATATATAGCAGCAGCAGCAGGCACACTGGGCGCGTATGGCTTCCACATTTCCTGCCCTAAAAGTTCGGACCACGTGGCAGCATCCTGGTATCTCGTCCATCCTTGGATCACGAGCCAGGCACCTCGGATCACGTGCCCTTCATTAACCTCTTCAGTCTGATGTATAGAGTTCTCAGTTCACGTGCTTAATGACAACAATCTGACTTGCTACGTCGACGCTGTCAATCAATGGCGTTAACGCAGTGAGGCATTCCAGTAGCCATTACTTTCGTCTCTTTAGCTGCTGCGTCGACGCTGCTCAATTGTGGCGTTGACGCAGTGGAATAGCCTGTGAAGGTCTCTGCTTCTTTAACTGCTGCGTCGACGCTGCTTGCTTGTGGCGTTGACGCAGTGGAAGATATCGTGAAGGCTTCGTCAACTGATGCGTGGACGCTTTAAGCTCCCAGCGTCGACCCTGTTCCCTTCAGCAACAAGAATGAAGTCATAAGATTTAAGTATGTACATTGCAGTGTATATACTTCGTTGTATAGACTTGTGAAGGCGAATGCAACGTACAGACTTGCCCAATGTGTTGACTTCAACAAAGAGGCAACGGCTGAATAGACTTTAAATCCTAAAGGTAGTGTATAGACATTGAAAAACAACAACCAATGTATGGACTTTACACTGCAAGCAACAATGTATAGACTTCATGTAAAAGCCCAATGTATAGACATTGAATTCGTTGAATGTACAGACTCTGAGAAAATGAAACGAGTCAGTGTACAGACTTCAAATTGAAGATAGCCGCTGTATAGACTTTGAAGATGGAAGCCAGTGTACAGACCTTCCACCGACCAGTGTATGGACTTCAACAGTGAACGGCTGTACAGACTTGGAAGGATTGAAGCCAGTGTACAGACTTGATGAAGTGAAGTCAATGTACAGACTTAGAGTGTAGCTAAAGCCTTGATCGTAGGAATAGGCTGGACTGTATAGACTTCAGGCTTCAGAAATGGATGTACAAACTTCACTTATGAAACGTAGGGGCAGACCCCAATGTATAGGCTTTGCCTAATGCATGAAGACAGACGCTGTACGGACTTGGATAGCGTGAGACACTGGAAGAGACAGTCCAATGTACAGACTTAGAATAAGACATGCATGAGACACAGACAATGTATATACTTCATGAGACGCTGCATGCCGATGTACAGACTTGTGTAAGTGTGTGCAGTGTATAGACTTAGTTACCCAAACAAATAATGTTCTGATGAATGAACTGAGGGGTCGACCCATCAGCACAAGGGGTCGACGCACCACAGACCAGACCAATGAATAAATGAAGTTAAAGAGGCACCAAGCGTCAACGCATTACCCAAGCAGCGTGGACGCAGCAGTACAAATATTTCTTACTGCTACCTCTGAAGTGCCTTGGTAGCGTCGACGCTGCAGTTCGATGGGTCGACGCTGCAGTATCAAACTGCTGTCTAAGGAGCAACAGTAACATGACTGAACATAATCAAATATGCAATGCCATATCAGAACTTATGAAGAACTGCATTATGATCCGAAGGTGAATAATAGCATATCAGAACTTATGAAGAGCCAATGTGGAGACTAGCACTTACTGCTATTCAGACTTTGCAGTTACATGCAGAGACATGATATCTGACAAAATGCAATTCAGATATATAAAGAACAAATGCCATCAATGCTAAACATCATCATTCATGTTGCTATCATATGCAGAATGCTCAAGGACAAGAATGCACAGAACTGCACTTTATTTATTGCAATCATCAAAACACAATATCAAATGCACTCAAATGCACTCACTGTCTTGCTATCATCAAAACCAAATAGCATTGCTATTATCAAGGCAACATAGCACATGCTTGTGCCTAAGGGGCACAATAGTAAGAACTAGATCTTCACTAAGGCAAGTAGAAGAAGAGGATTTGATGGCTTTTATTTCTCAAGAAGAGCCTAAGGATGTCCATGAAGCTCTTCAAAATGAATTCTGGATCCAGGCTATGCATGAAGAGTTACACCAGTTGGAAAGAAATGAGGTATGGACTCTTGTGCCACGTCCTAAAAATCATCCTGTCATTAGAACCTGATGGGTTTTCAGAAATAAACTAAATGACACGGGATTGGTTGTTAAGAACAAGGCATGGCTCGTAGCTAAAGGTATAGCCAAGAGATGAGTATTGATTTTAATGAGTCATTGGCACCAGTTGCTAGATTAGAAGCAGCCCGTCTCCTGTCCCATGCTTACTCACTGAATTTCAAATTATTTCAAATGGATGTTAAATCTACTTTTCTTAATGGGTACATCAAAGATGATGTTTTTATAGAATAACCTCTAGGTTTTGAAGACCTAAAACATCTACAACATGTGTACAAGCTGCACAAGGCCTTGTACAGACTGAAGTAAGCACCAAGGGCATGGTATGAACGGCTCACTTCATTTCTAATTTAAAATGGGTTCAAAAGAGGTAAGGTTGACCAAACACTCTTCATGAGAAAATCAGGTAAAGACATATTGGTAGTTTAAGTGTATGTTGATGATATAATTTTTGGAGCTACTAATAACGCCTTATGTGATGATTTTGCACAGATAATGCAGGGCGGATTTGAAATGAGTCTAATAGGAGAACTTACATTTTTTCTTGGATTACAGGTGAAGTAAACGTCTGAAGGCATTTTTATAAATCAAGCCAAATACACCTTGGAGCTGTTAAAGAAATACGGGATGGAAGAAGCAAAACCCATGTCAACTTCGATGGCCACAACCACGAAGTTAGATAAAGATGAAAAGAGTAAAATAGTAGATCCTGCAATGTTTGAAGGTATGATCGGATCACTACTGTACCTAACAGCATGCCGTCCTGACATTCAGTACAGTGTATGTCTATGTGCTCATTTTCAGTCATGTCCTAAAGAATCTCATTTATTGGCTGTTAAACGGATTTTTCGATACTTATTTGGCACAATAGACTTTGGCTTATGGTTTCCCATCAGTAGTTCATTTGATTTGATTGCATATATCAATACAGATTATGCTGGATGTATTGTAGATCACAAAAGTACTAATAGGTACTGTCAATTTCTTGGTGGGTGCCTAGTTTCATGAGCCTCCAAGAAACTACATTCAATATCTCTCTCAATGGCCGAGGCTGATATGTAGCCGCCGGAAGTTGTGGAGCCCAAGTACTTTGGATCAAAAATCAATTGCTTGATTTGAATGTTGAAATGAAATATGTTCCAATTTTGTGTGATAATACCAGTGCAATAAATTTGTCTAAAACCTTGTTCAACATTCTAGAACTAAACATATTGACATTCGGCATCATTTTCTGAGAGATCATGTAGGAAAATGCGTCTTTGAATTGATATTCATTGATACACACAATCAGTTGGCTGACATCTTCACCAAACCCCTAAACTAGGATCAATTCAATAAAATTAGAAGAGAACTTGACACGTGCAAGGGTGAGAGCATACATACCTAGGGTTGCACTTAGGTTAAGTATTGCATATGTAGAAAAAATCACTTGCATAAAGGGTAGATTGCAATGCATATTCTGTGTGATTATTTCTAATTCCTTGTATGTAAATACCCCCTTGCATGCTTGATTGTAATTATCTATACAGCCCCTCCTCGAAAATTTTCTAAGGCCAAATATTCCTTGTTAAATAAATGTGGACCCAGTTGTTGCGTCCCCTAGTTGATTTTGGTGTTTGGTTTTAATGACAACAAAACAATTGTGCTTGTGTGTGTGTTTCATTGAGCAACATGTTTTGCAACTTGAGTAATGGATTTCATCAATGTGTTTTCGAAGTCTTGATTGGGTATTTTCATGCATTTTCCACATGAGATTTTTGGGCTTGAAATATGCTCAATATATTTACTTGAAACTTGATGAATGTGATTTGAATGGTATTCATACATTAGTCAAATGCATGGGTAAATGGTCTCGATCTTTGGTTGAGAAAAATTGGAGTTTCAAATGTTTTTATAGCATTGAATGAGTCCCTTGCATATTCTTGGTGGAACTTGGTTAATTTGTTTTCACATTTGGTTGAATGATGATTTCACTCTGATTTCACTTTGGTTATATGCATGCGTATTTGCTCTGGATTTTTGGTTAAGGAAAACTGAGCTATGCTAGTGCTTACATGATTATTTGTCATGGCTCCAAGAGCTAACAATGTGCTTAAGCATTTCACTTATGTCCTAAAGCTATAATTGTTTAATGTGCAAGCTTGTCACATGTTCAAGATTGTCATGCTTATCTTGGTGGAATTTGGCAATACATGTGAATGTGCTTAGTGTGTGCTTGAAAGTTGATTAAGCTAACTCATGTGATTTTTGGTGAAATTGGATTTTAGGATGCTTACATGTATTGCTTATATGCATGTCTAAATGATCACATCTTTAGCCGAGGATTTGATGGTTTGAGAATGTGTTTCATGTTTCTTCAATATGATATTTGGTTACATGAATCTAGAAGACTTTCTACATGCTTCTTGTAGATGCTCATACATGTTTAAATGCATGGCTTATGAAAGTTATTTTTGTTTGAGAACGATTGGGTTCCTATGTGCTTGAACTTGTGATTTGATTTGTGTGTATTCAATAGATTGCTCATGAGTTCTTAAGTGACTTGAATGTACTTCATGCATATTTTCTCTAAGGCTTTATAAGCTAGCTAAGTGCTATGAACTCCTCATGCAAATCTTGGCATAAATGAGTGAGTGATGTTCTCATTATCCATGATACTTGGTTTTTCAATGCTCACATCAATCTTGGAAGTTTTGGATACATGGTGATCATTCATGTGGTCTAAATTCATTGTGATATGATCTTGATCTTTTGGTGTGGATAATTAACTTGACAAAGTGTTTTCATCCTTCTTGTTAATGAGTTTTCATGAGTGTGTTTCTTATATATTTAACTTGGGATGATTGAGTTTAAATCTCAGTATTTCATTCATGTAGGTTGAACACATGGGCAAAGGGTTTCATCTGTTTTTATACTAAACTGCTACAGTCTGAATGCTGCAGAGTTCGGTCGACCGAACTAGCCAGTGCTGGTTGGTTCAGTGTCTATAAAAGTTTGGTCGACCGAATATGGCGAACGCTGTTACGAACTCAGTCCGAAACCCATTAAAGTCAACCCACTTTGGGTCTAAACTTTACCATTATGTCCATGGGTTCTTGGTAGACATATTGGGAGTCTTTTGGAGGGTTCTAGAAAGGGTTTATTGGTCTTTTGCACTTTTCAATTTATGCATACACATGAGCTCCGAATTTGAGAAGAGAAGAACCCTAATGAGCTTATTTTTTTATCTTGTAGGTCAAGAAAGAGGAGAAGAAGAGAAAGGGGAAAAGAAGAGGAGATAGCATCTACATCGAGGAGGTTTTGAAGATCTTGCATGAAGAGAAAGTGAACCGAAATGATGAGAGGATCGTGTTGATGCTTGAATCGCCGTCATCTGACTTCCTTCCGACCATTGCTTGAGAGAACATCATCAACTAGGTTTTGGAAACCAAGGGGGATCTTTTCTACATCTTTTCTATGTTGTTCTTGATGTGTTTCATGATCTATGTTTAGGTTTGAGCATGTTTGAATAATTATGTTAATTTTTCTGAACTAGAAATATTATGTGTGTCTGACCGTCTGCGTACGGCCGTGTCTTTGGTCATGCGTCTGTTGCAGCGTGTGTGTGTGTGTGTGTGTCTTGATCCGGGTGTTCGATCGTGTTGGAGACTCCGTCTCCTTGTGTTGGGGTTCATCCCTGTGTGTGTAGGCACCCTCCTACGTCTGTTGGATCTTGCTTCGTGTTGGGGATTTATCCCCGTGTGTGTTGGAGCGTTGCTCCGTGTTGGGGAGTCTTTCCTGTGCTAGTTTTCTAGCGAGTTAAGCCTTACCGATTTGGTAAGGGGTGGACGTAGGGAGCCCGTCGTGGTCCCGAACCACCTTAAAAATCCTTGTGTCTTATGGTGTACATTGTAATTTACTTTATTGTGATTTAATTATTAATTCAATGCATGTGTGATCAGTGAGCATGAGTGAATCCTAATTGCATGAGCGAATCTCAATTGCCTATATTTTATTGTGTGACATGTTTATACACACGCCAAAATCAATGCTATGTTGAGTAAATTTCATGTCATGATGTAATGCCCCAAAGTGGATTTCATTACTGGCTTAATAAGTTGGTTTTCCCATTTCTTTAGATTTCTTTTGAATATAACGACTGTCACCAAGTCGCCTTTTAAATAACGCCCTTTACAGTGTCGCTATTTCATTAAGTAAACGATAGTGCGCGTGGGCACTGTTTCTATTCTTTTCAAAATTTCAATCGGAATTAAATTCCTTGAAATGACGCCTTCCAGGCGGGTGCTCATTAATGAACGCCTCTGTGCGCGATCGCGGATTATGAATTTTAAAATATGGAAAGTCTAAAATTCCAGTGAAATAGTGACATACAGATGGGCGCTATTTAGAACAACGACTATTTATAGGTTGCCATTTCAGTTTTTGTTTCCCTTTCGTCTGCAACCTTCCAAGACAAACTCCTTCCTTGTTTTAACTCTGTAATCAATCAAGGGAAGGGGATCATGATTATCTTCCTTTGATCTTATCCTACGGAATAAGGTTTTCATCCCTATAAATACCCCTTCAATTTCTCTCGCGCGAGAACTTACACACACACGCCCTTCTGGATTGAAAGTTCTTCTGCTGCTCTTTGCTGCCGCTGCCAAGGGGGTGGCCGTTGTTGTGGTGTTCAGCTCAAATCTTGAGCTTTCGTCTTCTCTCCTCTCCTTTGTCCTGCTCACAGGCGCAGAAGGAGGATGTCTCTTCCTTTCTTCCAATTCTTATAAGTTCTCTCTACATCATCATCATACCCACGATTACTACGAGCATCTTAGCACATTTCATATTTCTTTTGCATACATACTTCTCCCACCCTTTTACTCCTCTTAGGGGTTTTAAAACAAAACCATAAGGTGTGTTCATGCCCATATTGCATATCATCATTCTATTGAGTATAGATACTACACTTCTATTGGCTAATCCAAATTTCTTGCTTTGTTTGTTTTCTTTCAAGGGTAATCAAAAGTAAAAACCCCCTTCGTCGGTCGGCCGGTTGAAGGAGAAGTTGGATCTATGTCTACACCTGCTTTACAAGATACATGCGATCATCTCTTTATTTTGAGGTAACCCCTCTAGCGATCGCATTCCTTAGTAGCATCACATGCTCCCTTCCCTTTTACTATTATTACCATCCTCATGATTCACCTTATTTATTCTTTGAACTTTTCTTTCCTTTTAAAAATGTCTATGTGACACGTTCACAAATTGGCGATCATAGTGGGACGCTTGCTGTTTTTATTTTAATTACCCCTCCTTTGGCACCCACGTGTACCCCTCCCTTTGGCACCCTTGTGTGCCCCTCCTTTGTGCTCCACATAGCACACTCCCTTTGTGCACTACGTGCACATCCCCCACTTGATTAGCCAATTTTTGCATTGTCCATAGCATTTTTTTTAAAGAAAAAATTTGATTACATTACTCTCTATTATCAGGGACCGCCCAGAAGTTGCTATTTTATGAACTAGCGACCTCTCGCAGAGGCGCTCATCACATCATTTTTCATATTATTTATTATTTTTTATTATCTGCGTCCCTACACAGAGGCGTCATTCTTACATTAAGCGCCTACCTCCAAGGCGCTAATTGATGGGTCACTGTTGACTGCCTTTCGCAGCATTTTACTGTTTCGGCTGTTAGCGCCCCTTCACAGAGGCGTCATTTATTATTTCAACGGCTGTCATACAATCGCTATTCACGGAGACAGCGACCGCTATCTGGTCGCTATTTCCCTGTGCGTTCACAGAATTACCATATCTATTATTGTTTTGACTTGATTGATTGGATTATTGATTTTCTTTACATTATTGTTGATCATGTTTGCATTAGCTTGCATTCTAGGGCATTTGGTTGAGATACCTCCTCTCTTTACACTTTAAGGATCCCTTACACTTTCTTGGGAAAGGAAGGACCCTCCATTGAGTATTCCGTCTCTTTGGATTGGAAATTCCTTGGCCAAGGCCTCCATAAGTCCCCGCACCCGTGGATTCCCTCACGAACACCGGGTTGGTTGTACCTTTGAAGAACCCCGAGTTTAGTTGACCCATGCGTTGGTGAGGAGAGAGAAAGAACCTAGTTAATCCGGAGAATACATCCAAATTGAAACTTGGATCTACATTGAAGAGAGGGCTAACTACTTCATTAAAAATTCATCCTTGATTAAACTCAAAGAACATTAAAATCCTCCCTAAGCATCATAACTTGTTTGGCAACTTATTGGACCATTTGTTTAAGTGTTGATCTTGTTTACTTGAAATAATTCCTTATTATAATCATGAAACTTCGTTCGGGTAGAATTGTCAACATGGCCAATCAAGAGTATTCATATGATTATGAGGACGGGGTCAACATGACCAATCTTATGAGGTCCATCCTCAGGGACTCACTCAATATGAGGCCCTTCCTCAAAGCTTTGTTCAGCATGAGGGAAACTATGTTCCCTCCTATCCTCAAGTTTATGTCGTGGACACCACCACTCAAGGGGTTGAGCCCTCTTCTCAAACTCAACCCATCACTCAATCCACTCCTGGGGATACCTCCCTGTCTTTCAATCTCAATGATCTTATCAATGTTCTATCCTAGTTGGATGATGTCCAACGCCAAGCAGTCCATGCCGCTCTTAAAGGGAAATCGGTCCCTTCTTCCTCTTCTAATCCCCCTCAGGCCGCGGGTGGCCTTCAAGTCAACCCCGCTAATGACCAGGCGGTCTCCCAGAGAATTCCATCCCGTCCACGAACCCCTATTATGGCTACGCCGGCCCAACTGGCGAGCCATTCCATAGCTAGGCCACAACAACCTCTACCTCCGCAACTCTTAAGAAGGCCTATGCCAAATTCCTTCCCTATTCACCCGGCCTCATAATAGTTCATCCATTTGAAATATTTCATGTATGAGGCATCCTTCTAGCAGGATAACAAGACCTCTTTGGCATATCTCTTCAGAAGGTATCTTGATGGCCTGGCCCTTGAATGGTTTTACTCCTTGGAGCCAGCCGAAGCCGGAGATTTTGATGTTGTTCAGCGCAAGTTTCTGCAAAAGTACAAAGATCGAGTGGGTCCTTCCTTGTCTGTTACTGATCTTGTTGCCGAAAAGATGAAGTCCGATGAGGACTTTGTGCAATTCGCTGACAAATGGAGGTCTATGGCTGAAAAGTTGAAAGATACTTTCACTACAAGAAAAGGTGCTGTTAGCGATGGGAATTTGAGACGGAATTATTTGAGTCTCAAGATCCGTCTAAATTTTAGACTGATAGATTACGTCTGAAATTCCATCTCTATTTCAGATAGATAATTATCTTTCGCACTATCTGTCTCAATTTGAGACTTATATTCAGATAGAAACTATTCTGTCTGAAATTTATTAAAATTTCAGACAAAAATATTATTCATCTGAAATGCCATCTGAAAATCATGAAATCCCCCGCCCAAATTGGCCCCTCCCCGCCACTCCCTGTCACTCACTTCCCCCCACTCTCCCTCTCATTCTCTATTTCCTCCGTCTCCCTACCGCCGTCACCGCCGCTGCCGCCGTCACCGTCCTCCCCATCGCCGCCGACCGTGGTCGTCCTCGCCGTCGCCGTCCTCGATCGCCGGCCGAAACTCGCCGCTTCTCACTTCGTTAGGTTAAACCTTCTCGACCCCTATCCCTCTCCCTCTCTCTGTAACATTCTCCCTCCCCCTCTCCCTCTCCCCCTCTTAGTCTCCCTCACTCCCTCTCCCTCTCCTGCTCTATCACTCCCTCTCACGCACACACTCGACAGAGGAGGCGCTCACCTGGTAGAGGAGGCGCCGACCTGGGGTGGTCGACCCTCTCCCTCTCCCGTTCTCCCTCCCCCTCTCATAGTCCTGTCCCTCTCCCTCTCTGTGTTGGCCGCCCCCCTCCCCCTCCTTCGCCCTCTCTCCCTCTCTAGTTGGCCCCCCTCCCCCTCACAGACACACGCACACACGCATACACAGACACAGACACACGCACCGTTGGACCCCCTCCCCCTCACAGACACACGCACACACGCATACACAGACACAGACACACGCACCATTGGCCCCCCTCCCCCTCCCTGCTCCCGCCCTCTCTCCCTCTCCCGTTGGCCTCCCTCCCCCTGCAAGCTCCCGCCCTCTCTCACCCTCACTGTGTGAATTAGATAAATTAAATTGATTTTATTTTATTTAATATATTTTTTATTCATGGTAGGATAATCGGTCGAGAGGACAGGAACGAAAGAATCAGAGTTTTTTGTGAATAAACAATAAGTAAAAATTTGATTTTATTTTAATATGTTGTTTCAATTTATTTTAATTTCTGTAATCTTAAATAGATTTATTGTTAGGGTGATGGGAGGGGCAAATAAAGCATGTAAATTAATTTATTAATTAGATTTTCTGGTAGTGTTACATCAATGTTAATCAAATGTAGGTATTCTTTGGATTTGGGAAAAGGAAGGTTTTTTTTATGACGAGAAATCTAGCAGAGTAGTTGGGCGATGAATAACGGTGGCTCTAGGGTGGATAGCTAGTGGGCGGACCGATTCAATGAACTTTCATATTCGAGTACTAATACTTTCTGCAATGCTCAACAAGTTCAAATCTCAATATAGGTGTGATCTTTTAACTCCGCTTAATACATAAGACATACATCTAATTGTACGAACCCATATTAATTATAGTACATACTACATTCATCGAATTCGCACAAACGTAGATTAATAAAAGGGGAGTATGAAAGAGGACACGGTACAAGTACACACGATGATATATGCAACGAGTATTTCTCAAATGTAGTTAAGATCCAATGTCTGTGGAGTATATATCCACCTTCAAATCTAGTTAATTTTTTTATCTTTCTCCCTTTCCCCCCTTCACTAACGTCCCATCCTCTATCTCACTTACTCAGTCTCTTTTTTATAAATACCTTAATTACACACACTCAAGTCTCTCTCTCTCTCTATATATATATATATACTTGCCTGAATTATACTCTCTCTCTCTCTAGTTCATTGCTGTGATGAGAGAAGGTTCCCCACCCTTCTATAGGTGGGGAAAGAAGAGTGTTACATTTTTTTCTTTGAATATTATTTAATATATAAGTTAGATGTAAGACGAGGTATGTATTTATGGGAGGTTTTCATGTGTAGAAAAATCACCCAATGCCATTCAACCAAATCAAAGGCCTTATGACCCTCTTTGAAAACATGATTTTTCCAGAAAAATGGCATGCAATAGAGAAAAAAACATCAAGAATAAAAATATTCAACCAAATCAAATGACATGCAATAAGGGCTGTTTTAATGTCAATATGGAAAAAAATATCCTCCTGGGTAGGAGTGATGAGATGGACATCTAAGATTACCACTCCTGATGCTCCTATAAGAGAGATGCCCTCTCCACATGCCTTAATTGAACCAAATAGAATCTTAACATGAGGTGAGTGGAAGAATTGCTTCATTGCCAATTCCCTCTGCTCAGTATTTGTGTCACCAGAAATCATGAAAATTTCCTTTCCGAGACGCCAGCCCTTAATCCTGATTATTAGCCTCTCCAAAAATCTAAGTGGAAGAATGTACTGACTGAATACAATCACTTTCTCTCCAGTAGAGTCTGCCATTGACAAAATGTTCAGAAAGAATTTTGTCTTCACTTCATATTTCAAGTGTATGGAGTCCAAAAGATTATCAATCTCTTGATCTTTCACTTTCATGACACTCCGGTCTCCAGAAGCATAATCAACACAATCTTTCAAACATTGATGCAAGTACACTGCACTACCAACAGCAATTCTCTTAAACTTCTCATATTTCCCGAACTCTCCTAGAAGTTTTTTCTATCTGGGACTCAAACACAATAGCACAGTGAAATCAATATTTCCTGGCAACTCATCCAAGAAATCGCCTTTGTAGTAATGCAAGACATCTCCGGTCATCTCCCGAAGGTCCTTTATGATAGAAATTCTCCTTTTACAATGATCTTCGTTTTGAAATGTTTCTTCCACTAAATCAAAGAAAGCTGCCTCTGCATCAACTTTTCGGTGCCTCCTACTGCCACCTGATATACATGCTCTACTCAGGATACTTTCGTCGCATGGCATCTCGTGATGAGTCTCATGGCATCTCGTGATGGTATCTCTTGGGAGCTACACATTGGCAAGTAGAATAACTTCCTCTGTATGACTTCTACTCTGTTAAGGTTGACAATAGATCTCAACAACTTGATGTTCTTCAAAAATTGGGGGAGAACAGGAGTATTCTTTTCTTGGGCTATAAGCAATTTTCTAGAATTGTGTGCGATGTAAGAGACGAGATAGGGGCTGCATGTCAGGAGAGGTTACTAAAGGTCCCTAGCCTTCTCATTTTAGATGAAGGCCATACTCCCAGAAAAGAAGACACAAATATTCTTTGTACGCTAGAAAAGGTGCAAACTCCCCGTAAGGTGGTCCTTTCAGGGACACTATTTCAGAATCATGTTAAAGAAGTTTTTAATATATTGAATCTAGTGCGTCGTAAGTTTTCCTGAACATGGACTCATCATGACATGCACGTGCCGAGTCCATGTTCTCAAACTTACGATGCACTAGATTCAATATATTAAAAACTTCTTTGACATGATTCTGAAATAGTGTCCCTGAAAGGACAACCTTACTAGGAGTTTGCACCTTTTCTAGGGTAGCAAGAATATTTGTGTCTTCGTTTCTAGGAGTATGGCCTTCATCTAAAATGAGAAGGCTAGGGACCTTTAGTAACCTCTCCTGACATGCAACCCCTATCTCGTCTCTTACATCACACACAATTCTAGAAAACTACTTATAGCCCAAGAAAAGAATACTCTTGTTCTCCTCCCATTTTTGAAGGACATCAAGCTGCTGAGATCTATTGTCAACCTTAACATAGTAGAAGTCATACAGAGGAAGTTATTCTACTTGCCAATGATGGAACTCTCTTTCACGTTGGCAGAATTCCTTTAGGAAGAATGATTATCGGCCTTGCAGAAGGATATTTAGCCAAAAAACTCTGAATAAAGCTAATGAGCATGAAAGTATTTCCTAACCCTGGTGCATGTGCCAGAATGCAGCCTCCAGGATTATCACCCACTAGGTATCTCACCAAGAAATTGAAGCCCTCTATCTGATGTGGCTTCATTTGTTTATTTTATCTTATTTATCTTATTTATCTTTGATGTTGATCTGACTAAAAATTGTGATTTATCTAGCTTTGATGTTCTTTAGTTGAAAATTTTTGTAAATTGGATGTTATTTAATTTGTTATATGCATAATGTTAATTGCATTGTTATTTAATTTTATGTTATAAAAATAAATGGGGTATTCCCTGTGAGCTGAGGTGCATGGGTGCGACCTAACATTACACGCACCTCAGGAGAGCGTGTTAAAACCGTGTCATTGAGCCTTCCTATTCAAGACTTTGAGATTGATGTGTATGTTCTCATTTATTTACGAGAATGTATATATCTACCTCAAAGTCTTGAATTGTCCCGTTTGGATAGTCTGTGAATATTTGATCACACTTAGGCAGTCATTTACTATATGTGTTTGTATGGTTTGTTGAGAATTTCGGTTGTGTCTCCTCACTCTTCTCTGATATACCATTATTGATTTTGAGTGTTTTCTTAACCACCTACTTGTAAGTGTTTAAGAAAATTTTAAAATCAATAAATATTTTTGGTATATCGGAGAAGTGTGGGGAGATGCTGTCGAAATTTTCAGCAAATCGTGCAACACATATAGTAAGTGATTATGCGATCAAACCTTCATGGATGGGTTAAAAAGTGATAATCTAATTAATAGTCCTCTTCCAAGTGCAAATGGTCAATGGCGAACGATGTGAGGAAATGATTGTGAATATTTTCAGAAATAATGATTTCAAAGTTAGGATGTGTATTAACATTTATTGGGTGCAGGTAAAATGTTGACAGATCGTTCATGGATGTATCGTAGAATAGTTGACCGGGTGGTGTCGGATGACTTTAAGCATGGAGTTGAGAGTTTCATTGAATTTGCATTGGGGAATCCCAATGCAGCAACAAACGGTGACGGTCACATTCGATGCCCTTGTTTAAATTGTAGAAACTTGAGGTGGCATTCACCATGGATGTGCAACATCATTTGTACACGAAAGGGTTCATGGATGGTTATACGAATTGGACGTGTCATGGTGAGAATACTTCAGGTATGAGCCCGACAATATTGCAGGCACAAGTGGGTACGTGGATATGGTGGTAGATGTTGTTGGTCCTATATTTAATGTTGATGAGGAACATGCATACATGGAAGAAGCGCCGAATAAGACAGTCGGAAGATTTTATCAACTACTTAGGGATGCCGATGAGCCGCTGTGGGATGGTTGTGAAAAGCACACTCGGTTGTCTGTAGTGTCACAATTGTTGAATTTGAAATCTGAATTTCACATCAGTGAGACTTGTTTTGACCGTATCCTCCTCTTGATCAAGAGTATGTTGCCTCGAGACGAGAAGTTGCTAGAAACTTATTACCGTGCTAAAAAGATGGTCAATGAGCTAGGGCTTGGATATGCGAAAACAGATGCATGCTTGAATCACTGTATGTTATATTACAAAGACGATGCAGATAAGATATCATGTTCTATTTGTCACCATGACAGATTCAAATCTAAGAGAGGGGATAATTCAAAGCAAAAAGATGTACCTTACAAAGTATTGCGATATTTCCCTCTTGTGCCTAGGCTGCAGCGGCTATATATGTCCTCAAAGACTGCTCGACATATGACATGGCACACCGAAAGAGTACGCCGTGCCGATGATATAATCAATCATCCCGCCGATGGTGAAGCTTGAACGCACTTCTGTCCGACATGATACAACTTATGGGATTGTCGATGTCAAACATAGGTCTAAACTTAATACCTATGAACCGTTCATTTTAGCCACACAAGCCCAGCAAGTGTATTATTCAAGCTATCCATCATCCAAGAATAAAGATTGGTGGGCAGTTTGTAGGGTTAAATCAAAACACTTTCCCACTTATGAGTTAAATATGAGTGAAAATCCCTCAGAAGTTGCCAGTGCTGAATATTTTCAATCAGACGAAGTTGGCGTTGTCGGTTGCACTCATATTAATCTGGACGAATCTGATGAGCCACTGTCATTATGTAACAGAGATAAAGTGGAAGAAGTCGATCCGACAGAGCTAAATGTTGATGTTCGAGGGGAGGAGGAATCGGATGAAGAGGAAGAGTTCGAATCTGATGAGGCTACTATGGATGATGAAGATGATGATGAGTTAGATATATCATTAGCATGATCGAGGGAGGCATATTTTGATAATTTAGTAAGATAACCGTTCATTTTTGCATAATTTTTAGTAACATTGGTCTAGCCTTATCTAATTGAGTATTAATATGTATTAATTGTTTTGTTAGTAATAAAGAAATGGTCCGAGGAGGTCATACTGGGAGTGGGAGGAGACAGAGCAGTGACAGGGGCTCTACTCCCTCCACTTTGGCGTCTTCTTCGGGTACTGGTATATCTATTAAAATAGTTAGCTATATAAATGTTATAATCATTTACTAGCTTAAAAGAATGTCCTTATAGGTCCAAGTGTCGGCTCACGACCACTTGTACATGTGCCATCCCCACCAGCTCCCGCTACAAGTATGTATGTTTTAATTTTCAACAAAATATTTGTTTCACTTATGATTATTAATTCTTACTGGTCCCAGTGCCCTCCCACCTGTTGTACAGACGCCACCCCCACCACCTCCCGCTGCAGGTATGTATGTTTTAATTTTTAGCAAAATATTTATTTTACTTATGAAATTTAATTCTTACAGGTCTCAATACCCTCCCACCTATTGTACAAATGCCACCCCACCACCTCCCGCTGCAGGTATGTATGTTTTAATTTTCTGCAATATATTCATTTTACTTGTGAAAATTAATTCTTACAGTTCCCAGTATTTTTCTAATTATGTATATTTTAATTTTCAGTAAAATATCTATTTTACTTATGATATTTAATTCTTATAGTTCACAGTCCCCTCCTAGCACGACCACATGCGCCACCCCCACCACCTCCGCTGCAGGTATGTATATTTTATTTTTTAGCAAAATATTCATTTTACTTGTGAAAAATAATTCTTACAGGTCTCAGTGCCTCCCACCACCTCCCACTTGTACAGGGCACACCTCCACCACTCAGCCACTTGACGATGCCAACAGTCGTCACGACGGAGGCACGGCCCACGATAGACGTCGCCCGTGCTGGATCTCCGGGTAAATTTATAAGGTTATTACATTCATTATTTAGCCTTCAACTGTCTAATATGAATATTTTGACATTTGCAATTGCAGTAAGAACTTTGAACCTCACGATGCTGTCCATCATTCCAACTCTCTAGTAATGGCACATGTGCCTCACCCAGTAACGTCTTTCAAAGAATTTCCAGTGGAAGTCCGCGACAACTTATGTGACATGTTCTCAGTACGTAATTACATCATTTAATTCAAGTATTTTCGTAACTCAATTCCCAACAGTATACTATGTGTGAAACTTAATTTATTTATAGCAGACGTATCAATTCACGTGTGGACATGACGCGGCAAGATGTCGTTCTGCCTGGGAGAAGAGTATGAAGTCAAATTTCCGAAGGAAAGTACATGAGGCCCGAGAACACGCTAAAAATAAGGCTGGTGGGAGTGAAGACTGACAGCTGTGGAAGGAGCACCACCCTCTATGGATGAGGAAGGAGGATTGGGACATAGCATGTGACAAATCTGTCGACCCCAACTGGATAGAAAAGTCCCGAAAAGCCAAAGCAAACAGGGCGTCAAAACTGGGCGCAAATTTGCATACGAGTGGGTACATCTCTTTGTGGCTCATAATCAAAAAATGGTAAGTAATGTTTCAATTTATCTTCTTACATTTTGTTAATATATATGACATTTTTTACTATGAATTGTATAACAGGCTGTGAAGCTTAATCGAGCTCCGTCGTTCCTCGAGGTGTTCGATAGAACACACAAAAAGAATGGGATAGATCAATTTGTGAGTGAGAGAGCTCACTCAGTAGCAGTAAGTTTATCTACATATGCAACTTCTACCGTTCATTTAAATCGGATTAATCATATGAAATTGACTAGTCAAGCTATTCAATTTGTAGGAAACATATAGCAGAGCTGTGACAGAGAAGTACGGGGAGGGAGACACGCAGTAGCTAGAGTTCGATCTGGCGGAATGGGTGGCAGCAGCTGGCGTACCGAAGAAAGGCTAGCTATATGGTTTTGGGGATAGCCTGGACTCTAGCGCGGTGATATCATCATGTACAAGTTTAGGCTCTGCCCAAACCAGTAGCAGTGCCTTCAGTATACCTCCGTACACCCCCAGTACTCCTACCAGTGACGTCAGAGACATCCTCCGATCGGAGATTTCTGATTTGCAGTAGCAGATGCGGCATATCCGAGAGGAGATGTCTAGCCAGTAGGCCACCATGTTACAGGAAATCAGTGGCCTCCTCTCCTAGGCGGGAATTCTCCCTCATGGATCCACCACCACCACGGCACAGGCCCATCAGGTTCGTGGTTATTATGTTTTTATTTTGACCGAATTACTCAATTATATTCATAAATAATTTCAAAAATAAGTTAGTTTTGAAAAGTAACGTAGTTTTGAAGAATTGGGAAAATTCGGGGTTCGGGGGTCCAAAATGTAAAATACTGGCCTGATCGGCATGTCAATCATTCTAACACGATAATCGAGGTAGACGTGAGTTGTGAGAGCTGACGAATTCCAAATCGGATATCCGGTTTGACCCCGACACTCAAATATCTTAATTCAAAACTAAGTGTGTTTTTAAAACTAACTTAGTTTAGAAGAATTCATTTAATTCGGGGTTTCGGGGGTCTAAAATCTGAAATACCGGTCCGATTGACGTGCCGATCGTTCCAACACGACTTGCTAGGTAGACGTGAGTTGTAAGAGCTGACGGATTCCAAATCGGATATCCGGTTTGACCCTGACGCTCGAATAACTCAATTCAAAACTAAGTGTGTTTTCAAAACTAACTTAGTTTAGAAGAATTCATTTAATTCAGGGTTTCAGAGTCTAAAATCTGAAATACCAGTCTGATCGGCGTGCCGATCATTCCAATAGGACCTGGGAGATGAAAGTGACTTGTCAGAACTGACGGAATCCAAATCGGATATCTGGTTTGGGCCCGACGCTCAAAAGTACATTCTCTAAATGTAATTAATTTAAAAAACAGATAAGTAGGGGTTGGGGGGTCTAAAATCTGAAATACATGTCTGATCGGCGTGTCGATCATTCCAACATGACCTGGGAGATGAAAGTGACTTGTCATAACTGACGGAATCCAAATCAGATATCTGGTTTGGGCCCGACGCTCAAAAGTGCATTATGCAAATACACTTAGTTTAAAATTAAAAAGTCAGGGTCCGGGGGTCTAAAATATGAAATACCGGTCTAATCGGTGTGCCAATTCTTCCAACAGGATCTGGAGATAAAAGTGACTTGTGAGAACTCACGGAATCCAAATCGGATACCCGGTTTGGGCCCAGCGCTCAAAAGTGCATTTTGTAAATGTAGTTAGTTTAAATTTAAAGAAGTCGGGTTCGGGGGTCTAAAATCTGAAATATCGATTTGATCGGCGTACCGATCATTCCAACAGGACCTGGGAGATGAAGGTGACTTTTCAGAACTGACGGAATCCAAATCGGATATCTGGTTTGGGCCCGACGCTCAAAAGTGCATTCTTTAAATGTAATTAATTTAAAAGACCGATAAGTAGGGGTTGGGGGGTCTAAAATCTGAAATACATGTCTGATCGGCGTGTCGATCATTCCAACATGACATGGGAGATGAAAGCGACTTGTCAGAACTGACGGAATCCAAATCAGATATTTGGTTTGGGCCCGACGCTCAAAAGTGCATTTTGTAAATACACTTAGTTTAAAATTAAGGAAGTCGGGGTCCGGGGGTCTAAAATCTAAAATACCAGTCTGATCGGCATGCCGATTATTCCAACAGGACCTGGGAGATAAAATTGACTTGTGAGAACTGGCGGAATCCAAATCGGATACCCGGTTTGGGCCCGACGTTCAAAAGTGCATTTTGTAAATGCACTTAGTTTAAATTTAAAGAAGTCAGGTTCGGGGGTCTAAAATCTGAAATATCGGTTTGATCGGCGTTCCGATCGTTCCAACAGGACTTGGGAGATGAAAGTGACTTATCAAAACTGACGGAATCTAAATTGGATATCTGGTTTGGGCCCGAGGCTCAAAAGTGTATTATCTAAATGTAATTAATTTAAAAGATAGATAAGTAGGGGTTGGGAGGTCTAAAATCTGAAATACATCTCTGATCGGTGTGTCGATCATTCCAATAGGACCTTGGAGTTGAAAGTGACTTGTCAGAACTGACGGAATCTAAATCGGATATCTGGGTTGATCCCGACGCTCAAAAGTGTATTTTGTAAATACACTTAGTTTAAAATTAAAGAAGTCGGGGTCCGAGGGTCTAAAATCTGAAATATCGATCTGATCGGCGTGCCGATTGTTCCAACAGGACCTGGGAGATAAAAGTGACTTGTGAGAACTGACGGAATCTAAATCGGATACCCGGTTTGGGCCCTGCGCTCAAAAGTGTAGTCTCTAAATGTAATTAATTTAAAATACTGATGACAACTAGGTTAGTTACGGTCTATAAAATCTATGCAGTTATCGATTTGATATTATGTTTGATTTCAATTTATGTAATGTAATAAAATATTTAATTTATCTTCGCAATAATTTTTTTATCTATGAATGAATGTTATTATTTTTTTAATGTTGGAGGATCCTTCTACGGGCGGCGACAGAGGAGATGAGCAGGGCAGGGAGGAGGATATGGACGATGTGGAGGATATTTGATCAGCAGGGGATTCATGTTGAGTTTCTTATTATGTGTTTTGTTTTCAGTACGTTAGTTTGATTAATATTTGATGTAATAGTAACAGGTTTTTAAAAACAATTTTATATTTTTAAAAAAAGTAATAGAAAATTTCGGACAGATTTTCAGACAGAACCGTCTGAAATGTCAGACAAAATTACAGACGGCCATTTAGCCGTCTGAACGTACAATCCCAAATACTGTTGCATATCCGTCTGAACATACGTTGTCCGTCTGAAATTTCAGACGGATTTCAGACGCAGACGTCTGAATTTTGAAACGGAAATGGGGACGGTAATAAGCCGTCTCAGATCGTACATCTGAAATTTCAGACGTCTATTTCACACGAAAAATCTTCCGTGGGAAATTTCAGACGGACATAATTTCAGATGGTATTTCACAAGGAAAACTTTCGATGTGAAATTTCAAACGATATTTGTGACTGAAATTAAATCTGTCCGAAAATTGTATTTTCGGACGATATTTCACACGGAAATATTTTCGTGTGAAATTTCAGATAGAACTTGTGACTGAAATGAAATCTGTCCAAAATTTGTAACCAAGAATATGAGATGGCCTATTTCCGTCTGATATTCGTCTGAAATCCGTTACAAAAGTGTCTTCCCACGGAATTTCAAACGGATTTCAGATGAAAATTGGCCGTCTGAAATCCCGCCTTTTCTGGTAGTGTTTGTCGGAATCCGAACAAGTAAAGATGATAATCTCTAATGCAACTCCACAGTTCTGACACATATTGGCCATGAACAAGCTTAACACCATGGAGGAATTGTATGAAAGAGCAAGGTACATCCAAACTCAAATGAAGGATTCGCCCATCACGGGCATGTTTGAACAAAGACCAAGAATGATGAGGAAGAGCACAAACATCAACACTAATGGTGGCACAACCGAGCGCACCGTCACTAATGAGCCGGTAGGCGTGGTTGGCAATCCCGCACCTTTCAGTAATCCTTCCAACCTAAGACCCCCACAGCCTCCACAACAATCTCCCTTCTTCAATCCCGCTCACCAAGCAAATAATCCTCCTCAAACCTTTCAGCCTCCACCTCCTCCACAAAACCAGAATCTACCACAAAATCCTCCAATCCCCCAGCAATACCACAATGTGCCGCCACTGACCAATTATGACCCTCAACAGCCGAGAAGACCTGTAGGCCCTAGGAGATCCAACTACCCTCCATTACCCGAGAGCCTCCCCGATATATTTAACGCCCTCATGGCCGCCAACCTGCTCACTTTGCCAAAGGAAAGAACAGCCTGGCCTCCTAATGTGGATACCTCTCAGTACTGTGTCTTCCATCGACAGCCTGGTCACAACATAGATCATTGCTTCCATTTTAAGGATTATATATATGATTTGAATGACCAAGGCGGTATTGATTGGGATGAGATGAGAAATTTTGTTACGACAATGAAAGCACGAAGACCTCCACGGCAGCAATAGGCTCAGCAGCCTCTCCAGCAACAAGTTCAACCACCTCCCCCGATGCCGCCGGTTCCCGAGCCACAACCCAACATGGGGATTGTCAATAATTCGCTACTGGAGCACCCACCTAATCAACAAGTGAACCCTGTCACCTCCTTCCATGAGGTAGAGAGAGGGAAAGGGTGGCACGAAGAAAATGCCTCTATCGGGGCCATAAATCAAACTCCAAACCAACTCCCACGTTTATTAAGAACAACCCCACAACCAAAACCTTTTCCTCAACCTTCTCATCCCTTCTTACGCACCACCAACCCTACAAGCACTACCAACCCCTTGCCACCTAGGCCTCTCCTTATCCGCCTTCCACCCCCTCCTGCTCCACAACAAACCCCTTCTCCTGCCACCAATCCTTTACTGTCCAAGCCACTCCTCATTCGCCCCACACCCTCATCCATTCCTCGACCCACCACCACTAACCCTCCGCCCGTGAGGACTCCCGCATTCCAACTCACACCAGCACCCACCATGACTACCGCAAATCCTCCGCCTCCGCCTAGGCCCGTCCTCGTCTGGCCTACACCACTTCCAATCACACAGATGTTGACACCCGTTTTATACCGATAAGTTGAGTCGTTTCTCTTGCTCACTTGTGTTGATGCCTCGGGCTGACCATCACTCATTGGGGCTGTTTTCAAGTATATTTTGGGCCAGTTTTATGTGTAACCTCCCTCCTCGGTGGAGTCCGCATCGATTCGGGGCTTAATGGGCCTTGGTTTTTGAGTGATTGAACATGTTTATGAAAATCAAGTGTCCAAAAGCATGAACGGTTCAACATCAGCCGTTCAATACTTGGGCAGTTAGATATAGACCGTGCATACATTTTTGGTTGATTTCTGAGGATTTTTAGAATTTCCACCATCAAGCATTTGTGCGGCCCCATTTGGCCCGTTCAACTCAATGAACGGGCTGATTCCAACCGCTTATACCTCAGAGTCCTACGCTTGCTAATTTCTCAGATAATTATCCAAGAAGCTGAATTATCATTGACAAGACTAAAACGGCTTGTCCTTGGCCGCTCTACAGTTGAACGGTCTCAATGGAGCCGTTCTTCTATAAGAATCCAACGGCAGGTGTTTCGGTCAGTTCGAGGGATAATTGGGATTATTTTTTGATTATTGGAATTTCCACCGACAGGCTTGGACGGTTATCATGTAACCGTTCCTTTTGTTGAGCGGTCTATCGTAAGACCGTTCATCCCGTCGATTGTGGAATTTTAACAGATTTTAATCCTTTTATCCATGGTTTTATCCCCAACTTCTTTTATCAATATCTCCGTGGATACTCAACCATTTTAGCTACCGTTTCAATTGGATGAGAGATAATTATATTATCTACGATTTATCTTCAATAATCTCGTCCCGAAAATGGCTCAAAACCCTAGTTTCGAGGCTGGCTTTCTAGGCTCTATAAATAGACCCTAAAGGCCGGACTTTAAAATGGGGGAGATTTTGGTCGACGGCGAAGCCCTGCCGCATTTTTGAGCGACCTAGCACCAAAGAAGGAGGCTCCCCATGTCCATACAAGCCTCCGGTCCAGGGAGTAGTCCATGTTTTGAGTCGTTTGCGTTTTCCTATAGTTTTCGTCATTCTTCCTTGCATGCATTGCCTTCTCTCCACGTCCCCCTTTGTTTTCATCATCATGCACACCTCCACCCATGTTTTTGTCACCCTAGGGGTTTAAAACCCCCCAGGTATCCCCTTTTCCTTTGGTTTATGCTTATTTCTTCTCATACGGATATTTATTACACTATTCAGTTCTGATCTAGGTGTTCTTCTTGTGTCTTCACGTTGTTTTGCAGGTCAGCACTTCATCAGCACGAGGCCCATCCCCTCCTGCCGGCTGGAGAGGGTGGAGGTGAACCCTTTAGCAACTTCTGGCGTGGTGGACTCGAGCGGCTCTTGACGGCCCGTTCAAGAAGACGTGCGGCCCTCTCGGCACCGCCCTTCTTCTTCCTGCGGTCTACTTCAAGCCGTCCATCTTCCAGGAGCGCTTCCTCCCGCACGTTCTGCAGCACCCATAGGCGGTCTATCATAAGACCGTACGTCTTATAGGCGGCTCGGAATCAACTGCTAATCTTCCCAGTGCTGCAGCTAGGCGAGTGTCTCCCCTTCTTTTCCAAAGCACGGCGTGTCCATCACGTTCGGCGCTTTGGTGGCGATCACGGTCACTTTCAGTTGCCTTGCTCCTCTTACGGTTCCTCATTTACTTATTCATCACATTGTCGATACATTCATAGCACATATTCCATCACGGTAAAGTGGAGGAAAAATATATCTACACCCTCTTTTGTGGCGATCACGGTGGGACATCTAGTGCTCATTGTGCTTGTGAGTTGCTGACCCCCCCTTCTTTGTTGTCTAGCTCTCTTCTCGGAGTGATTTGCAGGTTAGGTGTGTTCTGCCTTCTGGGATGTGCGCGGTTCTCCCAGAGACGTTCATCTGCTGGCACGGCTGAGAATCCACCGTTCTTCCCCTGCGACCAGAGCCAGTGCACCTCCAGCGTCGTACTGCAGACGGCGTCCCATCGACCGTCCATCATTCGGAGCGGCCTGCTTCTGGCCGTTCTTCGCTTTGGTATAGGTACGCTTCTGTGTGTTCTGGCTACAGGTATGTGGTTGCTGGAGGTCCGTCCCAGAGCTTACGTGGCCAGTTACAGACTGTTTGTCTAGTACTTTCCTCGTTACTGCTGCCCCATATTTACAGCATCTGCGATCATTTTGGCTTTCTATTTGACGTCATGTTGCTCTCTAGATTATGCGGTCCTCTACAGACCGTATGACGCTTTGAGCGGTCACATTCAGACTGTTCTTGTGGTGCCGCAGCACCCTCATTGCCTATTTTGATGACTATATTCATGCTGTTTGCCAGTTTGGTGCAAGTTGTTGATCTCCCCCCTGCTCCCTCATCATTGTTGCATCGTTGTTTTTATTGTTCACATAGTTGCTTGATCGTTGTTTGATAGTTACTAGGCTAGATTGTGCATGCACTCCGGTGAGCATAGGAGCATCCACTTCTTCTCATAGTAGTTGCATTCCTACCGAGGTAGGGTTCCCTCTCGTCTCCATATTCCTTGGAGCCGACTAGGTGACCTTGCCGAGGGCCTCCGTAAGTCCCCGTGACCCGTGGATTCCCACACGGACGTCGGGCCAGTTGTACCGTTGCCACACCTCAGTCTAGGGTTTGCATCTGTGAGTGAGAGTTCCTTAGAGTCACCCAGTTCCCTTGTCCATACCCTGGTTAGGCACCTATTGATTGAGTGAATCTTGCACTTTGATTAATCCATTAATGTTCAAAGGGGAAACTATAAGAATTTGATGCACATCATCTAACAACTTGATTGCTTAAATTGGGTGATTCTTCTCTCATCTCCTTTTCTCATTGCACGTTTGTGTTTGTTTGTTTGCGTGGTTTGGTTTAGGGCGGTCTTGTCCCTCCACTCTGCTCCATTTGGTGTATGTGGAGTTGTTTTCCCCTCTTTGGATCACCTCCTAGGGTCAGTTCTCCTTTCCGATCTTACTTTAATCCCTTGTTCGATTCACCATCCTCCATGTCATCCTACGATTTCTCTCAGTCTCATGAGGACTCTCTTCCTCGCGGACTTCTGGAGGACCCACCCAGGGTCGCCCCCATGTAGGAAGGAGAGAGGACTGCCCCTCCCCTCCCGACTATTCTCAGTGAGGGATCTCATCCCCCTCTCTCTGATCCTTCCGTTCAGAATCCGGCTAGTCAGATCCTTAACATGATGGCTCAGCTGGACCCCACCCAGTTCCACCTTATTCGGCAAGCTTTGCAGGGGACCGATGCCCCGAGTTCAGTTCCTTCCCGTGGTGTGACCACTGCTGCCACCACCTCCGCTGTTGCTGGGGCCACCTCTGTGGCCCCTATTGATCTTACCCCTACTCGTCCCCAGGTTCTCCGGTACTCCAGTATGGAGGCGGGCCAGGCTTCCACCTCGGCCCATCAACCGCTCGATAAGGGGAGGTCTCAAATCCCCTTTGTTCCTTACCTTGATCCATATGCTACTGTCTCTCCGTCGCCGCAGGCCCTTCTAGCCCCGGCTGATCTTGCCAGGTTGCAACCAGGGGCCGCCCAGCTGGCTCATGCGGATGCGGGCCCTCCCCTGGCCCATTATCCATCTTACGGGCCGCCCCTTCAATCGACTTATCCTCTGGCTACATATCCAGGCACTACTCCTTCTGCTCCTTCTCCTCCTTCCAGAGAACGGGAGATTCTCGATAAATGGGCTGCTATGCAGCAACAAATTGACCTCCTCCACAAGCGGGTTGGCCCGCAATCTTTGGCTGACGTCCCTATTCCTAACTTCAGGGACATTCGTTTTCCTTCTCAGTCCGAGCTCCCCGTATACCACAAATTGTTGGATTTTCCAGCGTCTCCCTTGTGATTTGTTGCTCCACGTGGGGTATGGGACCCACGTGGTGCATCGGCGCTTGACAGCCCAACCCGCCGCATGGATTATGGGGTCCATGTGCGAAGCCCCTCATGTCCACCCACAGCACGATAGTGTGGGGTTCTGCACTGCCATAAGGAAATAAGGTTCCGCCTTCGCTACCAGCTCGAGCTTTTAGCACAACGGTAGGGGCTTGATCCTATAAACTGGTATCAGAGCGAGGTCACGGGTTCAAATCCCCCGGGTGTCACTGGGGGGGGAGATTGTTGGATTTTCCAGCGTCTCCCTTGTGATTTGCTGCTCCACGTGGGGTATGGGACCCACGTGGTGCATCGGCACTTAACAGGGCAACCCGCCGCAAGGATTATGGGGTCCATGTGCGAAGCCCCTTATGTCCACCCATAGCACGATAGTGTGGGGTTCTGCGCTACCATAAGGAAATAAGGTTCCGCCTTCGCTACCAGCTCGAGCTTTTAGCACAATGGCAACCCGTTCATCCATGTCCGGGAGTTTCTATATGAGTCAGCACAGTTCCAGCAAGACGACCGCCTGATGGCTTATTTATTTCACCGATCACTGGAAGGGGTCGCCCTGGAATGGTTTTATACTTTGCCCATGGAGGAGGCCGAGAATTTCAAGACCGTCAAAGAGAGGTTTATTCAGAGATTTCAAGATCGGGTCGGACCCGAATATTCCTTCACCGGCCTGGTAGCTGAGAAGATGAAGTTGGAAGAAGATTTTGCAACCTACACTGATCGATGGAGGCAGATGGCCTCACGTGTGCCCGGGCAAATCCCGGAAGAAGAGAAAGTGAAGTTGTTAATCTCCAATGCCACGCTAACATTCAGGAACATATTGGCAATGAATGACATCTCGAATATGCACCAGTTATACAGCAGAGCTCGGTTCATACAAACCCAGTTCAAGGACTCCCCCATCCATTCTTTGTTTGAAGCCCAGAAACCCAAAACCGCCAGGAAATCCCAGGGCCCCGTCACTGAGGGGGTACAGATTAACGAGCAGGTCCAGGCTGTTCAATTCCCCCACAAGCCGCACCACCTCGCTTCCCGCAGCCTCCACGCAACCCCCAGTTCGCCACTCCGCAAGTTCCCCAGCCCACTTTCCAGGTTCCACAATACCCGCAACAACAACCACCGCCACCCCAACAGCCTCAGCGGCCACCACAATATAACAATGTTCCTCCACCCACCGCTTATGGATCTGCTTGGCCGAGTCCAAAAAGAGCCTATTACCCTCCTCTTCCTGAGACTTTGCCCGATATTTTCTCTGCTTTGATGTATACTGGTGATCTTCAATTGCCTCCTGAGCGTCCAAATTGGAATCCGACCGCCGATCAGTCTCGATATTGCATATTCCATCGGCAGCCCAGGCACACGATAGAGCGGTGCTATCAGTTCAGAGACCTGGTGTATGATTTGCAGGAGGGCCAAATGATTGATTGGGCCCAGATGCACCAACTAATTGAAGACATCAAGCAGAGGCAGAGACAAGCCAGGCCGCAGCAGGCGGTGCCCCAGCAGCAGCAACCCCAGCAGCAACAGCAACCCCAGCCGCAGTAACAAGACCTTGGGATCCATCAGAATCCCATGCCAATGCATCAACCCGCTCCTCAGCAACAACAACAATCGCTGGCACCGGCACCAACACAAGTGAACATTGTCCAACACCCAGCCCCCAATGCTGGGTGGACTTTTGATGATGAAACCCCCGCACACCTTTTGGCCTTCCACCACAACCATTCCCCCGCACCTGCTATCCCCTCCATCCTTAGGCCCACCATTCTGACCACTACCCCACTCGTTATTCCCTCCGCATCACCCATCAGGCCCGTCGCATTCCCCCCCGCACCGCCAGTCCTTGCACCACCGCCCACCGTACCCTCCATCCTCACCCCTCCGCTTAATCCCTCGCCCATTTCCCTTCCACCAGGGCCTATTAGACCCACTTCCGCCATCCTCACCCCCATCTCTACACCTTCCACCTACCCCACCGGGCCAAGCGGGGGTCCATCTCAGGCCGTGCCGGCACCACATTGCGCCCTTCGGAGCGGGCGTCCCTTCCAGAGAATGTTTCCTCCCTCCGGTGCATCTGCACCCAACCTTCAAGTTCCTTCCCCCACAGTTGAGACAGAAGAAGTAGACCCTGTGCCAGGCACGAAGTATGACTTATTGCAGCACTTGGACCGGATGTCGGCCAAGATCTCAGTCTTGGAATTGATCAAAAGGTCGCCACTACACCAGGATGCCTTAAAGACTTTTCTGCAGAAGGTTATGGTGAGCGAAGATGTGGCAGTGGATAGCTTGCCGTTGGTTTTGGCAACAATTACCAAGGGGCCTTCTATTTCATTTTCGGAGTTAGAGCTAGCGCCCCCTGAGGCACGGCAGATGCCGCTATGTATTACCATATCTTTGAATAAAGTGGCCATGGAGTTTGCCCTTGTGGACACGGGAGCATCGATAAATGTGTGTCCATTAAGTACTCTCTGTGCCTGTAACATCTCTGAAGACATGCTCAAGCCGACACCGACTACAATAGCAGCATATGACAATTCCAGACGTGCTTGTCACGGGGTCGTGACTGTACAGGCCGAGCTAGGGCCTTTGGTTATAGACGTGGAATTCTATGTATTGGACATAGACCCGATGTTCAAAGCTATCCTGGGTCGTCCATGGCTAAACAGTTTAAATGCCGTGCCCTCAACTGCCCACCAATGTTTGAAATTTCCATTCCAGGGGCGGGTGGTCAAGGTGAAAAGTATTTCCACAGTCCAAAATGTTGATGCGATAGCAGCCAAGATTCTTCCTACATTATGGCCAAGTAACAGGCCTGTTCTATCAGTTATGGACTTGAATTATTCATGGGCATATGCGTCACGCAAGCCCGCCACTGCGCCAACAAATGTCAGGGTCAAGTCCAAGATCAGATATTCCAAAGGGTGGCATATGATTTTAAAATTAGGTTATCAGCCGGGCTTGGGTCTCGGCGCACAATTGCAGGGTCGGACCAATCCCGTCCCTAAAGGCAGGAAAATGGGCCGCCGAGGCCTCGGCTACTGTGACTCCGCAATGTCAGTACTTGGAGACTCCGGGCCATTGACATGTGACTATCGACAGCACTTTGTGAAGGGCCCGTTACAGCCTGGTACCCTGAAGAAGCCGCCGCCCAGTCTTAAAGAGAAGGCAGGTGATGCATGTGTCGTTGTTGACCCACCGCCACTGCTGCAGGGGCTGGCGGGTGATTTAGAAGATTTTTCTGATTGTATTGGAAAGTTGTTTTGCGAAAAATAAAGCCAGTCGAAGAAGAAGGAGACGCAGCTGGTGAAGCGTCCTCCGATGCCATTGGTCTGTCAGGGGCCACAGGAAGTGGGGAGCTCCATCACTACTTATTCTATGTCCCCTTCCCGTCTCGCCTCTTGGTTTCAGCAGTTGGGGTCTGTTCCCCGTTCCCCTCCAATCCTGGTCGACCCGTACTTCACGGAGAGACCTGAAATTTTATTTGTTCCCTGTGCTTGCGGGCACTGTCGGCCCATCGATCTTTCAACACGATTTACTCCTCCTCCTCCCAGAGCTCAGCTCCATGAAATGTGGTTTTCCTCCTCGGATCCATTCTTTGACTGCATATTTCCTGAATTGTTCCCCATGCAGCTGTCTCCTCCTCCGTCCTCTTCCTCCTCCTGCTGCGTGATCACCTCCGACTTCCAAAAAAAAATGCCAATTTCAAAACAGAGGTCTCAGTGGAAGATTACGCTATGTTCTGCTCAGATTCCCAGGGGCACGCGACCTCTGTTCCTTTTCCAGTAGATTTCCTTTCTCCTAGGGTAGATGTACAGTGTGCAGAGTCTCCTAGGTTAGCAAAGTCAGTTGGGGTAGGATCTAATTCGAGTCTAGTCAGCCCATCCACGTCTGCGGCGCACCCCGTAATGCGTCATCCCAAAACCATTCCCGATAGGTTTCTACAAGATCTGGCTGAAAGATGCCACGCCCTTCTGAGATGTCCTGAATTTGTAGAGACCGCAATTGTATTAGAAGATGATGAGGAATTAGAAGGGGTATGGAGCAATGATGGATTAGGGGTGTATGAAATTGTGAATGAGAAGGATCCAGCTCATGATGAGGACGGTGAGGTGGATGACACTGCCAACTTGTACGCGCAAGGCTTGAAGAAGTTTGACGAACCTTCCTCGGCAGTGGATGAACCCACTAAGGAAATCAATCTCGGAACAGAAGAGGATCCCAGGCCCATACTTATTTCCGCTAACCTCCCTCCTCAGGTCGAAGAGGAGCTTATCAAGGTTTTGAGGGAGTACAACGATTCTTTTGCCTGGTCCTATGAGGACATGCCGGGTCTTGACCCCACGTTGGTTGAACATCGGTTGATTCTTAAACCAGGGGCAACACCCGTTAAGCAAAAAGCAAGAAGATTCCACCCGCAGATGGCCTTAAGAATTAAGGAAGAGGTTGATAAATTGCATAAGGCCAGGTTCCTTAGGGTTGTACTATATCCACAATGGGTGGCGAACATAGTCCCGGTGATGAAGAAAGATGGTAAAATTCGGATCTGTATTGACTTCAGGGACTTTAATAAGGCATGTCCAAAAGACGATTTTCCACTTCCTCACATCGACGTCTTAGTTGACAATACAGCTGGGTACGAAGCTCTCTCGTTCATGGATGGTTATTCTGGATATAACCAAATCCGTCTAGCTCCAGAAGATCAAGAGAAGACCTCATTCACCATGCCCTGGGGCACGTACTGCTATGTTGTTATGCCATTTGGACTGAAAAATGCGGGTGCCACTTATCAAAGGGCGATGATGGCTATCTTCCACGACATGATGCATGTCTACTTGGAAGCTTATGTGGATGATATTTTGGTCAAGTCGAGGTCTCAAGAAGAACACCCCGCCATTCTAGCCAAAGTGTTACAAAGGGCTAGGGAGCATAAGTTAAAGATGAATCCAAAGAAATGTGTGTTTGGAGTTGCATCAGGGAAATTGCTAGGGTTCATAGTTAGTAAACGGGGGATTCAGATCGACCCGAATAAAGCAAAGGCCGTTATAGAAATGCCACCGCCGAAGAACATTACTAAACTTCGAGGTTTGATTGGGCGTTTATAATTTATCAGGAGATGCATATCTCTGCACTCGCAAAGATGCCGCCCATTCTATGAGATATTAAAGGCGGGAGTAAAATTTGAATGGAATGAACAATGCCAAAGGCCTATGAGGAGCTTAAGGTTTATCTTTCTAATCCCCCAGTTCTGCAACCACCCGTCCCTGGGAAACCCCTGATCTTGTATATTTCTGTGATTGAGGACTCCCTAGGAGCTGTCTTGGCACATGTGGATGATGAAGGAAGGGAAAGGGCAGCATACTACCTTTCGAGGTTATTCAATCATGCTGAATCCAAGTATACTGCCATGGAGAAGACCTGTGCAACACTAGTGTGGAAAGCTCAAAAGCTTAAACACTATTTTCTTGTCCACGAGGTTAGGCTGATCTCTAGAATGGACCCCATTCGTTATCTCTTAGAGAAGCCTGTCCTTTCTGGCCGACTGGCTCGCTGGCAGAGCTTTCTTTCCCAATTCGATATCACCTTCATCGTCCAGAAAGCAATCAAGGGATATGCTATTGCTGAGCACCTTGCTCATTCTCCCATCCCTCGCACTGATTTAATCCAGGACGAATTTCCTGATGAACACTTGACGGTAATCACTCATCTTCCTTTCTGGTCTCTTCATTTCGATGGTGCTCTCAATTCCCAGGGCAGTGGGATCGGCGCCGTTCTCCTTACTCCGGAAGGGGTAACTGTAGCAACCCTGATAAATGAATATTGAAATAAAATTAAAAACATATATATTACAGAAGTAATACAGAAAATAAAACAAGTTACAAATAACGCATCTGAGTAAGGCGTTAATTTAAAAATACACGCCTCTACAAACGGAGTGACTATAGAAAGGACGCCCACACGTGCGGTCGTCAACTCTCACGCGACCAAATAGGCAAGTAAAAGAAACGCCCATATCTTGGGCATGTTTCAAAAACAAGGAACGCCCTTATCCAAGACGTTTCTTAAGAAACGACCTGAACAAGGTCGTCAATTAAAGAATCGACGCCCTGACCCAAGGCGTTAATTTCATTCGTAACCGTTCGAACCCAGAGTTTATCCAGGGAAAGATCAACCTAATCTAGTAAGTGTCTAATAGAGTAAGGACTCTATTAGGGATATGTTACCCTCAATCAAACACTACTTTTGTTAGGACTCTAAAATCCTATAAATAGTCTTGATCGAACAACCCTAAATCTATTTGATTCATTCGACTGCAGAGGTACGTGAAGAACAAACTGTTCTTCTTAATTTTCTTTTTTTTGGTTTTTGTTCTCTGCTTCGACTACATGAAGAATTAATATTCTTCGTTTTCTTCTCTTCTTACAGGTTAAGAAGCCCCTACGTCCTGAAGAAGCATAGTTCTTCATCCGGGTAAAAGTTCTTACTTTTGTGTGATGTTCCGATTACAAAGAAACGGATGCAGTTTCTTCATTCTTTCTCTTATAGGAAAGCTACAGTTGAAGAGACAAAGTGTTCTTCTTCTACAATCAAAGCCATCGTCTTCTTCCATCAACCAATAGCCGTGGTCTTCAGGAGCCTAACCGAGCATCATCCTCTGCTAGTCAAACCCCTCACGGTCATCTCCAAATCAACTCTTCAAGGTAGGATCTTCTCAAGTCTTGTAGCCCAAACTAAATTTATATAATACAAGAAAGCATCATGCATACCATGTGTTAATTTTATTATAGTTTCTCGGACGTTGCTGGAATATTTTGAAAGAAACGCCCCTGTCAAGGGCGCTATTTTAAAAGATACGACCCTCACAAGGTCGTTAATTAAAAGTATACGCCTTATATACAGGCGTCAATTTCATGAAAATCGCATGTAATTAATAATTGATCCTGTTTAAAATTCAATAAATATGAAATATCGATTCTAATATCTTGCATGACTCTACCTGCCTGTAAATACCTGCTAATTTTCTTGTCATGACCATGTCTCCTGTCTTGAAATTTTATTTTCTGAAATATTGTAATTTCTTGAATTCACGACTTGGACAAAGTCGTTTTTCATATGTTAACGCCCCAGAACAGGGCGTGACTCTAAAAGCTAACGCCCCTTCCTAGGGCGTTTCTCTGTTAAAATCCTGAAATATATTTATTCTGTAAAATAGAATTAAACAGTAACGTCCCCTTCCCAGGGCGTGTTTTCTATCAATCCTGAAAATTATTTATATTCTGACAGATATGTAAATAATAAGACGCCTTCTTGTGAAGTCGTCAACTCTTGAAGAAATGCCCCTGTCCAGGGCGCGTTTTAGATAAATTACTGAATTATCGAACATTCTGTGAAAACAGAAGCATATGTAAACGCCCTTATGTTAGGCGTTAATTACTTGAGAGACGACTCTACTTAAGTCGTTATTTTTCTGTGATTTTTTTCCACTGTTTCTGTTAACCGATGGTTTCATATGCTATAATATATATATCGGCACTATTCTCCACTCCGTGAGTATAGTCCCATGTTTCATGTTGATTTATCGATCACACTCAACTCTCATTGACATACAAGCTCTCCATTGGACATTCCGTTCCTTTGGACTAGCGAGTTAGTCATAGAGACCTCCGTAAGACTCCTCGTAGCCTTGGATTCTCTCAAGGCCGACTGAGCTGGTTGTACCCTAAAAACCCATTACACGATCCTTGCCATGTCAATCTAAAGAAACATGGTATACCGGCCCTTATGATATACAAAGAGTATATCATAAGAAATTCTTAATGGGATGATGATATCATGCCATATCATGACATTATTGTAAACCTCAATTCTATGATAAGAATGAGGGTATCTTGCTTGATCTAATGTTCATGTGGACCTCAATTCTATATAAAGAATGTCCATATTGATTTGTCATGGTACCTAAGTTAAGGGAACCATATTCTACCTAGTTTTTTTCAATATCGTGATTATACCGTTATTATCGTCAATCTATGTCCTTTGTCATATTTTGGACTCTATTCTATCCAAGTTGTCATACATGTCTACAAGCTTGATTATTGAAATTCTATATTGGCTATATAAACAAGAGTGGATGTCAAAAATACATGATAAATGCCTGCGCATATAGGGCCCGATCTGGTCCTGGGAGGAGCACCCGAAAGTACTTGTGCCCATGGGAGTTAAAATGATAAGGTATCTGGCATTATACCGAGTACTTGACTTGCTTGATTGGACATTCCACACACATCTTGTACTTGAATCGTACTTGACTTGACATGAAATGCGTGGCCCGAAAAAGGGTAATTTACTTGCTTGATACATGATAGCCAAAGTTCTTGACATGACTTGTTAAACGTACTTGCTTAATATCTTGAATACACTTGTTATCTTGTTGAAGATCATGATTAGTCATCTTATTTCTTGATATTACATTCTCTCTATCTTGTCGTTTTATGCGAGCATGCATAGCTTTATTGCATTCATGAAAGATGTAATTACTTAAACCCCTTGCTAGTACTTGAGATATAATTTCCTACTGAGCGTTCGCTCATTCCGTTTGTCCCTTTGTACTTTTTCAGGTAAGTCCGACGACGATGGAAGTCAATCGGATGGGAATGATCAAGAGTGAAGTGATAGAGCTTCTACAAGTGTCGTCTAGTCTTCTCTATAGTTTTCTTGAGTCAACTATGTATTCTTTTCCTCTTTTTATTAAACAGAGTATTAGATTTGTAATAGTCTATCCATTATGAAATAAAGGATTGGGTTATCTTGCTATTTTGCGCATCTCTGTCTTTGTGTCGAATACACGATCACTCTGATTGACATGATTGATATAAACTCGTCGCGCATCTCCGGGTATCTTCCGCGCTCGGGGCGTGACAGTTTTTGTGGTATCAGAGCCTAAGGTATTCAATTCCTAGGAAAAACCCAAGTCCAAGGATAAGTTGAACCTTTAAACCAGTGAGATTGGGTAGAACCAAGGGTTAGATTTAACATAGTGTACGAGTCTGTAAATACGATCACGTACTAATATAGTTATTGTAATTGTAGGATAATGGCTGCCGAACGTGCTCAATGGCGCAACATGCAGCGTACCCTCCAAGGGATGACCCAAGTGCTACAACAGGTAGCACAAGGTGGTGCTCCACGAGCTGGAAGCTTACACCAAGCCTTTAAGAACATGAATCCCCCGAAGTTTATGGGATCGACCGATCCGGACGATGCCGAGCATTGGGTTCGGGAAACCGAACGCATATTCCGTGTCATGCAATGCACGGATCAGGACAAAGTTCTTTTAGCTACATTCCAGTTAGAGAAAGATGCTAGATGCTGGTGGGAGTCTATTGAAGCAACCATCGATCCTACTCAAGTAACATGGGAAGAATTTGTGGAATACTTCAATGCTAAATATTTCTCGGACCGAGTCCAAGAAAAGAAGGCTGCCGAATTCGCTGCATTAAAGCAACGATCCTTATCATTAGCAGATTATGAAGCTCAGTTCTCCAGGTTGTCTAGATATGCTAAGCATCTTATTAGCACGGAGAAGATGAAAGCCCGTAGATTTCTTAATGGGCTTAGGCCCCACTATATTACTCAACTGGCGCCTATGGACATCCAAGTTTATTCTGAGATAGTGCGCCGAGCTCAACTACTTGAAGATGCCACGGAACTATCTGATAGGATCCGAGGGAAAGACAAGAAGGAACAAGTCACGGGTTCGGGTTCTTTCAAACCCAATTTCAAGAAGAGGCCCAATAATGGAGGTTCTTCCTCTCAAGACCATAAGTTCAAAAAGACCAAGCCTTTCTATATCACAACTACCCCTTCTAATACAGTATGCAAGCATTGTGACAAGGCTGGTCACAAGACAGAAGAATGCTGGAGGAAATTAGGAGCTTGTCTCCGTTGTGGAAGCCGTGAGCATCGGATTCCCGAGTGTCCATTAATGAATGACCAAGCGGCGATGGTAAACGCCCGGTGACGAAGAATGCTCGTCTTCATGCAATACAGGAGACCGAACCTGAAGAAGAAGGCGGATTGGTGGAAGGTACATTGAAAATTTGTTCCAAAAGTTCTTATGTCTTATTTGATACGGGTGCATCGCATTCCTTTATTTCTAAGAAGTTTGCCGACCCGTTACCATTAGAACTGAATGGATAAAAATAGTTCTAACTACTCCTCTTGGAAGTGAGAATGATATTACTCATCACTACCAAAACTGTGAGGTAATGGTCAAGGTAGGAATTTACCTATAGATCTCATATGCCTCGATCTAAAGGAGTATGATGTTATACTGGGAGCGGACTGGTTATCCAAATACCAGGCAACGGTTGATTGCCGCAATAGCCGAATTGCTTTCAAAGATTTTCCAGAATTAGTCTTTACTCGCCCCAAGAGTCGGAGCAAATCCCCTCTTATTTCGGCTCTTCGAGCAAGCAAGCTCGTCAGGAAAGGATGTGTATCCTTCCTTGCTTTTGTCACTGTTAAAGAAGCTAAGGAAACCAAGATAGAAGACATTCAGGTAGTGCGAGAATTTCCAGACGTATTTCCGAAGATTTGCCGGGATTACCCCCTCAAAGAGAAGTGGCCTTCACCATTGACTTAGTCCCTGGTGCTGGTCCTGTTTCAAAGGCACCATATAGAATGTCCCCTGCTGAACTCAAGGAGTTGAAGGAGCAGTTGATGGAACTAATCCGAAAAGGGTTTATTAGACCAAGTACTTCCCCGTGGGGAGCACCAGTCTTATTTGTAAAGAAGAAGGATGGATCCATGAGATTGTGTATCGACTATCGACAGTTGAATCATCTTACTATCAAGAACAAGTATCCACTGCCGAGAATCGATGAGTTATTTGATCAGATTTCAGGATCCAAATATTTTTCCAAGATTGATCTCAGGTCGGGATATCATCAGTTAAGATCAAGATGATGACATTCACAAGACCGCATTCAGAAGCAAGTATGGCCATTACGAATTTGTTGTTATGCCTTTTGGACTAACAAATGCCCCTGCTGCCTTTATGCAGTTAATGAATAGCATATTCAGGCCTTACTTGGATCAATTCATAGTAGTCTTCATTGATGATATATTGATATATTCCAAGACTAAGGAAGAACATGAAGAGCATTTAAGGATCGCATTGCAAGTATTGAGGGAAAATCAATTATATGCAAAGCTCAGCAAGTGTGAATTCTGGCTTGAAGAAGTAGCTTTCTCGGACATGTCATATCAAAGATGGTCTATCTGTTGATCCGTCAAAGGTTGAAGCTGTTAGAAACTGGGGAAGACCAACCAATGCTAGCGAGATCAGAAGTTTCTTAGGTCTTGCAGGCTATTATCGGCGATTCATCAAAGATTTCTCTAAGATCGCCGTACCACTTACAAGATTAACTCGTAAGGAGATCCGATATGAATGGAGTGAGGAATGTGAAAGAAGTTTCCAAACTCTCAAGGATCATCTCACTACAGCTCCGGTGTTAGCTCTACCAATAGAAGGAGAGAAATTCGAGGTCTACACTGATGCTTCTGGCATTGGCCTCGGATGTGTCCTAATGCAACAAGGAAAGGTCATAGCATACTCTTCACGTCAACTGAAGAAGCATGAGGAGAATCACCCCGTCCATGACTTAGAACTGGCCACGGTGGTATTTGCCCTAAAGATATGGAGACACTACTTATATGGAGTGCAGTTTACTGTATACTCCGATCACAAAAGTCTCAAATATCTATTTTCACAAAAGGAGTTAAACATGAGACAAAGACGCTGGCTAGAATATCTCAAGGACTTCGACTTCAATATTCAATACCATCCCGGAAAGGATAATTATGTTGCTGATGCCCTTAGTCGAAAGCCGAGAGCAATGATAGCCAATTGTATGATACAAGAATGGAGGTTACTTGAACAATTCTCCGAGCTCAATATAAGCTTGGACACGGAATCCAAATTTGTTACATTATCCATGTAAGCATACAGTCAGACTTATTATCTAGATACAAGCGCTTCAGGATGATGATCCTATATTAGTGAAATCAAAGGCAGATTAGAAGGACAATCTGACTTTTAGCTAGCTTCTGATGGAAGATTATTATTCAAAGGTAGAACTTGTATACCCGACTGTCCGGAATTAAAGAAGAAGATCTTAGATGAAGCTCACCGATCAAGGTACACTATTCATCCTGGATCAACCAAAATGTATCAAGATGTAAAGAGGAACTTTTGGTGGCCTAATATGAAAAGAGAAATAGCAGACTATGTATCTCGCTGTCTCACATGCCAACAGGTCAAGGCGGAACACCAAAAGCCTGCTGGAAAACTACATCCTCTAGATATTCCTAAGTGGAAGTGGGAGGATATTGGTATGGATTTATCATGGGTCTAGTCTAAATCTAAAGGAGGACATGATGGAATCTGGGTTATCATTGACCGATTAACTAAATCGGCGCATTTCTTGCCAATAAAAAGCCGATGGTCAATTGATGTGCTAGCTGCACTGTACATCAAGAAATAGTCAGGTTACATGGAATTCCTGTCTCAATCGTGTCTATAGAGATCCCCGTTTACTTCTCATTTTGGAAGGGATTACAACATTCATTGGGAACAAGGCTTAACTTTAGTACAGCTTTCCACCCACAAACGGATGGTCAGACCGAGAGAGCTAATCAAGTTGTTGAGATATGCTTAGAGCTTGCATCATTGACTTTGGTGGAAGCTGGCATGACACTTGCCATTAATTGAATTTGCATATAACAACAGTTACCAAGCTAGTATCCAAATGGCACCTTTCGAAGCTTATACGGAAGAAGTTGCAGATCACCCATATGCTGGAACGAAGTTGGAGAAAAACAACTGTTAGGTCCAGACATGGTAAGGGATACAACTGAGAAGATACAAGTAATCAGAGAAAGATTGCAAGTTGCTCAGACGAGACAAAAGGCTTATGCTGATACAAGAGGAGAGATCTTGAATTCCAAATCGGAGATCATGTATTTCTCAAGATATCGCCTGGACGTGGCATACGAAGATTTGGTGTTAAGGGCAAGCTTACGCCAAGATTCATCGGACCATTTGAGGTACTTGAAAGAGTTGGCGAGGTTGCTTATCGCATCGCGTTACCTCCTCAATTGTCCGACGTGCATAATGTGTTTCACATATCTATGTTGAAGAAGTATGTGCACAATCCATCTCATATTATTGAACATGGAGATCTGGTGATCCAGAAAGATCTCACCTATGAACAGAAGCCTATGAAGATCTTAGATCGAGAAATACGAGCTCTAAGAAATAAGGTTATTCCCATGCTCAAGGTGCAATGGAATAAGAATCCTGAACACGAAGCGACATGGGAGACCGAGGAATCTATGAAGAAACGATTTCCCGAGTTATTCTAAGAGATATATGTTCTATACTCTCCACGTGTATAATTATATATATATTGAATTTGGGGACCAAATTCTTTTTAAGTGGGGGAGGGTGTAGCAACCCTGATAAATAAAATTTGAAATGAATTAAAAAAAGTAATACAGATAATAAGAATAATAAAATAAATTACAAATAACGCCTCTTAGTAAGGCGTTAATTTAAAAAGAAACGCCTCTATCTACGGCGTGACTAAAGTAAGGACGCCCTCACCTGGCGGCGTCAAATTCTAACGCCAAAGACGGTAAAGCAACGAAACGCCCTTTACTTGGGCGTGTTTTAAAAATAAGGAACGCCCTTATCCAAGACGTTTCTTAAGAAACGACCTGAACAAGGTCGTCAATTAAAGAATCGACGCCCTGACCCAAGGCGTTAATTTCATTCGTAACCGTTCGAACCTAGAGCTTATCCAGGGAAAGATCAACCTAATCTAGTAAGTGTCTAATAGAGTAAGGACTCTATTAGGGATATGTTACCCTCAATCAAACACTACTTTTGTTAGGACTCCAAAATCCTATAAATAGTCTTGATCGAACAACCCTAAATCTATTTGATTCATTCGACTGCAGAGGTACGTGAAGAACAAACTGTTCTTCTTAATTTTCTTTTTTTTGGTTTTTGTTCTCTGCTTCGACTACATGAAGAATTAATATTCTTCATTTTCTTCTCTTCTTACAGGTTAAGAAGCCCCTACGTCCTGAAGAAGCATAGTTCTTCATCCGGGTAAAAGTTCTTACTTTTGTGTGATGTTCCGATTACAAAGAGACGGATGCAGTTTCTTCATTCTTTCTCTTATAGAAAACCTACAGTTGAAGAGACGAAGTGTTCTTCTTCTACAATCAAAGCCATCGTCTTCTTCCATCAACCAATAGCCGTGGTCTTCAGGAGCCTAACCGAGCATCATCCTCTGCTAGTCAAACCCCTCACGGTCATCTCCAAATCAACTCTTCAAGGTAGGATCTTCTCAAGTCTTGTAGCCCAAACTAAATTTATATAATACAAGAAAGCATCATGCATACCATGTGTTAGTTTTATTATAGTTTCTCGGACGTTGCTGGAATATTTCGAAAGAAACGCCCCTGTCAAGGGCGCTATTTTAAAAGATACGACCCTCACAAGGTCGTTAATTAAAAGTATACGCCTTGTATACAGGCGTCAATTTCATGAAAATCGCATGTAATTAATAATTGATCCTGTTTAAAATTCAATAAATATGAAATATCGATTCTAATATCTTGCATGACTCTACCTGCCTGTAAATACCTGCTAATTTTCTTGTCATGACCATGTCTCCTGTCTTGAAATTTTATTTTCTGAAATATTGTAATTTCTTGAATTCACGACTTGGACAAAGTCGTTTTTCATATGTTAACGCCCCAGAACAGGGTGTGACTCTGAAAGCTAACGCCCCTTCCTAGGGCGTTTCTCTGTTAAAATCCTGAAATATATTTATTCTGTAAAATAGAATTAAACAGTAACGTCCCTTCCCAGGGCGTGTTTTCTATCAATCCTGAAAATTATTTATATTCTGACAGATATGTAAATAATAAGACGCCTTCTTGTGAAGTCGTCAACTCTTGAAGAAACGCCCCTGTCCAGGGCGCGTTTTAGATAAATTACTGAATTATCGAACATTCTGTGAAAACAGAAGCATATGTAAACGCCCTTATGTTAGGCGTTAATTACTTGAGAGACGACTCTACTTAAGTCGTTATTTTTCTGTAAAACTGATTTTTTCCACTGTTTCTGTTAACCGATGGTTTCATATGCTATAATATATATATCGGCACTATTCTCCACTCCGTGAGTATAGTCCCATGTTTCATGTTGATTTATCGATCACACTCAACTCTCATTGACATACAAGCTCTCCATTGGACATTCCGTTCCTTTGGACTAGCGAGTTAGTCATAGAGACCTCCGTAAGACTCCTCGTAGCCTTGGATTCCCTCAAGGCCGACTGAGCTGGTTGTACCCTAAAAACCCATTACACGATCCTTGCCATGTCAATCTAAAGAAACATGGTATACCGGCCCTTATGATATACAAAGAGTATATCATAAGAAATTCTTAATGGGATGATGATATCATGCCATATCATGTCGTTCTTGTAAACCTCAATTCTATGATAAGAATGAGGGTATCTTGCTTGATCTAATGTTATGTGGACCTCAATTCTATATAAAGAATGTCCATATTGATTTGTCATGGTACCTAAGTTAAGGGAACCATATTCTACCTAGTTTTTTTCAATATCATGATTATACCGTTATTATCGTCAATCTATGTCCTTTGTCATATTTTGGACTCTATTCTATCCAAGTTGTCATACATGTCTACAAGCTTGATTATTGAAATTCTATATTGGCTATATAAACAAGAGTGGATGTCAAAAATACATGATAAATGCCTGCGCATATAGGGCCCGATCTGGTCCTGGGAGGAGCACCCGAAAGTACTTGTGCCCATGGGAGTTAAAATGATAAGGTATCTGGCATTATACCGAGTACTTGACTTGCTTGATTGGACATTCCACACACATCTTGTACTTGAATCGTACTTGACTTGACATGAAATGCGTGGCCCGAAAAAGGGTAATTTACTTGCTTGATACATGATAGCCAAAGTTCTTGACATGACTTGTTAAACGTACTTGCTTAATATCTTGAATACACTTGTTATCTTGTTGAAGTTCATGATTAGTCATCTTATTTCTTGATATTACATTCTCTCTATCTTGTCGTTTTATGCGAGCATGCATAGCTTTATTGCATTCATGAAAGATGTAATTACTTAAACCCCTTGCTAGTACTTGAGATATAATTTCCTACTGAGCGTTCGCTCATTCCGTTTGTCCCTTTGTACTTTTCAGGTAAGTCCGACGACGATGGAAGTCAATCGGATGGGAATGGTCAAGAGTGAAGTGATAGAGATTCTACAAGTGTCGTCTAGTCTTTTTCTATAGTTTCCTTGAGTCAACTATGTATTCTTTTCCTTTTTATTAAACAGAGTATTGGATTTGTAATAGTCTATCCATTATGAAATAAAGGATTGGGTTATCTTGCTATTTTGCGCATCTCTGTCTTTGTGTCGAATACACGACCACTCTGATTGACATGATTGATATAAACTCGTCGCGCATCTCCGGGTATCTTCCGCGCTCGGGGCGCTGGCAGAGCTTTCTTTCCCAATTCGATATCACCTTCATCGTCCAGAAAGCAATCAAGGGATATGCTATTGCTGAGCACCTTGCTCATTCTCCCATCCCTCGCACTGATTTAATCCAGGACGAATTTCCTGATGAACACTTGGCGGTAATCACTCATCTTCCTTTCTGGTCTCTTCATTTCGATGGTGCTCTCAATTCCCAGGGCAGTGGGATCGGCGCCGTTCTCCTTACTCCGGAAGGGGTAACCATCCCTGTTACTTATCAGCTCTCATTTCCTACCACTAATAATATAGCCGAGTATGAGGCTCTCCTTGCCGGTCTGAAACACGCCTACCTCATGGGCGCGCGATACCTTAACATCATAGGAGACTTTCAGTTGGTGATGCGTCAAGTTCTATCCACTTACCACACCCGTGACCCTAAGCTCAAGCCCTATCAAGACTTGGTCACGCTCTTGGCTAGGCAATTCTAAAAACTTATCTATATTCATACTCCTCGCTCTCAGAACATCTTGGCTGACGCACTCGCATCACTCGCTTCTTCTCTATCATTCCCCCTCAGTCGCGCCACTGAGACCATTGTGGTCCAGCGGTTAGATGTTCCTTCTCTTCAGGATCCCTGGTTCGACAACCTTAGGAAGTCCGTAGAGAAGAAGATAGAAAGGGAAGAGGTGAAAGAAGTATCGTTAACTGAGCTTGAGAAGATCATCGAAGAAGAAGAATTGCCATGGTACTACGAAATTGAGCAATATTGTAGGGATGGTACATTTTTCGGAGGCGGCAAATGTCGAGCAGCGAAAGGCCATTAGAAGAGTCACCGCAAGATACACAATTGTCGCTGGTGAATTATATAGGCGGGCTCTGAACGGGGTTCTAATGAGGTGTCTAGATGACGATGAGGCTTGGAGGGTAGTAGAAGCAGCTCACTCCAGTGAATGTGGAGGGCATGTAAATGGATAGGCGTTAGCAAAGAAAATTCTTAGGCAGGGCTATTACTGGCCAACCCTAGAAGAAGATTGTTCCATCTATGTCCGTAAAGTGTCTTCAGTGCCAACTTCATGCCGACAAAATCCATGCTCCTGCTTCTTCTCTCCATCCTCTTTCTGCTCCTTGGCCATTTTCCATGTGGGCCTTTGATATCATCGGACCTCTCGGTGACCCAAATTCCGCAGTCAAGCAAAAGTCTTTGATTTTGACGGCTACAGAGTACTTCACCAAGTGGGCAGAAGCCGAAGCATATGAAGAGATCAAAGCTACCACAGTATGCCGCTTCATCATGAAGAATATCATTGCGTGGTTTGGAGTGCCAAGTGATATCGTCACCGACAACGGACCTCAATTCGTGTCACAGGAACTCCGGGACCTCTGTAAGAAGTTCAATATAGCTTTGCATCATTCATCACCATACTACCCTCAAGGTAATGACCAGGATGAGGCCACGAATAAAACCCTTCTTAAAATCATCAAGAAAACATGCGAATCACATAAATTTCCTGATTGGGCCGATAAACTGGTAGAAGCTCTATGGGCTTATCACACCTCCGTCCGCACTCCCACAGGACAAACTCCTTTTGCTCTCACCTATGGGATGGAGGCGGTACTCCCGTATGAGATCATGATCCCTTCCCTAAGAGTGCAGCTGGACAAAGAACTTAATCTCGACGAGCGTCGAGAGGCGTTGCTAGTCCAACTGGAACTCTTAGACGAGAAGAGGCTTAACGCGGCCAATCATGTTTCGGTTTATCAAAAGCATGTCTCGCGATATTTTCAAAAGAAGGTCATTGAAAGAAAATTTCAAGTGGGTAATATGGTTTTGAAACGCAAATTCATCAGATCAGCGGGTCCCAAGTCTAAGCCGCAACCTAACTGGGAAGGGCCATTCGTAGTCAAAGAAGTCTATCCAGGTAACGCGTATCGTTTAATCAATGCGGAGGGTGAGGAATTGCCAAACCCGTGGAATGGGCTATACTTAAAACGTTTCTATCCATAGAGTCAAAACCAGCAACGGCTCGATGGCCGGGTGCACCCCACCTGATCGTGAAAGGAAGACCTCGGTCCAGCATCTTACACGCTACACGACCGCCTGTGGTTCAATTTTCTTCTATTTGCATAACACCGTTTTCTCCCTTTGCCATACTTTTAGGGAAGGTGAAGGTCCTTGTCTTTCCTCTCGCTCGGCTGAAAATAGGGGCAAGTGGCGAATAAGGGGGCGAGAACTGATCAGGATCCCCATTTAAAAGCGGTCTCAAATAGGGGCAGTCCGTTAAGACCTTATTCCGCAAAAAAAGTAAAAAGAAAAGCAAGGAAAAGAAGAATGACAGAGAAAGAAAAAGGGGCAAAATCAAAAGTCAAAGCTGAAAGCACAAAGCTGAAAGCACAAAGCTCGAAGCTCTCAAAATTTTAAAAGTCCCCAAATAATAAAACTAGGCATGGCAAGAGTGGCAGTACAGTTTCCCCGCGGGACGTTATGAGCCCGGTCGTATGCATGCCTAGAGCGGATGTAGGTTCGATAACGGACACAAAGCCCCAGCGCAACAGACCAAATTCTTTGAAAACGGGGTGTCTTGGGAAGAACTCAAGCCCTAAAAACCTCTATACCTACCGCCAGCTTCCCTACTGAATCTTTTTTTAATTTTCCAAGGAACGAACCCCGCCTCGGGTATGGCCTCGGCAGAGGCATCGTTAAGCAAAGTTGACCCCGGCCACAGGCAGTCCCCCTTTTCGCACATGCTGGGTCTGGGAAACCCATAGCGAAACAGGAGGTTCCCCGTTGTTAATCCTGAGCTGGCTCCAAAACTCAAAAAAAACAAATATTTCAAAACTCAAAAAAAATCAAATATTTCAAAACTCAAAAAAATCAAATATTTCAAAACTCAAAAAAATTAAATATTTCAAAACCTAAGAGAAAAAAAAATTCTCAAAAAGATTTGAGTTCTTCCATCACACACATCGCATGCATTGCATTTTGTCATTATATTTTTGCCTATTTTAATAAGGCTTACCCCCTTGACCAAAATCAAGGATTAGTCACTTTCTAAACTTACTGCAGGCAAGGGGTTAAGCCTAAAACAGATTTAACCCGTTTTCTTTATGTGTGTAAGCACAGGGGCAGACAGAAGATTGAAGATACAGTCAAGCCATGGACGCGTACATTCCAAAGGTGTTCAATCACATCAGAGAAAGCCCAAAGCTCCAACTCAATCCAATCATCAATCTTATTCATTCTCATATCAAACTCTAAGCATCCATCTCTACATCAATATCATCATGGGAAGATAAAACAATCACTCAGTCCGCCGCTGGGCATCCCCGCGGGGACGTATCTCTCTCAACTCCCTAAGGTAAGCTTGTCGTGTCTCTGGAGCCTCCTCAACCTCCGCCGGTAGGATGCGCACCCTGCTCACCTCCCACATAATCAGCGCGCTCCTGACCGCCTGCTCGTCCTCCTCTGTCCCGATCCTCCTCGCCTGTAGCGCGGGAAGGTGGGGTAGCGTCGGTAGCACGGTCCGGGGTAGTCCGACCTGTAGGTAGCACCGGTGTGGGCTGTACATCACCAGGACGGTGTCACTCACAAGCCTCAAGTCCAAGCCTGCCCTCCTAGGAAGCCTGATGGTGGTGTCGTGGAGGAAGTCCGGGCGCATCACGAATCCGTCCAGGGCAGCCTGTTGATGTAGGGACGCCACTCATCCCTGGTCTTCATCTCAACCATCCTGCACTCAACCTGTGGAGAGAACCTGAAGGCACCTCCTATGAAGTAAAGAGGGTGGCTCCCGAAGATCCTGCTAACAGAAGTAATATCCTCTCTCGGGATGAACTTCATCCTGACTCCCATCCAGCACTCCAATAGAATCATCGAGCCAAAGAGAGGACCTCCTAGGGATGCAGAGCTAAGACCCTCGTACAAGTAGGCTAAGATAGCCTGGGAGATGGAAAGTCCCTGCCATAGACCACTAATGGTGCAAAGTAAAGGGATCTCTAAGACATGGTCAGCAGAAGGGAAAAGGATGGCCCCGCATAGGCAGATGGATGCAGCCTGGGCTATGGCCTCGGTCCACCCACATTTGTTCTTACAATGCTCCACTACCCACTGGCTAAGAGGAAGAAGGTGAATATGACGAGGGCCTACGAAGGTATGAACATCCCGGCTATCTGGTATGAACCTTCCCAGGATGAGTTTTGGATCTATAGGGGCAACAGTATGGCATATCAAGTCTTCCTCACCCACCTTGGACCTAGGGAACCCGAAGTAGGTCTCCACCTCCTTTAAGAGGACAGTGGCCTCGAAGGATGGAAAGAAGAAGGTATGGGTCTGAGGATGCCATGTTTCTATCAAAGCTGAGATGCTATGCCAATCTAAGGAGAGCTTCGGGTAGTTCTGACCTAGAACTAGAAGAGAGTGCAGGTGCCAGGATTTGAGAAGGCAAGTCACCCCTAGGGGCAATGCACGGATCATGGGAGCCACCCATTTTAAACCAGAATAGCGCCTCGGGCCCGGAAGGAGCTGAGAATAAGAAAAGAGAGAGAGTAAGAGGAGGAGGACATATGAGTGAAATTGAGGAAAAGAAATTGAATGAACTCATGATGAACTTACTTCTCTCATAGGAGTTGCACTGAGGTGCCGAGGAATTGAACTTAGCCATTGGAACGCTTCCCGCTCCTTCTTTGCAGCTCTCGGCCCTTCAAAAAACCCTACTTCCATAGAGTTTCCTCCTAGGGCCCTCTTCATGATAGTTTGGTAGAGAATTGCAAGGGTTTTGAGGTTTAGGAGAGGAGGGTTGTGAGAGAAACGAATTTAGGCTTTTCTCCCCTACTTATAGGGCTTGTTAGGAAGCCTAGGCCTCTTGAGATTAGGTTGGATAAGTGTAGGATGGGTTGAGATGAGGTTTGGATGGGTTCAAAGCATTCTCCCCTCGGGTTAAGGACTCTCCAGGAGAGTCCCCTTTAGACTCGTAGGGTACCTCTTTTGGACGGTCTTACGATAGACCGCCCATCCTATTGTGCGGTCTATGATCAACCGTTTATCACCGGAGGACTGGGCTTTGGGCGGCATTAACTCGACCGTTCTTCACATAAGAACGGTTTATGGTGAACCGTTTATCTTTCAGCATGGTCAACATTCAACCAGTCAATCCTCTTAGGGACGGGCTAGTATGAACCGTTCTTGGATTTGAGCGGCTCACTGAGAGCCGTTCATCTGATCCGTAGTCCTTTGTCAACCTGTCCCACTAATGTTCGTACCTCGCGCTCTCTCTCTCACTCAAGTCAGCGTGTGCGTCTCTCTCTCTCACTCAAGTCGGCGTGTGCGTCTCTCTCTCACTCAAGTCGGCGTGTGCGTCCCTCTCTCACTCAAGTCGGCGTGTGTGTCCCTCATCTCACTCAAGTCGGCATGCGCGTCTCTCTCTCTCACTCAAGTCGGCGTGTGCCTCTCTCTCTCACTCAAGTCAGCGTGTGCGTCTCTCTCTCACTCAAGTTGGCGTATGCGTCACTCTCTCACCCGAGTCGTGCGCATCTCTCAATCTCGCCCGTCTGTCTCACTCTCGCTAGTAGTCAAGTCGCATTCATTCATGCACACATTCATTCAGTCATAGAGCAAAATAAAAAGCATATCGCTATCATGTCATATCACATCATATGTACAAAAGTCGGGCCAAGTACAAAAGTCAAGACTGTCCCTCTCCCTGGCCCCCGTCGCTGTCTCCACCACCCTCATGCCTCTTTGGGGGAGGCATCGCTGATGTCGTCTCGTCGCGCTGACGCCACCGGCGCTGCTTGTCCTCGTCATTCCTCTGCTGACTGGAGGAACCCGTGAAGTAACTCCTGATGGAACCGTGCGTGCCATGGCTGACACTCGGAGTCCCGCTGCGTGATCTCCGGCTCATGTCGTTATACGCTAGCAGCTCCCCACGTAGCTCGGCCGTCTCAGTCCGGCACCGCTCCGCCTCGGTCCGATAACGCTCTGCCTCGGCCCGATGGCGATCTACCTCGGTCGCACCAGCCCGGAGTCGCTCTAGCTCGGCCCGGAGGAGTGCCGTCTTCAACGTGTCCGCCGGTCGGCTCCGCGTAGCCTCTTCCCGTACGCGGGCCACCTCCTCTCTAGCCGCTGCCCGGCTCTGCTCAAGCTCTGCCCGGAGGTGGGTCAGCTCGGACATCTGCATCCACATATCATTGTTAGTCAGTTGCATAAACATTTCATTTATAAGTATAATAAGCAAAGAGAAGTTTAGAGTTGCATACCCTCTCGGTGAGTGCTACCTCGGCCGCCTTGGCCCGCGTCACCATCCTGGTGAAGTCCGCATCTCTCTCAGCCTGGTCGGCTGGAGTCCGGGTCGTAGAAGAGGAAGGAGCGTCTGGTCCCGCCCTCTGAGCTCCCTCAGCGCGCTACATCCAAATACTCCAGGTTAGTCACATGCATAATCATATAGACTTGCACAATTTAAAGAGTTTAGGGTTTAGAAAACTCACCAGCAAGGTGAGGGCCTGCCTGGCCTCATCTCGCTCCCGGATGGTGGAGTGCAGAAGTCCCTGCAACTCCGCCAGTCGTCCCGCAGGGTCGATCTGCATTTAGAAGTCCATGTGTCATTGCATCACCATATAGGAATCATAAGCATGATAGACATAGTTTAAGTTTAGAAGTCGCACGGGTCGGTGAGCACCCCGAAACATCTGGTCTCGGTAGTGCCGAGCGTACGCAGCGTAGTACGCGTCGTCACTCTCTGCTCGGACAGTCACTGCTCACCCCCGTGTGGTCCAGTCGGTGACCTGTGTGGCGTTCCTCGCTGTCCAATCGAACGCCTCGCCGAGTCCTCACGTCGTCCTCGTCACTCGTTCCCCCACCTTCTCAGGCACAGGGAACTCCACCGTGGGCTGATGGACCTCGATGGGCCTCATCACCAATCTAAAGTGTAGTGGCTCCACCACATTCATGCAGTGAAGCCACACGTCTCGTCCAGAGAAGGCAAGGGCGCCAACCACCCACGGCTGACCCTCCTGGCCCTCCTCCGCGTAAGGTGTCCACCGTACCTGCAAAGAGTAGAAAGTCGCATCGACATCAGTCTCATATAGAAATTGCATTTAAATTAAAAATCTAAGTTTAGAAGCATACCGAGGTGTACGGTAGAGCGTCTAGGTCATCCTGCAGCTCCCGGACCTGTCGTCTCAGGGCGGTCATCTCCCGAGGTGCTGTCCACCTTCGTGCAATCAGCAGGAGCCCAGGACGGGTCTCCTCGCCTCTGCCCAGCCCCCGTAAGCGCACGTAGGCCCACACCTGCATCACAGCATCGTGTCAGCATTTAAGAAGCATATAGAACCGCATAATTAAGTCTAAGATAGAGAGTCGTACCTGGAGTAAGGGGAAGAAGCCCCCAAGCATCGTCCAACGCGCCGTCGAACTCAGGGTGTCAAAGAGGAAGGCGAGGATCGCCGCTCCCCAGGCGTAGTCCCCAACGTGCTCAAGCTCCTGAAGGAAGGGGAGGAAGCGGTAGCTCATCACGTCCGCTCGCGTGGAGAAGAGAAGCCTCCCAAACAGCAGCATCAGGAACCGCCGTAGAACTCGGTCTACCTCCGCTCCCGGCCCAGCAGCTACCCGCGGTCGCGCTAGCTCCACCAGCCGCTGCAAGTGCTACTCCGGTCACTCCCCGACTGCAACTCCTGCTCGCCGCAAACCCAGGCTGTCCTGAAGACTAGCCCGGGGAAGAAGGGTCGACTGCCTCTCGGGGCGCCGTAGCTCTAGGCCTAGCAACTCCCGAGCCATCCCCCAGTAGTCGGGAAAAGTAGCCCCGCTAATCGTTGACCCGCGCACTCGAAGGCCAGTGAGCCTGGCCACGTCCTCCAACGTGGGGACCCTATGCCCCCACGGGAAAAGGAACGCGCGACTCACTGGGTCCCAGCGGTCGTGCAGGGCATAGAGCAGAGCTGCGTCAAATCGACACACCTCAATGCTCAGGAATGGGGCGAACCCCATGGCAGCCAACCGCTCCCTCTGAAAGTCCGGCAGTGCTAAGTACACTGCGCGGACCTGCAGCCACGAGGTACGGGTCCTGCGCTTTCCCTGCATTCATTCATTCATTTTAGATGCATTTTAGTAATTAATTTAAGTTTTTTGTTCCATTTCTAAATAAGAAGATCAAGCTTTGAATCTCTGTCATAAGAGCGGTTCACAACGGGCCGCTCGTCCCTTGAACGGTCCCATATTCACCGCTTTATTCCTCTGGTCCTGTCGATTTGAACGGGCTGATGTTGACCGTCCTTAACTTGGTCGGGTCATCATGCACCGTTTGTCCCTCAAGCTTCCTAGGGTAGAACGGCCACTCCTGGGCCGTGTAAATGTTGGACGGTCCTATGGGGACCGCATTGTTCTGCGTTGATGGTGCGTTGAACGGACCAAAGTGGCCCGTATGTTTTTTGTACGGTGATCCTCTCACCATCCCTACTTTGTTCGATTCTACTGTTGAGTGAAGTTGAACGGCCTGTTCCTAGCCGTATGAATGTTGGGCGGTCCTATGTGGGCCGCATGGTTTGGTTTGTGCGGTTTCTGTTCAACCGCTCTACCGTCGTCTTCCCCGATGACGGTGAGGGTTCCCCTGCCGGAGGGAGGCCGCCATGGCTCCCCTAACCGGCCCCTAAGCATCTCTAAACCCCCTAAAAAGCCCCTAAACTAGCATGCATTGAACAAAATTAAAGAAAATGAGAGAGAGGGGGGGCCTACCTCGGGGTCACGGGTTTTTTTGGCCACCCTCGCCGGCGCGTCGTCTCCGGCCACCTCGCCCTCTCCAGCAGTGGCTTCTTCTTCGGCTGCGACCACGGCAAGCTCTTCCATGGTCACCTCCGGCATCTCCTCTTCCCCGACCGACGGTGGCGGTGGCGGCGGCGACGGTGAGTCCTCGCCGGTGGTCGACGGCCGGGCCGCTTGGTGCTTCGTCCGCGTCATTGTTGAGATGAGAGGTGGAAGGGGCTTTGAGATAGGGAGAGAGGGTTTGAGATGTTGGGAGTAGGGAGATGGGAGATTGAGAATGGGGTGTGTGTCCCCTTCGTCCTCTCCACCGTGGGTTACGGTGGAGGGAGGCGAAGGGGTTTTCAGTTTTTTCGAGGTTGCAGAGATGAACGGTCTATAGTTAGACCGTTTGTCGTTTGAGCGGTTATACTCTAACCGCACGTCCCCAACGGACACTTCCTTTGAGTCGGTTTGAATTCTAGCTTTAAGCGGTCTATGTTGGACCATTCTTCATTTGAATAGTAGTTTGGTGGCCGTTCATCCCTAGTGGTCTGCTGCTTTGAGTCTGTTCAAGTGCCAGGTATGCACGGGTATATGTAGACCGTTCTTCCTTTAGTGCGGTTGTAATATGGCCGTTTATCTTGAATTTGAATCATGAATGTCAATATTTTTTGGGAATATTGTTGCTTAACCATCTTATGCAGCGTCACCCCATTCAGTTCACCGTTTCGCCTGCACAGGTAAGTCAGGTATGGCTTTCTATCCCTACATCCCTTATTGCATTATTATATGGTACTATTATATATTATCTCGAGAACCAGTTGGTTATCTACGTGTTCCAGGATCTGATGTTCCCCTTCAACAAAAACGATGATGATCCAGGTTCACGTACTTAATCTTCGGATATGCCATTAGGAAATGTCACGAGGAGGATGGTTCCATCCCGCGCGCTGTGGTTGCGGATGGTATCTTGACTCTGATAATCCCAGCCTAGCAATATTATTCTTCAATATTTTATATTTTGATCTTTCTTTGCATTTGTTTTTACGATTTCTTTTATTTTAGCCCGCATGCATCATACGCATCTTTTAAGCTTTCATGCCCCATGGTTTGCTTGAAGAATGTCCCATCAATAGTGGTCAGATGTGCGTTCGAATGCTTGAATAAGAGGAACTAATTCCACTATGAGTTGGAATGTTTTCTTTGGTCAACTTGTTTGGTTTGGTTGATTGAAAGGTCCCCGTCTGGAGTTTTAGCCTGTTTCCTTTAAATTTTGATGCCTGTTTTGTGGCCTCCTCATTGGACCGTGGGATTGTGTCCCCCATGAGGTTGGTCTTGTCATTTAGTTTAGTTCCTCCAGATGGGTGTCGCTTTTTGTTTGGTCATTCCGTACGTTTGGTTCAAAGTTTTCTCGAAGATTCCTGTCGCTTATTGGTAGAAACGGGTGTCATTTTACATTAATGCCTGCTTTTTCTGTCCACTCCGCTGTATTTCCACTCCACCTCCATATTCCATGTCACTTCCGCTTCACCTCCGCTCGCTCCCCTGCAAAGAGGACGTTAAGGAGGGGCATCTGTTGACACCCGTTTTATACCGATAAGTTGAGTCGTTTCTCTTGCTCACTTGTGTTGATGCCTCGGGCTGACCATCACTCGTTGGGGCTATTTTCAAGTATATTTTGGGCCAGTTTTATGTGTAACCTCCCTCCTCGGTGGAGTCCGCATCGATTCGGGGCTTAATGGGCCTTGGTTTTTGTGAGATTAAACATGTTTATGAAAATCAAGTGTCCAAAAGCATGAACGGTTCAACATCAGCCGTTCAATACTTGGGCGGTTAGATATAGACCGTGCATACATTTTTGGTTGATTTCTGAGGATTTTCAGAATTTCCACCGTCAAGCATTTGTGCGGCCCCATTTGGCCCGTTCAACTCAATGAACGGGCTGATTCCAACCGCTTATACCTCAGAGTCCTACGCTTGCTAATTTCCTCAGATAATTATCCAAGAAGCTGAATTATCACAGACAAGACTAAAACGGCTTGTCCTTGGCCGCTCTACAGTTGAACGGTCTCAATGGAGCCGTTCTTCTATAAGAGTCCAACGGCGGGCGTTTCGGTCAGTTCGATGGATAATTGGGATTATTTTCTGATTATTGGAATTTCCACCGACGGGCTTGGACGGTTATCATGTAACCGTTCCTCTTGTTGAGCGGTCTATCGTAAGACCGTTCATCCCGTCGATTGTGGAATTTTAACAAATTTTAATCCTTTTATCCATGGTTTTATCCCCAACTTCTTTTATCAATATCTCCGTGGATACTCAACCATTTTAGCTACCGTTTCGACTGGATGAGAGATAATTATATTATCTACGATTTATCTTGAGTAATCTCGTCCCGAAAATGGCTCAAAACCCTAGTTTCGAGGCTGGCTTTCTAGGCTCTATAAATAGACCCTAAAGGCCGGACTTTAAAATGGAGGAGATTTTGGTTGACGGCGAAGCCCTGCCGCATTTTTGAGCGACCTAGCACCAAAGAGGGAGGCTCCCCACGTCCATACGAGCCTCCGGTCCAGGGAGTAGTCCATGTTTTGAGTCGTTTGCATTTTCCTATAGTTTTCGTCATTCTTCCTTGCATGCATTACCTTCTCTCCACGCCCCCCTTTGTTTTCATCATCATGCACACCTCCACCCATGTTTTTGTCGCCCTAGGGGTTTAAAACCCCCCAGGTATCCCCTTTTCCATTGGTTTGTGCTTATTTCTTCCCATACAGATATTTATTACACTATTCAGTTCTGATCTAGGTGTTCTTCTTGTGTCTTCACGTTGTTTTGCAGGTCAGCACTTCATCAGCACGAGGCCCATCCCCTCCGGCCGGCTGGAGAGGGTGGAGGTGAACCCTTTAGCAACTTCTGGCGTGGTGGACTCGAGCGGCTCTTGACGTCCCGTTCAAGAAGACGTGCGGCCCTCTCGGCACCGCCCTTCTTCTTCCTGCGGTCTACTTCAAGCCGTCCATCTTCCAGGAGCGCTTCCTCCCGCACGTTCTGCAGCACCCATAGGCGGTCTATCATAAGACCGTACGTCTTATAGGCGGCTCGGAATCAACTACTCATCTTCCCAGTGCTGCAGCTAGGCGAGTGTCTCCGCTTCTTTTCCAAAGCACGGCGTGTCCATCACGTTCGGCGCTTTGGTGGCGATCACGGTCACTTTCAGTTGCCTTGCTCCTCTTACGGTTCCTCGTTTACTTATTCATCACATTGTCGATACATTCATAGCACATATTCCATCACGGTAAAGAGGAGGAAAAATATATCTACAACAGACATCACCTACTCCCGCTAGTCCCGTTCCCATATCTACCCTCATAACATCCACAAGCCCTCAGCCGATGCGGCCCCTCATAAGGGTTCCCAATTCGGTCGTACCACCTCCACCATCTGTTAACCCCGATATCCCTTCCACATCCGCCAATCTTCCACAAAACCCAACAGAGGCACGAATGTCACAGACTATGGTGCTCCGTAGTGGATGGATTTTCCACCGTGTGTTTCCACAAAGGGAGCCGAAGCCTACACAAGGGAATGAGGAACAAGAGCAAGAGCAAGAATCCATACCATACACTCAATATGACTTGCTAAAACATCTGGACAAAACCCCGGCTAGTATTTCTATTTTGGAGTTGATTAAGAGATCCACCATTCACCAACAAGCTTTAAAGGAATATCTACAGAAGGTAATGGTCAATGAGGACCTCCCTACTGAACAAATTACTTCAGTCTTGACTCCGGCAAGTGACCAACCGTCCATCATTTTTCATGAGCATGAATTAGCTCTGAAGCCAGCCAAGAAGTATGCCCTGTGTATCATAGTTAATATTAATGAAGTACTTGTTAAGCAATGTTTGGTGGATACTAGTGCATCTATCAATGTGCTGCCTCCCAGCACTTTAAAAATGTGTGGCATTCCGGACAGTCAGATTCGGCCATCTACTATTACAGTTACACCTATGATAATACAAAGAAGCCTCAACTGGGCATGATCACTTTAAAAGTTGGGCTGGGTCTTGTCTTGATTACCACAGATTTCCACATTCTAAACATGGATCCAACTTTCAATGGTATTTTGGGCCGCCCATATATTCAGGAGCTTGATGTCGTTCCCTCCACAAATCATTAATGTATAAAATTCCCACATAATGGGCGCATCATCAAAGTCACTAGCATGCCCATTCTGCCATCAAAAGATATACACTCAGCAACGTTAGTACCCTCCATATGGCTAATAGACCTCTGTTATCTGTGTTAGATTTTGTCGATTCGCGGCATGATTTGTTAAGGCCACCAGCCTCAATCCCTGCATCAGCTTTAATGTCACCTCTACCCTTCAAAGGGAGAAAAAAGAAGAATATGATGAATACCCCGGGGTGGAACATTTTAATGAGAATGGGGTACAGATCTGGCAAAGGCCTGTGTGTTAACCTCCAGGGCAGAGCAAAGCACATTAAGAATTACAAGTCAATTCCCGAGGCGGGCTAGGATACAAAGGACCGGGCAAAGAGAAATGTGATAAAGATGATGAAGAGCCATGGACCACCATGACTTCTACTTTAAAAATAGATAGACGACCCCTCACATGGTCCTTATATACTCACTTTGTGAAGGGACCCATTCAACAGGAGGACGAGCAAACTACTGTGATTACTTCATTCTTGGATTATCAAGATGTGCATGCACGCCAATTTGCTTGTCACTTAGCACCACTGGTTACATATAAAGCTTTGGAGCCCTTGAGGCCGGATAAGAGAAGAAAGATGGATGACCCAAAATGTGATTAGTATAGATGGTTTGACATGAATGACATCACACTTGCTCTAAGCCGACTGTTCATGCCGACCGATCCAGAATGGCCACCACTTATTCATGATTTGATAGAGAAGCCGGCTGTCATCACTGACAAGAGACAGCTATTGAATCATTATACTGATACAGGAGAGCCGGATGTGCCATTTAAACCTCGTTTCACCGTGGACAAGCTATGGGCCGGGCTTTTCTTTGTTGATTCCTTGCACCCATCACTCGTTACCTTTTGGTGCTCCAAACTGTTTACCTCCTGCATTCCTAGACCACCCGCGGTCTTGATCACTTTATCCCCTGATTTGCTCTAAAATATGATAATTCCTCCTTTGCTCATCGAGCAATTTTCCCAACTCTCCATCACGCCCCCGTGCGGGCATTCCCTGATTCAATCTCTATTAAATCTTTCCATTTCGACACCATCATCTACCCCTCCCTCTCATTCCATCGCCATCCTTGAAAACGAAAAAAAATACCAAAATTCAAACTTCCCAATTCTCCATCTCTGTTGAAGAGACATCCTATTTTGATCATGAGTGTGTCCCGACCCAAGGGCCGCTCATTCAAGGTCTGTTAACATGCTTCCTTTTTCCCACTAACGAGGGAGATTCCTTTGTACCTTCTCCTGTATCCACTTCTTCTTCCCTCTCTCCTTTAGGATCTAATGATCAGGCTAGTTCATCTTCTTCTTCTAGTATTAAGAGTCTTGGGGTAGTTCCCTCTAGGAAAGCCAAGGGTAGGCAGATTCCCCATAGGTTTTTAAGAGAGTTAGCTAGGAGATGCAGGGCATGTTTAGAAATTCCCCAATTTATAGAGGATCCGATTTCCCTGCCAGCTTTTGAATGTGAGGGTGTGTGCTCCTTAGATGAAGGGTTCGGGGTTTATGAGATTATGAATGATGAAGACCCTATTGAAGAGGGGGATGAAGTATAGGAAGAATATGAGGACGAGGCTGATGCTTTTGCTAGTGGCATGAGGAGATTCGACAAACCGTCAGCCTCAGTAGAATAGCCTACCAAAGAAATCAATCTGGGTACTGAAGAAAACCTTATGATCGCCCTCATAAGCAAAAATTTGCCGCTTTTCAAGGAAGAGGCGCTTATTCAGGTTCTTCATGAGTATAAGGACGCGTTTGCATGGAGTTATGAAGATATGCCGGGTCTAGAACCCGCACTTGTCGAACACCGTTTAACACTAAAGCCAGGATCCGTCCCGGTCAAGCAACGGTTAAGACATTTCCACCCTCATATGGCATTAAAGATGAAAGAAGAGGTCGATAAGCTCCATAAGGCTAGATTTATTCGAGTCGTCCTCTACCCAAATTGGATGGCTAACATTGTCCCAGTTATGAAAAAAGATGGAAATGTCAGAATTTGCATAGATTTCTGGGACCTTAACCGCGCGTTTCCTAAAGATGATTTCCCCCTCCCTCATATTGATGTGCTGATCGATAATACGGCAGGGTATGCGACCCTCTCTTTTATAGATGGCTTCTCCGGATATAATCAAATTCGCCTGGACGAGGAAGATCAAGAGAAGACCTCATCCACTACATCATGGGGGACTTATTGTTATGTGGTCATGCCATTCGGACTCATGAACGCCGGAGCTACTTATCAAAGGGCCATGATGGCTATCTTTCATGATATGATCCACATCTATATTGAGGTATATGTTGATGATCTGGTAGTGAAGTCAAGACCAAGGATTGAGCATCATGGGGTTCTAACCAAAGTATTGCAAAGAGCCAAGGAATACCAGCTAAAAATGAACCCCAAGAAGTGTGTGTTTGGTGTTTCGTCAGGGAAGTTGCTTGGGTTTATCGTTAGTAAAAGGGGTATTGAGATTGATCCCAACAAGGCGAGGGCAATAACAGATATACCTCCTCCCAAGAATTTGAAGGAAGTTTGAGGAATAATCGGGAGGTTGCAGTTTATTCACCGGTTCGTCTCCCAACACTCACAAAGGTGTAGGCCGTTCTATGAGCTTACTAATCCGGGGGTCAAATTTCATTGGGATGACAAGTGTCAGGCGGCTTTTGACTGACTAAAGGACTATTTATCAAATCCTCATGTCATGAGGTCACAAATTCCAGGCAAACCGCTTGTTCTTTATGTTTCTGTCCTGGATGATTCAGTAGGTGCTGTCCTAGCGCAAGTTGATGAAGAACGTAAGGAGAGGGCAAACTACTACTTGTTTAAGCTGCTCAATCCCTGTGAGCAGAAGTATACAGCTATGGAGAAGACCTATACAGCTCTAGTCTGGGTAGTTCATAAATTGAAGCATTATTTCTTAGCTCACGAGGTTCATCTCATTGCTCGCATGAATCCCATCAAATTCCTTCTTAAAAAATCTATTCTGACTGACTGATTAGCGCGATGGCAAAGCTTCCTTTCTCAGTTTGACATCATTTACGTTCAACAAAATGCAATTAAAGGCTATGCCATCATAGAACATCTCGCTCAGCATCCTCTTCCTTGATTTGACCTTGTTAGTTCAGAGTTTCCAGATGAGGAACTAATTTCCGTTAACCAACCTTCGGACCCCATGTTGACATTACATTTTGATGGAGCTCTGAATTCTCATGGTAGGGGAATCGTCATAGTTCTTTTAACACCAGAGGGTATCACCATTCCGCTCACCTCTCAGCTTGCATTCCCTGTTACAAACAACATAGCTGAGTACGAGGCTCTTCTGGCCAGACTTGAGGCCGCCCATCGATTTGGTGTTACCCAACTTAAGATTATTGGTGATAGTCAGCTTATCCTTCGCCAAGTGCTCACCAAATGTCGCACACTTAATCCCAAACTCAAACCCTACAAGGAACTTGCTTCTGCTTATGCTAAGCTCTTCACTAAGTTAATCTTTGTCCATGTTCCTCGCAGTCAGAATATTTTAGCTGACACTCTTGCTTCGCTTGCTTCCTCTTTGATTTTCCTCCCTGAGCGGGATTTTCATTCTATCATTGTCCAAAAGCGTCTCACTCCCGTTGTTAAGGATCCTACATTTCTTAGTGTTAAGGAGGAGGTGCTCAAGAAGGTTAAGGATGGTGGAATCATTGAGAACAAGGAGGTCAAGCTATTAGATTTAGAAGAAGAGCTGGCCGATGAAGAGAAACCATGGTATTATGAGATCGCTAAGTATTGTCACGATCAATCATACCCCGAAGAAGCCACGGCAGAAGAGAAAGAAGGCTATTAGAAGAGTTGCTCAGCGATACACCATGGTTGGAGGTGAGCTCTACAGAAGGCGTCTTATCGGGGTTCTTCTCAGGTGCCTCGACGATGATGAATCATGGAAGGTTATGGAAGAGGCACATTCTGGAGTCTGTGGGGGTCATGTCAATAGCCAGATGTTAGCTAAGAAAATCCTCAGGCTAGGTTTCTATTGGCCCCCTCTAGAAGAGCACTGCTTAATCTATGTTCGAAGGTGTGTCAAGTGCCAACTGCCGACAAAATCTATTCTCCTGCTTCTTCACTCCATCCCATGCCATCCCCATGGCCTTTCTCCATGTGGTCTTTCGATATTATTGGACCTCTTGGTGATTCAAACCTCCTTACAAGATCAAAATCATTTATACTCACGACCACGGAGTACTTCACCATGTGGGCGGAAGCGAAGCTTATGTGGAGATCAAAGCATCAACCGTTTTGCAAATTCATAATGAGGAATATCATTGCAAGATTCGGCATCCCGAGTACCATCGTCACCGACAACAGTCTTCAATTTATCTCTCAGGAGCTTCAAGACCTCTGCAATAGGTATAACATTGCATTGCACCATTCGTCTCCTTATTATCCGTAGGACAATGGCCAGGCAGAGGCAACCAATAAAACTTTGATTAAAATCATCAAAAAAACGTGTGAAGCTAATAAATTTACGGATTGGCCAGAAAAGCTTGTAGAAGCTCTATGGGCCTACCGTACTTCCATTCGTACACCTACTGGACAAACCCCATTCGCCCTTACCTATGGGATGGAGGCAGTAGTTCCTTATGAGATCCTTATTCCTTCTCTCATACTACAATTGGACAAGGAGCTCTCTATCGATGAATGTCGTGAATCTCTCCTTGCACAATTGGAACTCTTAGATGAAAGACGACTGGCCGCCGCCGAACATGCAATGGTTTATCAAAACAGACTTTCACGTTTCTACCAAAAGAAAGTAATTGAGAGAAAATTCAAAGTCGGTGAAATGGTAATTAAAAGAATATTTGTAAAACTCGGCGGACCCCGTTCAAAACTCCAACCAAATTGGGAGGGGCCATGTGTAATAAAAGAAGTCTATCCTGGCAACGCTTATAAACTGGTTAATGCTGAAGGGAAAGAATTGGCTCACCCTTGGAACGGACTGTACCTTAAGAAATACTACCCTTAAGTCTCGAGGAAAAAAAGAGAAAAAAAAGAAAAGAAAAGAAAAAACAAAAAACAAAAAGAAAGAAAAGAAGAAAGTTGTAGGCTGGCATGGTGCATAGGCCGTGAAACTCAAAAAAATCAAAATCTCTAATTCATTCTTTAGTCTTGATGACATAACCAGAGGTCAATCCCCGCACACACAACACGCTTGGCTCGTAAACTCAAGTGGTTCAAAATCTGAGGAAAGCCAGAGTCAAACCGAGAGTGTAAAGACTTTACCCATTCTCTTCTCTTCGGTTCACGAGGGGGAGTAAGAGCTCCGGGGAAGACCACCAAACTTACCCGCCACCCTAGTAGGTGGAAGTCAGGGCCCAAAAGGGAATAACTTGCTACAAAGCCCAAGTACAATTAGGTCTTTATTGTTGAAAAAAAAAGGAGGTGCAAAAATACAAAAGAAAAGCATGTCAAGAGGGCAAAGTCCCCGCAGGGAAAACCCTGGTCGCAAGCATGCATCTCAAAAAGGGTAAAAGGCAACAAAAATTTCTCTAAGCCGAAGACCGAAATCCCAACAGGCACTAGGGTAGGGGAGGGAAGCTTCCCGGTCCTCCGAAACCCCTCGTGAGCTTCCTCAACTTATTCTTCACTTCCCCCCCTGTGGTATGTCATAAGCTTGAAGGATGGCAAAGACGGACTTAGGAGGATGGGTCGCGCGAGGCTATGAGTAAAAGCACAAGTTATAAAGCACGCTGACCCTTCGTTAAATCATTTGAGAATGATTAATGAATTTAAGATGGTGAATGTGTAAAGTTTCAAGACCCTTGTACCATGCTAAGCCTATAAAAAAATAATCGTTATTCATTAAATAAACGACTTGTAATGAGTCGCTATTCTATTCCAAAAAAAATGTTTTGAATTCACGCCCTAACGGACAGTCGTTATTCATTAAATAAATGACTTGTAATGAGTCGCTATTCTATTCCTAAAAAAAATGTCTTTCAATAAGCGCCAACTCTCAAAGTTGCCATTTAATGAGTTAACGCATTTTCCTAAGTCGTCATTCTATTCCAAAAAAAAGAGAGAGAAAAATGTCTATGAATGAGCGCCTACTCATGTAGTCGCTGTTTTAGTAATAGGCACCCTTTGATGGGTCACCTTTTCAGATAAAAGCCTGCCTCTCCATTACCCAATATCATTCGTTTGCTTGCATCTGCTGTATGTTCATCTTTAAAATTCCAGTTTGCATCTGTTTGCTTGCGTGTGGCATTATCTTCTATTTGCCTTAGTTGATTAAAGGCTTGGCCCCTTGACCCTCTGTCAAGGTCAAAAAGGACGTTCCCCTTGCTTATTGAGCAGTGGGCCAAGTCGGGCAGATTAATTAATCTGTTTGTTTAAGTGTGGCATATAGGGATAAGAAGAAGGAGAAGATAGAGGTACAAAATTGCTCAAAAGGATAAACTCAGGTAACAACAAAAATCTCATATATATATATATATATATATATATATATATATATATGCATAAATATCTGTGTACAAAAGTGAGAAAGTGGTACATATGCTTTCTCTAACTCTCGCGTCCGCTCTCCTCTCTCCTACTCTCTGCCTCACCCTCACGACGGGACCGTGGTGGGAGCATGGACCCCCGAGAACCCACTGAACCTCTGGCTCGAGCCTACTCCTCTACCTCGTTCCTCTGTCGGGTCGAAGAACCTACTAAGTAGGTGGTGCTGGTGAAAGCACTGGAGTGGCCCGCAGCTCGTGCCCGCTCTTGGCCCCTCTGAAGGTGCTCCCTTGTAGCCCGTAGCCGCTCCTGAACAACGGCCAGCTACGCCCTTGAAGCCGCAAGCTCGTGCTCGCGCTCCATGCGCTCCTCCCTCTCATGGGTCCGCTCCTCCTGCCCATGGGTGCGCTCCCTCCTCTCCACCTCGAGGAGGATCCTCAGCTCCATCGCGTCGCTGGGCAGCTCCTCTCGTCGTCTCAGCACCTCCTCTAGCTCTGCGACCTGCTGGTCGTGGATCACGAGCTCGGTGCCGGCTAGGGCGGCCCGAGTGAGTGCGTCCTGTAGCTCTGCAACCTACACCATTCAGTCAATTATCAGTTTCATATTTCAATTCCATAATATTTGAAATAAAATTTGCTTGTTTAAGTGCTTACCCACTCGGCTAGGTCGCGCTCCGCTGCCTCGGCCCGCGTAGCTACTCCCGCGAGTCGCTCCTCCAGGGTAGTGACCTCCGCGCTCGGGTCCCTCAAGCTGGATGCTCCTCCTATCTCTCCAGCTACTACTCCCTACTGGGCACGCTGCATTCATTGAGATCGTCAGTGGCTAAACATCATGATTTCAGGAATAAACAAAAGCATATAGATCGGATACTCACCAGAGTCTCTAAATCCGCCTGTGTGGTCGCCAACTGGGCCTCCAAGCTGTGGAGGCAGGCATGTAGGTCCACCGCTGCTGCATCCCATGCATCTTGCATAAATCATTCATTAGTTGCATATCGCATAAGCATATAATTTAAATTAGAAAGCATTTATACATACCCCTCTTGGCCTCATCTGAGGTCGGTCTGCGTACATCTTCCAGAAACACTGGAGGTACGCCGAGCTGTCTGGAGCATGGAGACAACTGGGATCCCACCCCGCAGCCAGTCAGTGAACTGCTCTGGGAACCACAGCCTCCAGTCGGTCGCCCCCGTCGGTCCTCGGGTCTTCCGCCCGATCCCTCGCGGCTCGGCTATCTTAACCCACTCCTGGTGCAAGCCGAGTGTCCTCATCGCCAGCCTAAGCCGTAGCCGCTCGATCTCGTTCAGGCAATGAACCCAAAGGTCACGCCCGAAGTGAGGTCGGCCCGCTACGACCCACGGCTGACCCTCATCTGGCATCTCCTCATATGGTCTCCAGACCACCTGCATACACATCATGTTATCACATTTATATATATAAAGCAGGAAATAAAAGTAGGAAATAAAAAAATAAAAATGTGCATGTACCAGTGAAGGGGGGTAGTCTCGAAACTCCCGTCTCACAACCCTCAGCTCATAAGCATGAGGTGCTCCAGTCATGAGTGGCAGCCACCGTCAAGCTAGAGGGAAAGCAGCCTCGTCCCCGGGTCGGGGGTCGGCTCGGTCCATCGGCATATAGAGATGACTCCATACCTGCATTCATTAGCATTTATTATCCACATGCATAATCATAATCATAATCATAATTATAATCATAATCAATAATCATTACCAAAAAAATGCATACCTGAAGGAAAGGTGAGAAGCCGCTGACGGTCGTCTCTCGACCTGTCCCCGTGGACAGGTCGGCTATCAAGTGCGCCAGCAGGGTGGCTCCCCACGCGTACCGCCCCACTCCCTCTAAGTCCTCGAGGACGCTCAGAAATCTGCAGTTGATGTCGTCCCCCTTTGTCCCCAGCAGCAGCCTCCCGAGCATCAGGAATAGGAATCTCCTCATATCTATGTCTACTCTCTCTCTCTGAGCCGGGTCCTGGCAGTACATGGCTCGGGCTCTCCCAATCAGCCGATCTGTGTACTCTCCCAAAGACTCTCCCAACCTCTGCCAGGAGTCCCCTAGTCCCATAGCCCTCATCAAGTCTATGCGACTAATCGTCCTACATGGGGGGTTATACACGGTGTCTATGCCCAAGAGTCTCACCGCTAAATCTCCATAGTCTGGGATGGTCACCCCACTCACTGCCTCACCGTCTACTCTCAGCCTGGTGATCCTAGTGACATCCTCTAAGCTCGGTACCATATGACCCCAGGGCATCAAGAATGCCCGACTAGCCCTATCCCATCTCTCCCTCAAAACCTGAATAAGGACTAAATCCGGGCGTACATGCTCTATGCTAAGGAAGGGGCCAAACCCCATCGCCTCTACCCTCGCCCTCTGGAAGTTAGGCAGTCCGTGGTAGGCAGCTATCACCTGGACCCAAGAGATGCGGGTCCGCATCAATCCCTACAGCATGAGAGTAGATGAATAAAACAAATGCATGGTCTATATATCAATTGGTTTAATTTTTCACTAATTTTAATTGGTGACTGCATAGGGGTCTCTATTTTATGAATTAGAGACTTAAGCGTGGTCGCTCTATTAAAAAGACGCCCTGGGTCAGGGCGCCGATTCCTTCAGGTTATTCTAGGGAATCAATGGTTTATAATAAAAATAATAATAATAAAAAATGAAAATGTTTATCATAATAATTAAAAAAAAGATTTTTCAAAAAAAAATTACGCCTAGCATGTTTTCGTTATTCTAAAAATAAAAAAAATGAAAAAAAGGCTTTGTTTCCCGACCCCCATACGGGTCGCTGTTTCATGAAGAGGCCCTCTTCTAGGTCTCCATTTCTCTGTTATCTCCCACCACCGTGGGATCCATGGTGTTCATGCTATATTCAAAAGAACAAAAAAAAGACAAAATAAACAAAGAAAAAATAAAATCGTTGCACTCACCTTGCTGGGTGCAGGGTCCATGAGCCATCCCCGCAATGGCCGGCGAGGAGGAGGAGGGGCATCGCCGCCGTCACCGTCACCGTCGCCGTCGCTGTGGGCATCGCCATGGTCGTCGCCATGGTCATCTCTGCCTTCTCCTTCCTCTCCCTCATCTCCACCAGTGCCGTTGTCGCCGCCATCTTCATCCTCTTCTTCTCCTTCTTCTTCTCCCTCCTCTCCTTCTTCTGTCTCATCATCACTGTGCTCCGCTGTCGGAGCTTCCTCGGCCGTCATAGGAGGAAGCATCTCCTCGTCGGCGCCGACATTGTCGTCCTCATCTAAGTCAACCACGGTAGGGGCCATAACCCTCTACCGTTTTCCAGGGCCACTCGAACCACTCACGTGGGCCATGAGAGGGTTTGAGAGTGAAGAGAGATGAAAGAAGACTGCCGCCGGTGTGGTTGCAGAGAGTGGAGGAGGAAGGGGGAAGCAAAGAAGTGGGGAAGAAGGAGAAGATAGATGGATGGAGGTTTAACAAAAGGATTGTAGCAGTTACGGTTTCGAAAGAAATGGTGCCTATGCCGAAGTCGTGATTCATAAATTAAACGCCCGCCTATGAGGGCGCTATTCTATGGAATTTATTATTTTATGGAAAATGTCGGGAAGGCGACTGGAAGAAAGGCGTTGTGTCATAAAAGAGCGCTCTTGCAGGCAGGCGCTATTTCTTTGCGTGTATTGGAGAAAGTGCAGCTGTCAGGTGATCATTAGGGTGTCGTTCAACGGTCATTATGGAATCGCGGCGTAGTGAAGGGCACTATTTCATGAACAGCGACCTCTCATGGAGGCGTCATTTCAGGAGTTTATTATTTTTATTCTTATTTTGTGTTGGAACTGAAGGAATTAACGATAAGGAGGAAGGCGTGGATTAGCAAAATCCAGCACCCTATGGCAGTCGCTATTTCTTACAGAGTGTTCATTTTTGAACAGAATCAAGGAGTTTGGGAAAATTAATTATTTTTAAACATAACCATTGGCTCAATTAAGGAAAAATCTCTTTACTCATTGAAAAGAATGCATCATTACATGATTAATGAGCCACCTTGGCCCTCAAGTTCCTAAGAGCTATTACATATGATTTCCATTGATCTTTGTCTTCTTCCACACGTTCCATGGGCCGGTGAAGCTTGCTGACCCGCCATAGAGCTTGAATGGTCTTGGTCTCCTCTTTGTCACCACTTGAGCCCAATTCTCTCTTCTTAATTGGTGGTAGATGAGAAGCTTCCTCAAATAGATGGCGAGGAAGGCCGAGTTGTGAGAGGCACCGGTGAGAGTTGTAGAGCACGAACTCAGTGGCGCCTATTAGCCTTAGCTTCACTCCAGAGGAAAGCCTTGTATGAAGATCTTGGGTCTTGAGGAACCCCGGTGCACATGTGAAGCCGTTTTGTGGCATTGTCTTGAAGTGGCCGCGCCAATCCACTCGTTTCTTGAGTTTGGGTACTCGATTGACCACTCTTTCACATAATCCTAGAATGCATGTCATATAGTGGAGTGGGCTCTTGGAATAGATCCTAGAAGCTTGTTGGGTTTCCTCACATGGATCAAATTTGAAATGAAGGTCCACCCAACTTGTGAGCAATAGCATAGACCCATATAGGGGCCTTCCCATAGAAGCCGAGGTAAGCCCGCTATAGAGGTAGGCTAAGACCGCCGGCCCAATTATCTTTCCCTCCCAAATGCCGCATATGGCACTTAATTGTGCTTCTTCCAAGAAATCATCCGCCGAGGGGAATAGCAAAGCTCATGCAAGACAAATCGCCATGGCCTTCATGATTAATTCCATCTCCTCTTCTTCATTCTCTTTACCCAAAGCCTTGTATACCCATGCCGCAAGCTTCGTCAAGTTGATCCCCTTTGATACTCTTATTTGCTCTATCATTTTTTGGCTTGGGATTAGGCTTGCTAGCATCTCCATGGGACTTATGGGTTCTTGCATGATTGCCATCTTTTCTTCATCCCCTTGCTTTAGGCCTTTCAATCCTAGAAGCATCTCCATTTCTTCCAATAGGATGGTGGCTTCAAAGGTGGGGAACAAGAAGGTATGGGTGTGTGGGTGCCATATTTCTATGAGAGCTCCTATGGCAGCCCAGTCAAAGTGAATGTCATTATAGTGTTTGGCATGGGTCACTAAGCCTAGAAGATGCCACTTGGAGAGATGTGATCTCATGTCAAGAGTGATTTTGGAGAGAAGGAGAGGTAGCCATTGAATCTTGGTGAATCTTCTAGCACCCAGGAGAAGTGGGTAAACCTGAAAATTAGAAAAGAAAGGAAGAAAGAGAGGATTTCATTAGAATCTGAGAGAAAGATTAAAGAAAAGGTGAGATAGAACTAAGGTTTTTCTTGAACTTACTTGGTCTAGTGCAATTCTTCCACTAATGTGCCCTTCTACCTCATTAATTCTTGCAAATCTAGCTTTGGTCCTCTTCAACGGTCGTTGTAGCAATTTCTCCATTAGTAGAGCTCTGATGAAGTAGCTTGTTCTCTATCGAAGCTTGCTGGGTAGAAGAGCTCACGGTTCCTGATAATTCCCTACGCAGAAGAATTGGTTGATTTGAAGAAACCTCGGAGTTCTTTTTATAGAGAAAGGCTTTGCTCTATTAGAGTTCGAAGCAGAAAAGGAGCGAGCGCTCGGTTTCCGGTTCGAACACGATTTTTCGGAAGACAGGGAAATAGCGACAGTCACTATTCCGCTATTTAAAGAGCGACTGTATAGGAGTCACGATTTACTTATGGAGCGCCTGCTTCTACAATCGCCATTTTTTGTGAATAGTGATGTGCTTAAATCCCGTGGATTTTATTTCGTATATATATTCTTCATGGAGCGCCCTCGTGCAGGGTCGCTATTTCCTGTAAATAGTGTTGTTTTTGAATTTCATGAGGATTATGATCATGGGCTTTATATATGCTGGAATTACTTGATAATTATATCATTTCTTGTGGTACTGATCAATCTTTGAGTGCAGAAAGAGTAAGCCACACGAATTGCCAAAATTCTCGGGACATTTTTTGGGTGACATTTCTCATTCCCTATATTCTCTCCTGTATGCATTTCTACTATAGGTTACATATGCTATTATAGTATATCAAGGACCTTATGGTTCTGATAAACTTGGAATTTGAGTTCCCCTTCATCAAAAATGATGATAATTCCAAGGGAGTCTTGATCACACGGATAGGCCGTTGAGTCGCCTAAGGTTTGGGATGATGGTTCCTATTTCTAAGTTGATACGTGGATAAACGGGTCTCGACTTAGTGTCAACTTAGAGACCTGGATTCTTGATCAAGTCTGACTTAGCAATATTATCCTTGATTATTTTCTATTTTTAGTTTGTTTTAACCTTTTTTTTAGCCCAGCATGCATCACGTAGGACTTTGAGCTTGATGTCAGAAAAATCCTCATATTAAGTCAGTAATGAGGGTCACTTATTATTGATTTGAGTTGACATGAAATATTCTATTCCAAATCAAGTACTATGTTCTCCTTAAAGCCACTTGGGTTGGTTCCTTAAAAGCATCCTTTACTTGGATTCCTATCTCACTTCACTTTATTTTCTTGCAAATCCACCTTGGTTGCAGCACGTCCACATTGGCTGGTAATCGCTCTCCAATGGTGCCTCCCCTTTACGTGCCCTCGTGCACATTTTGTTAGTTTAGTTTTCATCCAGGCAATCGTTGCTTTCTCGAAATCATCTGAAATTATTTCATTCAGAGCCATGGAAAGATTTCCAACACTTAGTGCCAGAGGCGTGTCACATCACATCTTAGCATCTAATTTTCAGTCCATTTCACCCTCATTCCGCTTCATCTCACTTTCACTCTATTTTATTTCCATTACACTTCATTCTGTCTCACTCCCTTGCAAAGTAAACGCCAAGGCGGGACAGCTGTAGATACGCCAAAATCGATGCTATGTTGAGTAAATTTCATGTCACGATGTAATGCCCCAAAGTGGATTTCATTGTTGGCTTAATAGTTTGGTTTTCCCATTTCTTTATATTTCTTTCAAGTCGCCTTTTAAATAACGCCCTTTACAGTGTCGCTATTTCATTAAGTGAACGACCGTGCGCGTGGGCGCTGTTTCTATTCTTTTTAAAATTTCAATCGAAATTAAATTTCTTGAAATGACGCCTTCCAGGCGGGCGCTCATTAATGAACGCCTCTGTGCGTGGTCACGGATTATGAATTTTAAAATATGGAAAGTCCAAAATTCCAGTGAAATAGCGACAGACACACGGGCGCTATTTAGAACAGCGACTGTTTATAGGTCGCCATTTCAGTTTTTGTTTCCATCTCATCTGCAACCTTCCCAGACAAACTCCTTCCTTGTTTTAACTCTGTAATCAATCAAGGGAAGGGGATCACGATTATCTTCCTTTGATCTTATCATATGGGAATAAGGTTTTTATCCCTATCAATACCCCTTCAATTTCTTTCGCACGAGAACTTACACACATATGCCCTTCTGGATTGAAAGTTCTTCTGCTGCTCTTTGCTACCACTACCAAGGGGGTGGCCGTTGTTGTGGTGTTTAGCTCAAATCTTGAGCTTTCGTCTTCTCTCCTCTCCGCTGTCCTGCTCAAAGGCGTAGAAAGAGGATCTCTCTTTCTTTCTTCCAATTCTTATAAGTTCTCTGCACATCATCATCATACCCACGATTACTACAAGCATCTTAGCATATTTCATATTTCTTTTCCATACATACTTCTCACACCCTTTTACTCCTCTTAGGGGTTTTAAAATAAAACCATAAGGTGTGTTCATGCTCATATTGCATATCATCATTCTATTGAGTATAGATACTACACTTCTATTGGCTAATCCAAATTTCTTGCTTTGTTTATTTTCTTTCAAGGGTAATCAAAAGTAAAAACCCCCTTCGTCGGCCGGTCGGTTGAAGGATGAAGTTGGATCTACGTCTTCACCCGCTTTACAAGGTACGTGCGATCATCTCTTTATTTTAAGGTAACCCCTCTGGCGATCACATTCCTTAGTAGCATCACATGCTCCCTTTCCCTTTTACTATTATTACCATCCTCATGATTCGCTTTATTTATTCTTTGAATTTTTCTTTCCTTTTAAAAATGTCTTTGTGACACATTCACAGTGTTTAATTGCCTAATCCATCTACATGAACGAGTGAGTCAGGAGAGATTGAGTGAACTTAAATTACTCTGTTTAGTTTATTTCCTTCAATCTCGTCAAACTTGTTAATTTTGCTTAGTAAGTTTTAAATTTGCCATATTATGTGGGGGACAATTCAACCCCCCCTTCTTGTCCGCTGGTCTACCGGGGCCAACAATTGGTATCAGAGCCTCGACTATATTTTCTAGAGGTCTAACGACCTATAGAGAGATCCCTCGGCAAGTTTCTTGAGCAACATGTCTAGTTTTACTCTTCCTCCTCGTTATAATGGTTATAACTACACTTCTTGGAGAAATACCATGTGTGCTTATCTTGGTTTTAATGAGCGTGAAATCTGGAAAGTCATATGTGATGGTCCACATCAACTTCCATCAAATAAAAGAGAATGGAATGACAAGTATGTAAAGAAAAATGATGAAATTATTAAGGCTTTGAATTTTCTAAAGAATAGCATATAGTCTAACGTTCTTTCCTAAATTCCTACTTGCAGGTCAGCGGGAGATTTATGGGATAAACTAGCTATGTATGAGGCAAATGCAGAAAACTCCCAAGTCGGTTCAAGCTTGATGGCTCATTATGATGAAAGCCCAAGTCAGGTAAATTCTGACTCAGAAGAACTCTCACTTGAAGAATGGCAATCCACATACGCAGAGCTATATGAAACATGTAAGAAGTTTAAATCCAAAATCAGGAAACTGAGAAAGGAAAATGAAGATTTGAAGTCAGAAATGAATGTTTAGAAAGTTAAAATGATTTTATGGAATCTAAAATAGATGAGCTTGACAAAGAAATTTCTGACATGCGTAAAGAACATGCTTTGATTGAAAAATCGGATAGATCTTTGAATTCTGAGAATGATTGTCATGATTTACGTGAACAAAACAAATTCTTGTTGTCTAAAATTTTATTGCTTGAAGAAACAGAAAAATGTCTTAGAAACATATTAGATTCATTATCTGACGATGAAAAAAATGTTTGAAAAGCTTTTTGATAGTGAAATTGACAACAAGAGCATCATGAGCGAAAATGAAGAGCTTAAAAAGAAAAATGGTGCCATGCTAGTTCAGATTTCTCTTCTTGAAGGTAGCTTGAAAAGTTTTGATAAACTTGAAAAAGAGATTTCTTTGTTGAAATGGAGAATGAACGGTTGCTTGAAAAGAGTTCAAAGCTTGTTGAAACTGAAACTATTCTTGAGAAACTAACAGAAAAATTGAACTCTATAAATGCTGAAAACAAAGAAATCATGAAGGAAAATGAAAACTTCAAATCCATGAATTGCTTGCTAAGTGATGAATTGTCTGCATGCGAAGAAGAAATGACAAGTGCTAAATTACACATTTCTACTCTAGAAGAAAAAGTGCAAAGATTAAAAGATGACTTGTCTAGATTTGTGAAGGGGAAAGAAAATTTAGATAAGGTGTTGAGTGTAAAGGGGAACCTTCAAAAAGAGGGTCTTGGATACACCCTCATCAACAAAAAGTCTTTTGAATCCAAATTAAAAACCTCTTTTGTTCATGCATCTGATATTCCGAGCACTTCTAAAGCACCACCTCCAATTGCTCAAATGAAAACTTCTAAAAATGGTTTTGAGAAATTAAAAAATGTCAACACAAAATCCTCTATGCCAAATAGATCTCAGAAATTTAAATCTAATGTTGAATACTTTTATTATGGTATGTATGGCCATGTCATGAATGATTGTGATGTCATGAAGAAAGATGATGAACATGCATGTGAAGATAAATTTCCTTTCAAAGAACAAAGAAAAGTTTCTTGTTTCTATTGTGGTTTGCATGGTCACATCATGAAAAAATTATTTTTCAAAGCACAATGATGATCTTCATGCTATGAACGCTAAATTCAATTTTCAAAGAAAATTCAGTGATAACCATGCCTTTCACGCTCAAAAGTTTTCATCTCATGAGGGAAAGTTCTTTGAAAAATATTATGCTCATAATGAAAAATTATTTGGTAGATCCACTTCTTCTTATTGCTTTCACTGTGGTAAGTTTGGGCATGTAATGTAAAACTGTTGGTTTTTGAAAAATGATAACTTTCATGCTTCTAGAATGAATGCTAGATTTAATTTTGCTAAATCTAGAACTTTTACAAATAGGAGATGGAATGCTTTTTGTTGGCCCAGACTAGATGGCGGACAAGAAGGGGGTTGAATTATCCCCTTGACCTAGATGGCGGATTTAAAAAAACTCTCTAAACTGAACACAGTGGAATTAAATATCAACTACTTGATTAGCCTAAACACATATGAGATTTAACAGGTTCTCTCAATCTTTCCGATCTCACTCGTAATAACAATGCAAATGTTAGAGAAAATTATGCCTAGTACGAATAACAGAAGTAGCAGTGTGCAGTGGTGTAGTGAGTAAAAATCTATTAAACTAACCTGTGAAGCGAGATAGAAGAAAGGGACAACCACACAGGCAATCACAAAGGACACGGAGATTTTTAGGTGGTTCGGGACCACAAGGGCTCCCTACGTCCACCCCTCACCCAACCGGGTGAGGCTTCACTACACGCTACCGAAGTAGCAATACGGGGACGAACCCCAACCACACACACACACGCTGCTTCCGCAGCAATACCCACACACGGGGAAAATCCCCAATACGCTGCCACTGCAGCACACACCCACACACAGAATCGGGGAACACGCCCCAGACACTAAGAACCACACGGAGTCGCAGCTCCGTCTACACTCACAAACTTGGGGAGAACTTTCCCCACAATAAATCCCAACGCACGGAGTCGAAGCTCCGCACACTCACTTTGATATTCCGAGTTTGATAAAATAACGAGATATACAATGAATGCCGAAGATATAAATCTATGCTCAACAAAGAGGATGGGAACCCTTGTAAACCGATAGTGGATGACTCAAAAAGATGGAAACAAGATGCAACAATAGATCTCCAAGAGTAGAGGGAGGTTGTAGAAGATCTTCTCTTATCCCCAAGTCAGAGGGTAGCCGGATGTCGACGATGAGAAAGTCCACGCGTTCGTCTTTTCGTTCCGCTCCTTTCTTCCTTCTATCATGATTGCAAACTCCTCCTGGATGTAGATGATCTCCACGTTTTTCTTCAGCTCCACTCCTTTCCCTCTTCTTCTTTTCCTACAATATAGAACAATTAGAGCTCCACACCTTTCCCTCTTCTTCTTTTCCTACAAGATAGAACAATTAGAGCTCCACACACTTGTTTCTTCCAAATTCGCATGTTATATATATCATAAGGATAAGTTATGCAAAAGACCACAATACCCTTGCCAAAGCCTAACAAAACCACCCTAATATGTTTATTAGTAACCCAAGGGTATTAGGGTAAAATTTCACCCCAATCGGATGTGATTTGGTTAGGTTTCGGTGACTTACGGAAATCCCGCACGTTGCTGCGAACAGGGGTGGGGCGACCCACTTTTGGAGGGGGGTCGACCCATCTGCTCCCAGAACCTCTTTTCCATGAAAAAGTGTTACAGGGGTCGACCCACTTGAGAGGGGGGTCGATCCACTTTGTCCCAGAAGCCAGTTTTGGCCTATTTCGGCAAAGGGGTCGACCCATTGAGTGGGGGGGTCGACCCAATGACCTTGTAACCTTATGAAATGACTATATAATGCAAACCCAATGATCTAAACATGCATCAACATGTAACCAAACATGAATTACATCAAATGTAAATTCTTACCTTGTCTTTCATGATTTAAGAGCATTTTGGACCTGCACTACATGAACGTTCAACCTCATCATTCTTTCATCAATGCTAAGTGAAAAGAGCATCTACCTTACATCTTTGTCATGTGAATAGATCTCTTAACTTGCATATTGAGCTTTTCAATTCTTCCATACAAGCTTTCATTTTAGAAATAGTTCATGCATGAAAAGACCACCTTCAACACAAATTAACCCAATTAGTTTGCACAAGGATAAAGGACCATAAAGAGCTCTTTGAAGAGGATGCATTAGACACAATTGAAAACCACTAAAAAATACACTTTCCCTCATTCAAAGGTCAAATTACATTGAACCATCCATCAAGCACTATCAGAAAGCCTTTCACCAAAGATTCACCAAGTTCCACACTGAAAGCTAAAAATAAATTTGGTATGTTAAGCAATTTGAGTTCAACTACATCACACATGGACTTCATGAGCTATCCATAGGGAGACAAACTAATTTGATTAGTTATCTAACCATTTCACTTTCAACTCAAGGATGGCCATTTTCTACACAAGCCTCACATATCAAATATGATTCAAGCAAGCTACACAAGAGTTCTATATTCAAACCAAGACTATCAAGATCAGTCCAAAAGTAACAGTTAAGGAGAGCATGCATGAGACTCATGCAAGCCCAATACATGAAGAACCATTTCTACTCCAATCAAGGTATAGGTAATCAAAAGTCAGAAGCAAGGTCTTACCATGGATCCAATATTTGTGGACATTTAAGAGCCTGCACTAAAGGAAATTCACTTTAGTACAATGCCACTCCAAGTTCATATAGCAAGCAAATCAAGTTCAGTCTCAGATTTCCAAAAACCATGCAATGAAGATATGAAAACAATCAAGACTCTTTCCAATGAGGTACATCAAAGTTAACATGAATCTCTTGATAGCTACAATACCCGAATAGATATAAGCATGAAAGCAATTTGTAAAACACCGAGTCCTCAAGTAGTGAAGTGTATTCAAATTGCCATGTATTACTGATACACGAGCTCAGATAGACTCAAATACATGAGGGATGAATTAAGCCCAATGCAACAAAAAACCAATGCAATCCAATGCATGTCAATAATATGCATGAAGGCCTAGTCATCATTTTACCAATGAAAAACATCATGTATGAAATACATCAAGAGACCAAGGTCAATGCATATGACCCAAGGTCTAAGAATTTGAACCAATCATCAAAAGTGAGGTTGACTTCACAAAGCACATTTTCCATCTAAAGAAGTTATCCACCAAGCATCCAAACCTGCAAAATAAGATATTGCGACATAAGCTCCAAAGTGATCAATGAGTATTTTTCACAATACTTATACACAATATATAGTTATCATCAAAACCATCACAAAGGACAAAAAGGGAGCGCAGCGAACCCAACAATCTCCCCCTTTTTGATGATGACAATATATTGTGGCAATCCAACATTCTCTCCCCCTTTGGCATTATCAAAAAGTGGGGGACTCAAGGGTAAATATGAATTGAAAAAAAAGAGCACACGAACCCAGCAATTAACTTCCCATGAAGGGAAGAGTATGAACTATGAACCACACAAAGATTTGGAATTTGACATACAATCAACATGTATGTGAATTCTATGCAAAATGGTCAATTTTTTTGAATTTTTCATTATATGTAAAACTAATTATTCACAAGTGTGTGATTTAACTAACCTTTATGCAAAAATGAAACCTAGCTATGCACACAGTGTAAAATGCCAAAAAGCACATTATTCTCCCCCAATTGTCAAGAACAAAGGTCAACAGACAATGGGATTATGTAACCTAAAGGTGCATCTATGCAAACTTAAATGTGAAATGAAGTATGCAAGCAAGCAAACAAGCAAGCATGCATTGGAGTTAAGCACACGTACAGTACTATAGCTCCCCCTTAATGGGGTAAGGGGATAGCAAAAGAACAGTTCATTCAAAATCAAAATGTGAGATATGAACCATAATCAAAAAAGGTAGTGCATTCATATATGCAAGGTACTACATAAGCCATGATAAGAACAAATTCAAGATATACAATCATCACAAACATACCCAATTGAAATTTATGTAAATGAGCAATGAACTTCAAGTTTATATGGATATTAGCAGAGTTTCTAGAAAACACTAGAGGGTTATTTCCTTCCTACACTTCTATTTTGATCCTCGACTATTGGTAGCTTCGCTCAACCCCTTTTTATTTTTTATTTTTATTGGATTTCATTGTTCAGCGCGAGTCACCTCATGTGTCTCAATGGAGTTTCCCGGCTTACTAGGATCCATCACAAATGTGAATTTTGTTTCACTTTTCGACGCGAGTTTCCTCATTTATTTCAGTGGGGATTCCCGGCTACTCAGTTAGACATATCACTTATTTAAGCATGCGGGGTAGGCAGCTTTTTCCTCACGATTCTCTCAATTTTCATGTAGAAATTTGTTTCCCATGAAGTGTTAAAAAGAATTTCTGAAATCCTTATCAATCAAAGTCATATGCATCATTTTGGAATAATGTATGGGTAATTGCTTTGGATGTAGAAGATGAATTTGCCTATACACAGTTATGACTCCCCCTAAATGTATGCACAGTTGAAATGAATCATCCTCCTTTGTATATGTCACTATTCACAAATGATTAAAATCACTGCATTTTATATAGCAAGGAGGTGAGGTCTTAGAAGATTTGCAAGGAATTGTGTTCTAAAAATATATACATGCATTCAAGCAAGGATATAGCAAACTATTCAAACAAAGTGATTTTCGGTACGCGGCGGGGAACATAGGTCCGAAGACCACCATCACGCATAGTGAAAGCTTCCGGCTAGACATAATCCAACCTTCCACAAACACCATTTTATATACCGAAAAATCATAGCAATCAAGCACACAAATATGAAGTATATGCAAGTATATGCATGTAACTTGAAGATGTGATTGAAAATTTTTTCATATTCACAAGTATGAAAAGATATGTATGATATGTGCAATGAGTATCATGCAACTAAGCGTGTAAGCTGTATATGCAAGAGTGAACCATTATTTACAAGATGCGTGTAAAAGTGTGAAAGACTTTATGCACAGAACAGAGCATTCAAAAACTAGACATATTCACAAGATGTGAAATAGAGAAGTATGTCCAATTTGTCTAAATATAGAGTTCACAAACATATCATTATTTCAGGAGTTGCTTATAAGTGTGAAAACACTTTATGAGAAGAGTAAAGCATTTGAAGACAGAATTTATTCACATGGAGTGAAAACAGAAGTGATCAAGTCATTCTGACATGGAACTCAAAAATTCTCAAGATTTCCAAAAGATACCATAACCAGTGAACTAAGTTGGAAACATTTTTTCTCGAAACATAAATTTTACCTTTTTCAGATTTTTTCAAAGAGAACCATGTGAGACAAAATTTTAAAACAAATCATTTTCTTCCTCACCTTGAGATCCCAATGTTTATTAATTTCTTCGACCTCAAGGTACCCCTGCAAAATAGATTCTCAAGTTGGATGTTTGGGTACCCAAACCATCTTGGGTCCCGAGGGGTTAGTCCTAACATGAACAAACGTATTTTTCATATTTTTCCTTTCATACCACTCATCATCGATTTTCATTGTGGAACAATCATCCATAGAATGACCATTCTCACCACAATAATAGCAGTAGAAAGATATTCTTTTCATGGATAATTTCTCATCATTTTTCATTAAGAAACAATTATCCATCATGTGTCCTTGTTCACCACAATAATAACATGAAAAGTTCTTGTTGGCAAACCATTCATCATCATCTTTCTTAACGAAGCAATTTTCAAAGACATGACCACGTAACCCACAATAGTAACAATGAGTGTTGAGGTTTTTCATTGTGGATTTCTCATGATCTTTGGAACCATTATCATTTTCTACTCTAGATTTCAAAGCCACATCATCATCAAACTTCATTAAAAGGCAATCATACATTTCATGGCCAAATTTGCCACAATAGTCACAAAAGACATTCCTTCTTTTTCTTGGTGCATGAACATGTTTATCATATGAGGGTTCTACATGCATACAAGAACAATCAACATCCTTTTTCTATTTTTCATTTTGCTTATTGCACAACACCATGGATTCATTCAAATTTATGATCTCATCTTCCAATGATGAGATATGCAAGTTAGATTCAGCAATTTCTTTCTCACACAATGCCAGCTTCTCATTCAACAAAGAATTGATAGTTTTAGAGCTAGCAATTTCTAATTCCAAAACATGAAGATTTTCAGAATTATCAACAACATGTTTTCCTTTTTCAAACATGTGGAGTTCATCAACCAAAAAACTATTTCGTTCTTTCAAATTTTGAATCTCTTCAGCAAGTTTTTCAAGTGAATTTACAGTCGTGGAGGTATGTCCAAGTTCATTCTTTTGAAGGCTCACATGTTCATCAACCATTTCATTCATGGTTTTATTACATTCAAATTTGTCATTCACGCTTTTAAGGCTTTCAATTTCATGTCTCAACTCCATTAACCATTCAGATTTATCAACAGATATGCATGTCTCTTTTTCAAGCACAAGTAATTTTTCAGACATAGCAAAATTCAGTATTTTTAGCTTTTCATTGTCTTCTTCAATGAGTTGAAGTTCTGAAATTTTATCCTGTAAGGATTTGTTTTCAGCTTTCAAGATTAAAATAATTTCTTCATGCACAGCAACATCATGCAACAAATTTTTATTCAAGTTCCTAAGCTCCGAGCATTCCTCACATGAAAGATCATCAACACATGTATTTTCAATTTGAGAGCATTTAGCACATGGAGGGTTAACATGTGAATGATCATTAAGTTTCTTTTTCATTTTTCTGTTCTCAGATTTTAATGCCTTATATCTATCAAGCAAGTCATCATAGGCATCCATTAGTTCTTCCAAGGAAATCTCATCGGTTTCAGAACTTACCTCCTGATTTCTTTCTCCATCAGAATTTTCTTTGCTCGAAAGAGCACTGTCGTTTGCCATCATACATGTATCCTCCAGCCTTCCTTCATGAAACTTAATCAGTCCATCCAAGATTTCTTTGGCTGAGCTGCAATCAGAAACAAATGGAAATTTGTTAATGCATACTGCAGCTTTAAGAGTATTCAAAACAAAAAGATTATCAGAATTCATCTTCCTATGTTCATCGGTCCATCTTGACTCATTTTTTGGTAAAACATGAGGACAATGACTTATTAATTTCATAAGCTTAGGATTAATCCCAGAAATCCAAACACACAATTTTCCAAGCCATGATGTAAAATCAAAACCATCAAAGACAGGAACTGAATTCAGACTAGCCATCATAAAAAGATCTTTTCTCCTAGACCGTGAGGTCCGTTGAATAAAAATCAGAGACTGGGCTCTGATACCAATTGTTGGCCCAGACTAGATGGCGGACAAGAAGGGGGGTTGAATTGTCCCCTTGACCTAGATGGCGGATTTAAAAAAACTCTCTAAACTGAACACAGTGGAATTAAATATCAACTACTTGATTAGCCTAAACACATATGAGATTTAACAGGTTCTCTCAATCTTTCCGATCTCACTCGTAATAACAATGCAAATGTTAGAGAAAATTATGCCTAGTACGAATAACAGAAGTAGCAGTGTGCAGTGGTGTAGTGAGTAAAAATCTATTAAACTAACCTGTGAAGCGAGATAGAAGAAAGGGACAACCACACAGGCAATCACAAAGGACACGGAGATTTTTAGGTGGTTCGGGACCACAAGGGCTCCCTACGTCCACCCCTCACCCAACCGGGTGAGGCTTCACTACACGCTACCAAAGTAGCAAAACGGGGACGAACCCCAACCACACACACACACGCTGCTTCCGCAGCAATACCCACACACGGGGAAAATCCCCAATACGCTGCCACTGCAGCACACACCCACACACAGAATCGGGGAACACGCCCCGGACACTAAGAACCACACGGAGTCGCAGCTCCGTCTACACTCACAAACTTGGGGAGAACTTTCCCCACAATAAATCCCAACGCACGGAGTCGAAGCTCCGCACACACACTTTGATATTCCGAGTTTGATAAAATAACGAGATATACAATGAATGCCCAAGATATAAATCTATGCTCAACAAAGAGGATGGGAACCCTTGTAAACCGATAGTGGATGACTCAAAAAGATGGAAACAAGATGCAACAATAGATCTCCAAGAGTAGAGGGAGGTTGTAGAAGATCTTCTCTTATCCCCAAGTCAGAGGGTAGCCGGATGTCGACGATGAGAACATCCACGCGTTCGTCTTTTCGTTCCGCTCCTTTCTTCCTTCTATCATGATTGCAAACTCCTCCTGGATGTAGATGATCTCCACGTTTTTCTTCAGCTCCACTCCTTTCCCTCTTCTTCTTTTCCTACAAGATAGAACAATTAGAGCTCCACACCTTTCCCTCTTCTTCTTTTCCTACAAGATAGAACAATTAGAGCTCCACACACTTATTTCTTCCAAATTCGCATGTTATATATATCATAAGGATAAGTTATGAAAAAGACCACAATACCCTTGCCAAACCCTAACAAAACCACCCTAATATGTTTATTAGCAACCCAAGGGTATTAGGGTAAAATTTCACCCCAATCGGATGTGATTTGGTTAGGTTTCAGTGACTTACAGAAATCCCGCACGTTGCTGCGAACAGGGGTGGGTCGACCCACTTTTGGAGGGGGGTCGACCCATCTGCTCCCAGAACCTCTTTTCCATGAAAAAGTGTTACAGGGGTCGACCCACTTGAGAGGGGGGTCGACCCACTTTGTCCCAGAAGCCAGTTTTGGCCTATTTCAGCACAGGGGTCGACCCATTGAGTGGGGGGGTCGACCTAATGACCTTGTAACCTTATGAAATGACTATATAATGCAAACACAATGATCTAAACATGCATCAACATGTAACCAAACATGAATTACATCAAATGTAAATTCTTACCTTGTCTTTCATGATTTAAGAGCATTTTGGACCTGCACTACATGAACGTTCAACCTCATCATTCTTTCATCAATGCTAAGTGAAAAGAGCATCTACCTTACATCTTTGTCATGTGAATAGATCTCTTAACTTACATATTGAGCTTTTCAATTCTTCCATACAAGCTTTCATTTTAGAAATAGTTCATGCATGAAAAGACCACCTTCAACACAAATTAACCCAATTAGTTTGCACAAGGATAAAGGACCATAAAGAGCTCTTTGAAGAGGATGCATTAGACACAATTGAAAACCACTAAAAAATACACTTTCCCTCATTCAAAGGTCAAATTACATTGAACCATCCATCAAGCACTATCAGAAAGTCTTTCACCAAAGATTCACCAAGTTCCACACTGAAAGCTAAAAATAAATTTGGTATGTCAAGCAATTTGAGTTCAACTACATCACACATGGACTTCATGAGCTATCCATAGGGAGACAAACTAATTTGATTAGTTATCTAACCATTTCACTTTCAACTCAAGGATGGCCATTTTCTACACAAGCCTCACATATCAAATATGATTCAAGCAAGCTACACAAGAGTTCTATATTCAAACCAAGACTATCAAGATCGGTCCAAAAGTAACAGTTAAGGAGAGCATGCATGAGACTCATGCAAGCCCAATACATGAAGAACCATTTCTACTCCAATCAAGGTATAGGTAATCAAAAGTCAGAAGCAAGGTCTTACCATGGATCCAATATTTGTGGACATTTAAGAGCCTGCACTAAAGGAAATTCACTTTAGTACAATGCCACTCCAAGTTCATATAGCAAGCAAATCAAGTTCAGTCTCAGATTTCCAAAAACCATGCAATGAAGATATGAAAACAATCAAGACTCTTTCCAATGAGGTACATCAAAGTTAACATGAATCTCTTGATAGCTACAATACCCGAATAGATATAAGCATGAAAGCAATTTGTAAAACACCGAGTCCTCAAGTAGTGAAGTGTATTCAAATTGCCATGTATTACTGATACACGAGCTCAGATAGACTCAAATACATGAGGGATGAATTAAGCCCAATGCAACAAAAAACCAATGCAATCCAATGCATGTCAATAATATGCATGAAGGCCTAGTCATCATTTTACCAATGAAAAACATCATGTATGAAATACATCAAGAGACCAAGGTCAATGCATATGACCCAAGGTCTAAGAATTTGAACCAATCATCAAAAGTGAGGTTGACTTCACAAAGCACATTTTCCATCTAAAGAAGTTATCCACCAAGCATCCAAACCTGCAAAATAAGATATTGCGACATAAGCTCCAAAGTGATCAATGAGTATTTTTCACAATACTTACACACAATATATAGTTATCATCAAAACCATCACAAAGGACAAAAAGGGAGCGCAGTGAACCCAACACTTTTGAAAACACTTTTGATCATGCTAAAAGGAAGTCTTTTGCTAGAGTTATTCATCCTCAATGCTTTTATTGTGGCAACCATGAAAATGTTATTGAGGATTGCAGGTTCATGAAGAATGATGATATGGTGGCAATAAAAATGGTGAAGAAAGCTTTTGGTAGCATTGCTACTAACCCCTAGGGACCCAAGAAGTCTTGGGTGCCTAAATCTGTCAAATGAATTGATGATTGATGCAGGTGTGTCTTGAGATAAATAGAGAATAAAGGGGTTCCAATAAAAAAGAATAAGGCAAACTCATTTGGTAAAACCCCGACCTTACTTTTTCATTGTCAAATTTGATGGTTTTGATGTTTTGGTATGATATTCTGTTGTGGTTTTCATTTCATGTTTCTGATTTCTTCACAAGCCATACAAGATCTCATTGTATGAATATTTGGTATATCAAATGGTGTCATGTGAAATGACAGATTAAGTCTGTCAGGAAGCTAACACTATGCGTGAGTTAGATCATTGGATCAAGACCTCCGCCAAGTACCAAAATTTAGAAACTCAATTGTTTGGCTTATGAGGAATCATATATTTTGAATGAAATCAATTTACCTTTGATCGATTTGCATGTGCTTTCAAATTCAATCTAAAAAATTTACTTGTTTCATCAAGGTAAAAAATTTTGAATTTCGAAATTGTTCAATCCTGAATGCCAAAATAATTTTGAATGATCATGGTTGAACATTTGGGTTCTAAAGAAAATGATCCTTCATGATAAAATTTGAAATAAAATACTCTTGGTTCAATTTCAGATTTATTGAAAATTCATCTCATGCATTTACTAGTCTCATGCTTTCGTGAATGTTCTACATTGTACAAAAATTGAAAATCTACATAAAAATGATTGCATTGACATTTCTGCATATCATTCATAGATTCTGCATATCATTATGAATTCGAGTCTCATGCATACCTTGTTTCATGAATGCTTGCATGAATATTTCCTAAATCCTTGCATGTTTGCGTGTATCTAGTTTATAAAACCTTTTTCTTTATTGTTCTAAGACTTTACCTCTTTCATAAATAACAATGCAGTGATTTTATTCATATGTGATACATGTCATATATTAAGGGGGAGGATTTATTTCTGACCATGCATATATTTAGGGGGAGTCATAGCTGTGTCTTGACAAATTCATTTTATACATACAAAATAAAACATTACCCCCACACTTTTGCACTTAATGAAATTAATGGCTTTAATCGATAAAGATTTGAGAAATTCTTTCCAACACTCTAAAGGGAACTTGAATCTCTACATGAACATAAAAGAGTAATCATGAGGAAAAAGTTACCTACACCTCAATGATCAGTAAGTGGAATGTCGAACCTAGTAGTCGGGAATCCCCATTGAGACAAATGAGGAAACTCGCGTCGAACGGTGAAGTCCATCAAAAGAAATAAAATTGGGGTTGTGCGAAGCTACCGATAGTCGAGAATCTAGAGTGAAAAGTGTAGAGAGGAGATTACCTTCTAGTGTTCTTTAGAAAATCTGAATATCCATATATTTTGAAACTCATTATTCATTGCATCACCTTTCACTTTTGGGTATAATTGTGATGAATGTATATTATGAATTTGCTTACATTCATGGTTTATGAAGTACTTCGAGTTATGAATGCACAAATCTCTTGGTTATGCTTCATGTCTTACTTGTTGAATTTGAATCACTTGCTCTTTTGTTAACCTATGTCCCATTAAGGGGGAGTTACTATTAGTATGTGTGAATGATGGTTGTGCTTGTGTGCTTGTATGTTCATACATTCTCCATTGATTTTGTTGTTCTTGATATCTCATGTGTAAAGGTACCATAGATTGATGATCTTGGAGTGCATATCTACATATTTGGCATTTTATGCATATCATGCATATAATGCATCATTTTGAACACTTCATGTTGTACATATCTTCCATCAATTTGAAAAATATTTGGTATCATATCTTTGGGCCAACAATTAGTAACAATTGGTATCAGAATTGGTATCATATCTTCAGGTCTAACATGTTCATATCATTTCTAATAACCCCTCTGTCAGTCGTCTTTTTGTAGATGACAAAAAGGGGGCGAATGGGTTTGTGTGCTTAATGCTTGATATTTCATAGATATTGCAAAACTATTCACACTGTTCATTGAATGAAATGCTTATATTCTATCTTTTGGAACTCTTGCACACATTATTTTGTCATCATCAAAAAGGGAGAGATTGTTGTATCCCCGAGTTGATTTTGGTGTTTCGTTTTATTGACAACAAAACGATTGTGCTTGTGTGTGTATTTCATTGAGAAACATGTTTTGCAACTTGACTAATGGATTTCATCAATGTGTTTTCAAAGTCTTGATTGGGTATTTTCATGTATTTTTCACATGAGGTTTTTAAGCTTGAAATATGCTCAATCTATTGTTGACACTAAAAATATTCCTAATTTTCATAACTTCTGCTTCTACAGGTCTTAGGTTCTAATCGTGTGCTCTCGTGCCGACAGAGAAGAAAAGAAAGAAAAGAAGAAAAAGAATGGCGGAAGCCGAACAAAAGATGAGACCAAAGAAAAGAAGAAAAGAAAAGATGCTCGGCGCCAACGGACAACCGCTAAAGCAGGACCTGAGAACCTGGAATAATATTCGGGACCATCCTCGAAGGAGCAATCAAAAAGTAACAAATACAAGTGAAGCCAGCCCGGCATCATAAATCACAGTGCCAAAGGCCATGGCAGCAAAAAACCTGAGTGTCCAAACCAAAGGCACAAACGGTTCCGAATTGGCCATTCAGTTCCCCGAAGGATTTACCAATATTTCTCGGAGCAGTTTTACAAAGCTGCGATGAGATGAGAGAACAGAACATCGCCCGGAGCCATTCCGAGGCCCACAGCCTGAATCACACCCAAGCAAGTGTAGCGGGCAAGTTATCCAGCGTGCCCCCTTTACCCGGCACGCCCTTATCCGACGCCCATCTTCTCGGCGCGCTAAATCAACGTATAGCGCGCCGGGTAAAGTCACGCCGATGGTCTATTTAAGCAAATCTTCTGCAAAGAAAGAAAAGCGAGACAGACAGTGAGGGCCAATCGTCCGAGAGCAAGGGAAGATTGGGGAACAAGAAAGGGGGATTTTTGAAAAAGAGAATCAGAGAGCCACCATCTCTCACATCCTCCCATCCGTCCGCCTGGAGGAGCCCGGCACCGGGGAAGAAGCACCCCTCTCCGATACTCTATTTCTGCAGTGAAAGGCCCAGGTGGGTTCCGGCGACTTCTCCCGGCCACCCCCCGCTGCTTTCTCTTGTTAAATCTCCATGGATGTATGTGGATGGAAGGGCGATGATATGAGCCCATCTCCTTCTTATTTTTATTAGCTTTCCTCTTCCTCTTCTGTAACTCGTCTGTAACTGGGTGTTACTCCCATCTGTGTAACTAGTGGGCGGCCTCCGGGCGACAACATCCTACCACGCCGAATGTGTGTAGCATCGAGTTTTCTTCCGCTAATGTAATGAATGATATCGAGCATGACAATGCCTCTATATATTTTTCCTCCCCCCTTTTCTGAATCCATATCTTCAACTATCTCCTGTGTGTGGTCTTCAAGTTTTGCTTCGTGACGCTGAACACTCCCTGGAATGGCCATGGACTACAGAAATGGTATCCCCACCCTGGGGTTCTCTTCTAACATGATGGCTATGCCGGATATGCTACATGCCTGCTGTGGGTTTTATTGTTAGAGACACATTCATATGTGTATCTCCGTCTCCCCCCCTTCGGGATTGGCCTACTTAACACCTCTCTACACTCACTTATGAGCTATAGAGAATGGGACCATCCCTATAATCTATATGCGGGGCTGCTGGGGATGGCCACTCACCGCTTGCCAATCGTTCAAGTGTTTGCTCCCTCTTTTTCGATTCCCCCCTAATCTGCATGCTAACCCATTAACTCCGTCAGTGCTAACCGATTAGCTCCGTGAGTACTAACTTGCTAATCCTGTTAGCGCTAATTTGCCAACTCCCTGAATGTTATGCTATTGTACCCCTCCTACTCTCTTCAAGAGTTACATTACCACGCTTTATTAATTATTTCGAGAATGGTAGCTTCGATGCTCTAGGGAGGGGAACATCCCCTGCTGAAATACCTAAATCACCTTGGGGTCAAAGGGTTCTGTCTGTTTATGGCAAGCATCCCTAAGGGCCGCTAGAGAGTGAACAATAATGGGGCTCTTAGCCCAATACTAAATCCACTATCCCTAAGGGTACTGTGGTGGCCATGGGTTGTGTGCCCCTGGCAAGCTAGCCCTCGGGGTTTCCCTCCCTTACAGGTCGTCCCTTTCAATCATATGTCGGCCCATGGAATATTGGTGCCCCTCGTAGGCTAGCCCGCGGGGTCTTCCATCCATTCGGGTCTGCCGACCGCAGTTGTGCCACCCGGTATTAAGGAGCTTACCCCAGTTATGTGGGTATGCCTATGATTTCCCCCTGCAATCCTCTTGAGATGGGGAGATGCTGCTAAAATTTCACCAGGATTAATTGATGAATTGCCCTCATAATTCTGGTTTAATGAGATACGTTTCCGAAAGAACAAACTTCCGTGCTTGAGTATGAACTTCACACACGTATCAACCCTGTCTCAAGGGCATCCTGGACCCCAATTCACTCATTAATCAACTCAATGCTAATAGTTCAAATAAACTAAAAAATACCCAAAAATTCATTAACACGGTGCGACCTTAATCTAGCGCGCCCTATTACGGCGCGGTACCCCCCCGCTGTTGTGTCCCTGAAGTCATTTGAGTCCTTCTGTGGTCACTTGGGTCATTCGACATCATTCTATGGTCATATGCATTCTATGGTATTCTTGGTTTTGATAATGGCTAAACACTATTAGTCATTGTTATTTTTCACTCTTATATGACTGACATATGTGCTGTTGTGTTCATGACAGATATGCAAATGAATGGACAAGTGAAAGTTCAATGTTGCGCCCTTGCACGCGGATCGACCTGTGCGGTTAGGTCGGGGGGATCGACCTGCCCGGTCAGGTCGCGGGGGTCAAGGGGGCAGCGCCCCTTGCGGGGGTTTTCGGGGGCGGAGCCCCCGCAACAAAAATTTGATTGAAGACTCAATAATAAAATCTTCAAGACTGTCAAGGGCGATGCCACAAACATGCACGGGCTGCTAAAGGACTTAAGCGGCGGAGCTAAGATAGATAACGGACCAGCCAGTGGCGGTCGATCGGAAATCCCAGGGGCCATTCGTCTACAGCATTTCACAGTAGCGGTCGACCGCCATCCCCGAGCCTTCAATGTTGACTTTGTTTCCAACTTCGAAAAGGGTCATTCAACATGGATTTCTTTAATCCAAAAGTCACCTAATCACCCACAAATTGTGGATCTGGTCTGAGGCTTGTCTATAGACCATTCAAGGTCTATAAAACCAATACAAGAGGGTTGGAAACCCCCAATGCTTCAAGGCTTCAAGAGAGATCAAGGGAGGCCATTTTCGAGGTACTGTAGCACCTCCGTGAACAGTACTTCGGGCTGGAGTTCTTCATCCATCCAAGGTGTTTCAAGGTGAGATCTGAAGCAAGCAACCTCCACCAAAGCTAGAAGCACTCAAGGATAAGAAGGGTGATCAAAGGAAGCCACAAGGAGGGTGTTTCAAGAAGGAAATCAAGCTACTCCGAGAAGAAGTTCTTCATCAAATCTTCAAGTGATTGAAGCTACTTCAAGAGGAAATCAACTCCAAGCCAATTGAAGAAAAAGCTGCAATCATCTTCCTCTTCCTCATCTCAAGGTGATCCATAGAAGCTGCAAGGGTGTGTTCAAGGGAAATGAGTTCGAAGTACTGTAGCTGTGAACAGTACTCCGAGAAGAAGTTCTTCATCATATCTCCAAGTGATTCAAGCTACTTCAAGAGGAGATCAACTCCAAGCCAAGTGAATCATCAGATTCAAGCTTCAGAAAACTCAGACAAGATCTTTTCTCTTTGAACATATTTCATATCTTGTTTGAGTGTTTTAATATCTTGTTCTTTTTCATTTCATTCAAACATTTGGAACTAAAGATCGTCCCTACCGGTGGTTAGTAGGAAGGCAATCGGAAGCTGTCCGATCTGCGGTGTTGACGTCCCTACCGGAGGTTAGTAGGAAGGCAATCGGTGGTCTTTCCGATTTGTGGTTCAGTGCGTGGCACTAGTGGAGCCTCACCGGATTTGGTAAGGGGTGGACGTAGGACTGGAGATTCAGTCCGAACCACCTTAAAATCTCGTGTGTTGTGGTTTGCTTGTGTGATTACTTTGTGTTAGATGCATGCTTAGGTTCAATATCTATATTGCATAATCATCTTGTTAAGCAAATCACTATGTTCTTCGTTTAGCTAGTTATATTCCGCTGCAATTATCATTACCTAGCTATATAGAGGGTTGCATTGCGAAAAGAGGAGCAAATCTATTCACCCCTCCCCTCTAGATCCGCTGTCCACTACACAACACCCGCGTCGGTTTAGCTTCACCCTCAATCTCACCAATTTTCAAATGGTTACCACCCGACGCGGCCCAATCCGGCGTGCACCGGGCAAGGCGCGCCGTTTTAAGCCCTTTGGCCTTCCCCGTGCCGTGGAATGCTATGCCTACGCTACCCCACGCCGTGTAAAGCTTTACCTACGCTTAGTAGCGCCAGAGTTGAACAAAACATTTCCTTTGCGCCGTTTAACTCCTCACTCATTCCCGGGTTACCCCTTTGTCTTCTATGGCAGGGATTGATCAACCTAATTGACCACGGGTCGGGTAAAAAGAAATTGATTAAGTTAAATCTATCTTCTATTATACATATACATACATATATATATCACCTTGATGCATGCTTACATGATCTGACTCTCCAGTATATCAAATGGTGATTAGCTAAAAGTCGGGTTATGCCTGGCCGGAGGCTTTCACTATGCGTGATGATGGTCCTTAGACCTAAGTTCTCCGCCCTGTACCGGGAGACGGCCTAATAAATAAATACTACCATATTGTGTGCTTGCATGCAATCATATCTTTTACATATTCTACGGGCCCCATGGCCTCTTTATTTTGACGATTAATCAAGGGTTTTCTCTCTTCTCGAGAGATGTAATTAACGCCATAGCCTTTATGGTACGGCGGGTTTTGGGTCCCAACACGATCACCTATAATCGTCTGGTTAGTCAGACGGTGTGCATAATAAACTCGTCATCCAGTGACTGGCATGCCCTACGTAAATAAACCTTTAATAAATAAACCAAATAAATCATAATAAAATATTTTTAATAAAATTTATCTCTCACAAGCTGGCACACCCGGTGGGACAAAGCCTCCCTTCTTCTTTTCACCAAAATAGAGGGACCATGGGGCCCCCACCCAACTGCCTCAAATGCTAATTATTCATTCGTCTTGTTTCTCCTCTTTGTAGGTTGAAGTGATGCTGAGCGGACTGTCAGACTTGCTTTCGGTGCCCAAATCGTGGCAGACCATGCTGTATACGGCTATCTCGTCATGACTACCACCTTCGGCAACTTTCCCGTAGTCGTTGGCTTCCCCAACTTCTTGGGAGTTGCATTCGTGAGTCTCCTGGGCATGGAGAGTCCTGAACCTGTGGAGCTGAAGAACAATAAAGCTGTGGCCCGTCGAAGTGAGGGCCGAATTAAGAAAACTCTACTGGAAAGTCTGGTGGTCATGAGTTGCCACGTTCACCATACTACTTGCCCGACTACGGCATACTAGAAGAAGCCCGCTGGCATCAACAAAAAGACTTTAGGAAGAGGAAGAGTCTCTGCTACTCCCCGAAGCCAACTTTTAGCCTCTCGGAAGTCCATGTTGATCAGGGGCATCCGAGTCTACTTCAATGGCCGCGGCACCGAAGTTTTGCCAGATCGGATCATCCCGACTGTGCCCACTCACAACACCTTCCAAATGCTAGCAAGCCAGAGGGTGAATTTTAATGACATCAAGCAAGGGAGGCCAACCCCGAACTTGCCAAAGTTTAAGCAAATTTGGGTTCCCAAGAGGATCCGAGGCCCTGCACCATCCTCACAAGGCTTCAAAAGTTCCGCGGATGTTCCCAATAAAGGGGGAAAAGAGGCTATGCATGCGGAGGATGTCATGATTGCAACTCCTCCACCCGTCGCCAGGATGTGTGCAAGACAGGCCGATATCCTCAAATATTCAAGAAACTTTAATCAAGCTGCAAGTTTGACGCGGCCGTCCTACATGCCGTCTGCCTGAGGCTGGATGCTTCCTCCTATCATCTCTCTAGAGCATAGCTACGAGGGTATGATAGGGATGGTTCGGGAATATCACTGTAACTTTAGGGACCCCTCCCTGGCCCAGCAAAGGTCGCTTCGTGTCATCAGGGCCGAAGAAGAAGAAAAAGACAAAATGTCACCCATGGGGGCGAATGAAGAGGAGAAACAAGCTGAGGCTAGAAGCCTTAAAAGGCCTCCACAAAATGAAAAGACGAAAAGAATTTCAATATATGAAAAGTTGACTTTCCTAGTCAGGCTCGAAGGGGAGTCAAAAAGCATAAAAGAAGAGTGCAAGTTCTCACTTGTAACATGGCAGGGGTGATGAGTACACTTGGTCTCCCACCAAATGAACAAGAAGAGCCGGCCGAGATTGCTGGAAGAGCAGACCTAGTGACAAGACAAGGTAAAAATGAGGCTGAGCTATTGCAAGCCACAAAGGGCAAGTAGCTTGCTAAAGAAAACATCACTATTGTCACTGCCAGAATAGTGGCGTCTGAGCAAGGAGGAGTATCTCCACCTCCTTCAATTGAAGGTCTTTGGATAATACACTCGAGGACATTAGTAATAAAATAACCACAGACCCTGTAGTCCTGATGTTGCTACAAGGATACTAGCGGGAGATAAAACTACTGAAGAGAAAATTAAATGAAAAGGCTGAACACACTATGGTGTCCGAAGAACTGGAGGCACGAGCTGAGCCATCACGGGAAGGTTCCAACCCCACGGGTGCTCCTTCACCGGCTGTTCTACAATCTGCAAATCAGAATTGGGCTGCTCGCCAGCATTATTCCTAGTGGCTCCGGCCAGCACGGCCAATGCCCCTTCAGATGCAGCGGCAGGCTCTCCTGTCAGAGCCTTTTCCACCCAATGTTATGGCTTCGGCCGCATTATTGATGCAGCCCACCAACCTCTGCCCTCAACCAACAGATCTAGTTATGATGGACAAGTTGATGGTTGAGCAAATGATTGAAGCAAGGTTGGCAAAAAGCGGTGGTGATGGCTATGCCCCATTCGGCATATATGAAGTGCCATATCCAGCCTATCATGCTGCCAAAAGACTGTCACCCGACGTCAATAAACCCCTAAAATTTGACAAATTCAACGGGCAAGGGTCCCCGAAAGAGCATATTGCACATTATATGATAGTCATGGGTGACTTGGCGGCGGACGAGTCGTACCTGTTGAAGTTCTTTGGGTCTTCACTAACGGGACCCACCTTCAAATGGTATTCTAGCCTGCCAGTCGGGTCTATCAATGATTGGTCAGACATGCAGCATAAATTCAATGAAAGATTCCACATCATTGAGGCAGAGATGACCGTGGCTGAGCTGTTGGCGGTCAAGCAAAAGGATAATGAAACGGCTGTAGAATATATCAAGAGATGGGTGGATCTCAGCATGAGGTGTCGACGTCCTCTGCATCCAGAAGATGCAATACAAATATGTAAAAAAAATCTGAAGAAAGAGATTTCAGAAAAGATGATCGAAATATAAATCCGGTCATTTGACCGATTAAGTGATATTGCCATGGAGATTGAAGATTTCTTCACAAGATATCCCTCCATTTCTGCCAACTCAAGTCATCAAGTCAGGCAGGTTAATGAGCGGCCAATGCTGAAAGCGGTTCATACTATCAGTGTCAAGGGAAAAAGGCACAAATAGATGCACAATCCTCCTCCCAACGAACCTGTCGAATATCGAGAGAGTTCTCCTCTGCAGAACAAAACAAAGAAGCTCTATGCCTTCCCCCGGGACAGGACTCGAGCATTGTTCGAGTGGGCTGTCAAATATAGCAAAATCATGCTTCCAAAGCCAAAGAGACCTGATGACGTCAAAAGAAGAGATGATCCTTATTTCTGCCCCGACCATCAAATCCTGGGGCACCCTATTGAAGATTGCCAAATATTCAAAGACATCGCCCAAGACTTAATAAAAAGAGGGGAGCTGCAAATGGGGGAGGACAGAGTCGATCCTCTACTCCCTCATGAAGTGCTTGCTACGGGGGCATCAATTAACATGATATCTATATGTCAACAACTGCCTGAGGAAATGCCAGAGGGCTGCGCCTGGCACACTCATGAAGACTATATCCCATCGCATGAAAGGGAGCAAGAGAATTGGCGAGCATCGCCAACATAGAAAAGAACAAGACTGACTTCTCACCCGACAGTGGAGACCCAAATTCCCGGCGCCATGGACCGGCCTACTCTGCCTCTTGAAATCTTTGCCCACCTTCGAACAACCTCTCCAATGGCTATCAAAAGGCCAACTAACAATAAAAAGAAGAAATACACCCCGTCACTGGTACAATTAGAAGCTAGCTCAGCCATGGAGCGGCCACAAGCTATTATAAGTGGGCTTGTTAAGCATGAATAGCTCAAGAGCCCGCCTATGCAGCTCAAGAAGCATGCCTCTCAAAGACGCAATGAGTCCCACCGGCTAACAAAAAGAACTAAAGAAAATGCATGGGTGTTCAATGCACTGAGCAACCCACTGTAGGGGCAGATGCTGGCCATATGGGAGAAGAAAAGAAGAATACAAAGACTAAAATAAGATATGTTGCTCTCTCCTACAACATGCTATCAGCACCATCCAATATGGCTCAAGCTGTTGATGAGGAAGATGAAAAAAATTGCTTTATACTGAAGGGAGCAAATCAAGGTGAAGCTTCTGCCTCCCATCATGCTGCTAGATCCGGGAGAATATCAAGACACCCATCAGCCCACAAGGGGGCACAATACCACGTTCCCCCTCCATTCGAAGGCATAAAACCCAGGGATTCCATCTCAATGAAATTGGATGCATCCAGCAACAATGACAGGATGCCACTCACCCAGTCAAACTGGAGGCGAAAGGCAGCACTCCCGGCCCCTCCTGGCAATACCAGGCCATGGTTGTGCTACTGCACCAGAAACAACAAGAGATTGAAATGCTGCAAAGGTGGCTAAATGAAATGAATCTAAGTCCAACTATACCGCAATTGGCAGGACACCTACATGAGGCGACACAAGGTAGTGCTAGCTCACTTGAAGCTTTAGCGTGGCCAGTCATGCCCCGAATAGTATATGATCATACGGGGGGCATCCTCCCTCAACTACTCCAACATACATCCTCCCTCAAAGACCCCTTTTCCTACATGATCTCTCAGAAAATGATCTCGAATGTCAATGTACTTTGTCCTAGAATGTTGAGCAGGGTTTTTAGACAAGCTGATTGCACTGGTATAATCACACAAGATTGGCACACATTTCATTTCAATATCTAAATCAAGCAATTGATTTTTGATCCAAAGTACTTGGGCTCCACAACTTCCGGCGACTACGTATTCAGCCTCGGCCGTTGAGAGAGCTACTGAATGTTGTTTCTTGGAGGCCCATGAGACTAGGCACCCACCAAGGAACTGACAGTACCCACTAGTACTTTTACGATCTACAATGCCTCCGACATAATCCGCATCGGTGTATGCAATCAAATCAAAAGAACTATCGATGGGAAACCACAAGCCAAAGTCTATTGTGCCAAGTAAATATCTAAAGATGCATTTAACAGTCGATAAGTGAGATTATTTAAAGCATGACTGAAAACGGGCACAAAGACATACACTGAATTGAATGTCAGGGCGGTATGCTGTAAGATACAGTAGTGATCCGATCATACCTCGAAATAGTGTAGGATCTACTGTTTTACCATTTTCATCTTTGTCTAACTTCGAGGTTGTGGCCATTGGAGTTGACAAAGGTTTTGCTTCAGCCATCCCATATTTCTTCCAAAGCTCCATTGTGTACTTGGCTTGACTTATGAAAATGTCCTCAGGTGTTTGCTTCACCTGCAGTCCCAGAAAGAATGTTAGTTCACCCATTAGGCTCATCTCAAATTCACCTTGCATGATTTCTGTAAATTCATCACATAGCACATTATTAGTAGCTCCAAAAATTATATCATCCACATACACTTGAACCACCAATATATCTTTACCTGATTTCTTTGTGAAGAGTATTTGATCAACCTTACCTCTATTGAAATCATTTTCAACCAGAAATGACGTGAGCCGTTCATACCATGCCCTTGGTGCTTGCTTCAGTCCGTACAAGGCCTTTTGGAGCTTGTACACATGTTGTGGATGTTTGGGGTCTTCAAAACCTGGAGGTTGTTCAACAAAAATATCCTCTTTGATATACCTATTTAGAAATACAGATTTAACATCCATTTGAAATAATTTAAAGTTAGATGAGCAAGCATATGACAATAAAATCTGGACTGCTTCTAGACGAGCAACCAGTGCAAAAGACTCATCAAAATCAATACCCATCTCCTGGCTATATCCCTTGGCCACAAGCCAGGCCTTGTTCCTAACAACCAATCCCATATCATTTAACTTATTTCTGAAAATCCATCGGGTTTCGATAATGGATTGATTCTTAGGTCGTGGCACTAGAGTCCACACCTGGTTTCTTTCAAACTGGTGCAACTCTTCATGCATAGCCTGGATCCAGGATTCATTTTGAAGAGCTTCATTGATATCCTTAGGCTCTTCCTGTGAGATTAAGACTATCAAATCTTCTTCTTCTACTTGCCTTAGAGATGCTCTGGTTCTTACCCCATCTTGAGGATTACCGATTATGTTTTTAGCTGGATGATCCTTTAAAAATGTAGAGGTGCTTGGCAAATCAGGGTGATGCACTTGCTGCTCTTGTAGTGTCTCAATTGAAGGATCTTCATCTTCTTCACTCTTGCTGGGTATTTCTTCCTTTGGTTCATCCTTGGCTTTAGATGTTCCAGCATTGGTTGAATCTTTGGGGGCTTCTCCTGCATCCAGAATTTGAGTAGTTAGTTTTAGTTCAGATTCGTCAAAAATTACATGAGGACTTTCTTCAACAACTAAGGTCCGTTTATTGAACACTCGATAGGCTATAGAATTGAGTGCATAGCCTAGGAAAGTTTTCTTGTCACTTTTCTCATCAAACATACCTAGATTGGACTTACCATTGTTCAGGATGAAACATAAACAACTAAAGGGTTTAAGATGGGAAATATCCGGTTTCTTACCTTGTAGAGCTCATATGGAGTTTTCTTCAAAATGGGCCTTGCCATTGCCCTGTTGATGATGTAACATGCTGTACTTACCGCCTTAGCCTAAAAATATTTTGGTAGAGAGTTTTCACTTAACATGGTCCGTGCCATGTCTATCAATGTTCTATTTTTCCTCTCCACCACTCCATTTTGTTGGGGCGTCCTTGGTGATGAGAAGTTGTGTGTATACCCGTGCTCTTCACAGAAATTACTGAACTCATGATTTTCAAATTCGCCACCATGATCACTTTGGATAGTGGTGATAAGGTAGCCTCTGTCATTTTGAAATTTCCTACAAAACACTTGAAATTCCATCAATGCATCATTTTTATTCGATAGAAATAACACCCAAGTGAATCTGGAATAATCATCAACAATAACGAAACCATAGGATTTCCCTCCTAGGCTGGATGTCCTAGTTGGGCCAAACAAATCAAGATGCAGCAATTCTAAAGGCTGGGAGTAGAAACAATGTTCTTATTTTTGAAGGATATGCGTATTTGCTTGCCTTTTGTGCAAGCCTCACAAATTTTATCACTTTCAAACTTTAACTTTGGCAAACAATTCACCAAGTCATGTTTAGACAACTTGGATATTACTCCAAAATTAGCATGACCTAGTCTTCGGTGCCATAGCCATGCATTGTCATGATTGTTAGCTACCAAACACATATCATCACAAGAAACATCATCAATATCAATGGTATATATAGTGTTGCTTCTCTTGCCGATGAATCTGATTTCATTGGAAGTTTTGTTTATGACAAGGCAATGGGTTTCATCAAAAATAATTTTGAAGCCTTTGTCACACAGTTTTCTTATGCTCAGCAAGTTATGATTCAAACCTTTCAGCAAAAGAACATTTTCAATCAAGGTTTCAGAATTCTTACCTATGTTGTCAATTCTAATTATTTTACCTTTATCTTTTCCACCAAAGGCAACTGAGCCTACATCCTTGTCTTGTAGCATAGAGAACGCTTTCTTGTCCCCTATCATATGTCTTGAGCAGCCGCTGTCCAAGTACCACTTGCTCCCCCTGGCTTCAAGACATATCTGCAAGAAACAACATTCTCATGCAAATGATTTTGGTACCCAAGCTAGTTTGGGTCCGTAGGAGTTAGTCCAGTTCTATGCATATCTTTTCTTGATCCAAAAAATATGATTTCTTGCTGGACTTTGTTTGAACTAGCAATTTGCAATAACATGACCAAATCTACCACAATGACAACAGTTAATAGGTGCAAACTTTCTTTGAAATTATCATGGTTTCGGTTGGACATGTTTTGGTTTAGAATTGGAACATGAAGCATGGTTGTTATCTTTTTCGTGAACAAAGGATGTGGTGATCTTATGCTCAAAAGATTTTTTATTTTGAGGAGTGTATCCTAGTCCTTCCTTTTGAAAATTGGCTTTAACTCCTAACAAGTTATCTAGATTTTGTTTGCCCTTTACAAATCTTGACAAGGTGGACTGAAGTTCAGCCACTTCTTTATCCAAACTCACATTTTTCTTTTCAAGTTCTGAGTTTGTGGATTTCAGAGTTTTTTCTTCAGTTTTTATTTTTTCACACTCTTTCTCCATTTCAGACATTTTGCAAGATATCTCTTCTTTGGCTTTTTCACAATCTAAAATCATTTGTAGCAGACTTTCTTTTTCTTCCGTTGCCTTAAACCATTCCTGTTCCAATTTTTCAAACTTAACAAAGATATCTTCATGTGATAAATCATCAATTTTCTTTTTGAGAGTTTTATTTTTAGATATGATTTTTTTGTATTTAGTATACAGTTTTTCATATTCAGACTCCCATTGTTCATTTGAAATAAAATCAGGGTCAGAATTTACCTCCGTTGAGTCATCCTCGTGTGCCATGAGGCACAGGCTTTCCACGAGTTCTTGTATCTCCTCTTCGGACTGTTCATCCTCTTCATCGCTCCATGTGACGACCATGGCTTTAGACTTTCTGAAATTATCTTTTTTGAATTTCTTCTACAGATCTGGGCACTCTCCCCTCATGTGCCCGGGCTTCTTGCATTCGTAGCATATGATGCTACTTGGTTTGCTTGGCTCGCCCTTGGTTTGAGTGGGCTTCCTTTGCCCCTTTCTGAAATTGCTTTGGAAGTTTATTTTCTTCCTCAAAAATCTTTTCACTTGGCGAGTTATCATTGCTAGCCCTGTCAACGGTTTGGATTCGGGTCGGATCCTGTGGGATCCGAATCCGATAGTATAAAATCTGAATTCAACCTGAATCCGAAATAGAAAGAAATTTTGGATTCGGATCTGATCCAAATCCGAACTTATATTTTTGGATTCGGATCTAACCGAAATCCTTATATACACTTTTTTTTACATGCAATGCCCACAGTGATCTGAATTTGCTTACAGAATGATCCAATATTAGAACTGTTTCCAAACAAACATAGATCTACGTTCCGATCCAAAAAATATATGAAAATTAAATTGTAATTCAAACATTAATCCAAAATCATCTCCCCATTTTGGATCCATTTTCGGATCCACACATTAAGTATACATTTTTTACATGTAATAATAGAGATTTAAATTTTCATATATATGAAATGTACTACCCACGGATCTGGATCAGATCTGAAATTGGCTGATGGGTTCACTCATAGGTCACAACAGCTCCAAGATTACTAATAACATGGGAAGGGAGGGGGGGATATGATATCACAACAAATTAAGAAGGTATATATAAGAGATCAATTTCCTCTGTACGTAAATTCATGTTCCTTTTTTTTTCTTATTCTTCTTCTTCTATCCTTCATTGCTCACTTCTGTCATTTGGATTTTGGCGGGCTCAAGCTTATACTCTGCTACTGACTTGGAGATATCTTCCCTTCAGTTTGTTTCTACCATCTGTGTCTGCAAACATGAACCAATTAACAGTTATGAAATGGTGGGAGATAGAATGTGTTTTTTTTGTGTAGTTTCAGTAACAGACTAACAATTCATGGATGAAATGCGCTTGTAGTTTACCTGATCAATTGGGATCGATGTTGAGTCTTTATGAACTTTTCCAACCTCTTTATGCATATTATTGAGTAACAGAATATGATAGACATGGATGAAATGTACCTCACCCTTGTCTGACAAGGAATAAGCATTAAGTCAAACACAGAGGAAAGAAATTAAACAGCAAAAAAAAGGGAACAAAAGCCTGCAGTGTGAGGCTGTTCATTCTAATTATTCTAAAGAAAGGTTGTTCATTCTAGACTAGGAATGGTCAGGAGAAGAAGAATAAAAGAAAAGGCCATGATTTCATTAACCTGATTTGATATTTGAAGCAACTAAAGAAACATAATACTTTGCAGGAGTCCAATTACGTATGTGGTATACAGGAAAAATAGATGATATCTATTACTTAGGGAAAGCTTAAATGCTGAAGGGAAAACTTCATCAAAATTTTGTGAAGCAGAAAATTGATAGAAGACAAAAATAGGGGACATGGCATCTTAAGTTATCTACACTCACCTAGTCCAACAGCTTAGAATTTGTGATTATGAGAAATATTCCCGTGGGTCAATTGTGTCAATGCAAAATAGAGCCCAGCTACATCTATAAATCCAATAAGTGCTTTAAGAGACTCCTGCAAAGAGGTCAGATTAATCATAATTTTGCATAATCATTATAAAACTTGCTCGAGCTGGATAACTACTGTAAAAGTGTGAACACAACATTATATGTTATATGAACTTAGCAAATACCTTCCTCAAATGTGGGAAAGAAAAATATTGCTGACTTTATTTGCTTCAAGGACACAACTACTCAATAATATTGGCGGGCTCAATATTTTTGAGTCACTTTATGTTAATCAATTTCATTGTGTGTAGTGACTCAATAATATTCCATCCATGATATATTTGCATGCCATGGACTACAGTGACTCAAAAATAGACATCTATATATTTCATTCATTAATCATCACAGTGTCAACACTTACAACATCATAACTCACATATGAGTTTCAATTTTGGATCTTGAGTTTTGGATCCAATTTGTTCTGTAATTTTGGATCTTTTTTCGGATCCATTTCTGATGATAACCTGTACATAATGAGTATTGACACACGAGATATTTGCCTTAACACATTCCATAACATTTAACAACCCATATATATATATATATATATATATATATATATATATATATATATATCTACACATTATGAACATAAAGCTAACAGTAACATCGTCCATTCATAATGGTATATATATACAATAACGTCACTGATATAGAAGCCACACTCGGGCAACTAGAACTAAACTTTCAGAAAGTACAACATGATATACAACTTCTGGAGGACCAAAAAGATAGCAAAAACTACCCACAGAGGAATACACATACAAATTACTGAAACAACATGGCACATATTAAGTTACCAATGTATATTGAAGTTTATCTCTTACATATTTAATTGGTGATAACACAGGGGAGTGCAGAAACAAGGAGTACATATGGGGAATCAAAAGCATCATAGTTTCTAATTGCCAAGAGAAGAGATGTGCCTCTGTGAGTCTGTATTACAGAGGCACCTACAATCATAGACTTAAAAGCCTCACAAGTCTGATCATATGTCACTACAAAGTACCGTAAAGGTCAAATATCAGTTTTCTTAGATAATAAAAGCTTACCAGGCTACCAAACATAGACATTTCATGTTTTTCACCAGCAAAAGACCTGACCTATATATGTAGAAAGGTAGGAAAATATGTGACAAACAAGGATATGGTTTGTACCGTGATGACTATCCATATCCAGTATTCAAATCCGTGTCATTTGTAAACTATTATAAGGACAAATTCATCTGCTCCATCTATCTACTACCACCTGGAGGGATGGTGATTGTCAAAGAGAAAAACTGAATGATGCTTAGGCAGCAAAATAGCTTTTAATAAAGTAAAACCATGGAAGAGAAACAAGATATTCTGAATCATCTAATCAATCTCTCGTTTACGCATATGAACATAATGAAAAATACATACTATACACATGTGGGCCCATCATTGTGAGCTGTACACTAGTTAAAGATTTTTATATACTGGAAAGTTATTGTTATTTACCCACGATATACTTTTCAAAGAATTTTTTTATCTCAGATCGGTGCTGTAAGCCTGTAACATGAATGATGTGCACTACCTTATCAGCAACACCGATGTACATATGGGAGATTCATATGATGCTGCACTATTCTTTGAACGAGAAGAGACAAAAGGTTGGAAGAGAGATGGCAACCTCACTGAGAACCCTGGCTGGGTAATCAGTGATGCCACTCTATGATCATGTTGAAATTATTGGACCCCTTAACCAATATATAACTATTCTAACACATCTCCCCTCAAATAAATCAATTTAAGTTTAATCACAAGGATGATAAGAAACACATGGATGTATAACTAAAGACACCATGTTGAAATTTATTAAGTCCGGTTACATATCACACACTAAGGAACATCAAAGGTGGGCATTAGCATAATCATGAAATGGTCTTTAACTGAAAAATAAAATTATCATCATGCCCAGTTACAATCACACATAAATATACAAATGACAAATATTGTGCAACATTGAAACATTTCTTGGGCCATATAAAAGGTGGAAGAGCTATTAAGGATCATGCAAGATTACAGTATTTTTTAACTACATTCAGAAGATAAAAACTTGAAGAAGCAATAATTGAAAGTTAAATTATCCACCTTTCTAATCTAGTGGACTATCATTGTTCCAGTTGTTGGGGATTCCTCCAATGGGTGTCTCTTATTCCTCCAATGCAGCTCCCCGCCAAACTCTTCCCCCTGATACCATGGTAAACAATCCAGCAAAAATACCATATATATATGAGAAGGGTCAGAATGATGGCATTATACTAACTTACAGACAAAACTCGCGCACTCACCTCCAACTAAACAGAACGCGGGCACCTCCAATGGCTTCTCAGGCAGACCCACCTGGATCATCTTCCCCTGGGTGCGTAGTAGAGACTGTGTCAATGATGCCATCCATGGTGCCAGCTGCAGCCTGAAACAAAAGGAGAAGTGGCCGTCCAGCTTGAGGAGGTTCTCAAAGCATTAATACATGAGAAAAAATGAGGACACACGCTGTTACTGTTGGCTTTGCCACATAAAATTTTACCTGCATCTGCTCCGGGATAAAACCAAAATTGAACAGTAGAGGATAAAACCAAAATTCTATAAAGGGTCCGTTTTTTGAGAATCACTGAAAATGCAAAAAATCAACTGCAAGAGAGCATCAAGAACACTATAATCATGTTGTCGATAGCAAAGGAATAGCCAACTGACTGCCAGAAACACGAGAAAACTCCCCTCCAAGGTAAGAATCCAGGGATATCGGGAAAAAAGAACATTGTTGAGAAATCTCAAGGAACAAGGGCTGTAGGGAGCAGATCACGTTGAACAAGAAGGCAGCGATCATGTTGCCAATATTAAAAAGAGGGGGGGGGACACAACCTTGGGAGATGATTAAACGAGATCTCCCAAATGCATCGCGATAAAAAATTGGCTTCTTAAAAAGGAGATGCCTTCACGGGTGAGACAAAGATAGAAAAAAGTAGCCTTAGGGACATATCATGTCCAGCATCAACCACGTCGCCAAGTTGTCATGCACGCTTGGGAAGAGATCTTCTGCCAGTGTTCAGGAACAAGAGTCTCTTTCCAACATCTGAAATAGAGCATCAATGAAACGATGACGCCTTTGGGGGCCAAAAAGAGAACAAAGCGAGAAGACAAAAATGATCCGTCGGCACATCAAAACCCGTTTCAAGAACAATAATGCAAGGATCAGAGAAGGATGTGGAGCTGGAGCGGAGGCAGGAGAAACCCTAGAGGGAGGAGGGACGAAGTCGACTGCGATGGCACTGGGAGATGCTCTCCTCGAAACCCTAGTGGCACAGTGACACATCCGAGAAGGAAAGATGCAAGATCAAAAAGGAAGGCCGAGGGAGCGTCACCGTCGTCATCCCCGCCATGAGATCAAGGAGAGGTGTGGAGGCGGTGGAATACGGAGAGCGAGCTGTGGACTGTGGAGAGCAGAGGAGAGAAACCCTAGAGGGAGGAGAGAATCTGCCGCGATGCGTCGATGGAGTGGGGGAGCAACGCCGATGGAGTGGGAGATGCTCCCCCAATCGTCCCAAAACAAGGATTTTAACGGCGCCCCGAAAACGTGATCCGAAATCAGTGATTTCGGATCAGAAAAATGTCGCCCCGACTTCCCAAGCATGTAATATTTCGGATAAATGAATTGATCCGAATCTGAAAAAAAAATTGAATTCGGATCAGGTCATCAGATTAGGACGATCCATTGACAGGGCTAATCATGGCCAAGTCTTCTTCTTCATTGCTTCCTTCACTTGATTCTTCTTCTTGAAAGTTTTCATCAGATTGATGAGCTTTCAATCCAATTACCTTCTTCTTCTTCGAATCTTCCTCGGTTGTCCTCTTCATATTTATCTCATAGGTCATGAGTGACCCTATGAGCTCATCGAGAGTGAGTGTGGATAGATTCTTGGAGTCTTCAATGACTGTGGCCTTGGTGTGCCACGCAGGAGGGAGGGATCTCAACACTTTTCTTACGAGCTCAGAATTAGTGTAATCTTTCCCAAGGTTTTTGAGACCATTCGTGATCTCGGTTAGCCTTGCAAATATCTCTGAAATTGTCTCTTTAGGCTTCATTTTGAAGAGCTCATAATCTCGGACCAGAAGGTTGGCCTTGGTCTCCTTGACCTCCGAGGTTCTTTCATAGATCAGCCGCAACTTGTCCCACATCTCCTTTGCTGAACTACACATGGATACACGAGAAAACTCATTAGGATGTATATCACATTGCATAATGTTCATAGCATAAAATTTATAGTGCATTTCTTAATTTCCTCAGGTGTCCATTTTTCTTCATCCTCTCCGAGTTTGTAAGGACCCTTGTCCACAACTCTCCAGATCTCATACTCCTGGGCTCTTAGAAAGACATGCATCCTATTTTTCCAATAGGAATAATTTGAGCCATCGAAGTAAGGAGGACGATAAATGGAGTGACCCTCAGGCATCATACCCTTGTTTGCCATTGATCTGGATCTTACTCTAGATTGTTGGATCTGAAAGAAATAGAGCCTTAGCTCTGATACCAATTGAAGTCCTGCGATCAATGACACCCAAGAGGGGGGGTGAATTGGGTGATGATATACTTTAACAGCTTTTAAAAAAATTTGAAATAAGTATTAAGAACAAGCAACAAATAAGAATAGATCTGATGAAATACAAAATGAATCTGGCTAAATCAACCCCTATAGCAGCTCTTTGGTACCAGGCGGAGTCTGGGAATCCGAAGATTCTCTCACATAAGGTATTTTCCTCCCGACAGGACTGACCGTGTCGATCAGAAGCTACCTTTTGATATACCAAAGATCTCCCATAAAAAGGTTAATAAAGCTAGATCTAAACAAAGGAACTATGTGATAACGCAATATGCAAATGAGCTACAGCAGAATGGAGGTAGGAGATAAGGAGCAAACCACACAGAACACCATGATTTTTAGGTGGTTCGGATGCAACAACTGCAACCTATGTCCACCCCTCACCGACTGTGAGGATTCACACACAATCTTGTAGAAGGTTACAAGATCAAGACACACACACACACACTCGTGGGAGTTCAGAACTCCCACAAAGGTGCACAAGCACCGAAACACAAAGAGAGGTGAAGAACAAAGAGATCACTAACACACACACACGGATCTGCGTAGATCCACACACACACAGGTGTTTCAATATTGCAAGAACACAAAAATTAAAGCCCAACAAGATTGGAATGGAAGACACAAAAAGAAAACTTCAGATTCAAGCTCCCCCTTAGTTGATGAAGAAGGTTGTGGATGCAGCTTGATTTCATCTTGGCTCAGGGTTGATCTGCTCCAGATGTTGCTTGAAGATGGATGAAGATGGATGAATATGGATGTAGATCTTCCTTCTTAGAGCACTGTTCACGGCTACAGTACCAGCTCTTGAATCTCCCCTTGATAGCCTCCCTTAGCCTCCTTTAATTTGTTAGGGTTACAAGCCTCAATGAGATGTTTTTATAACTCTTGAATGGTCAAGGGATAAGCCAGGAACCAGATTCACAAATCATGGGAAGATTGGTGACTTTGGGATTAAACAAATCCTTGAAGAGAGACTTCCCACGTTGAGAACAAAAAGTCAACAATATGGGCTTTTCGAGGCTGGCGGTCGACCTGTGCATAGGGGCAGTCGATCGCAATTTTTATAGGGAATTGCCCATTCGTTGCTGGGAAAACTGGTCGACCGCTAGAAGCTGACGGTCGACCGCTGGCTGGGGTTTCTGCAAAAAATAAAAGGTTAGCCAATGTAATATAATATAAGAACGAAACAGTTTATGGCTACCTTGTTCCAATCAAGGTGAGTGGGTTTAAGCTTAGCCTGGGTGGTTCAGAAACCAAAACAAGGATTTATGCATTTGGATGGGTTTAAACAATTAAGCTTATTACGTGGTGAAGTAGGCTTTGAAAGCGTGTGAAATTCGAACTTGATAGTTGAAACATAGCACGTGATAAAACATATAACCATGGGTTTGTTATCATCAAAATCACTTGGATATACTCAACATGGGCATCCCATTGAGGATTGCTATATATTCAAGGACGTTATTGAAGGCCTGATCAAAAAAGGTGAACTGCAGATGGGCAAGTACAAGGTGGACCCACCACGCCCTCACCAGATGCCCGTTTGGAAGAGAACTGGTCCGCGCGGCGTCACCGCCTCAGTTGCTCCTCACAAATTCGGCTGAAGCCAATGTCTAGCATGCTCGCATAGCTTGAATGCAGATGCTTACCAACGAAAAGAAGAATGGCACATGACACAAGATATGCAAAAAAAAAAGAAAAAAGTAAAAGTAAAATAGAAAAGGGCTTGTTCTAGGGGCAGGCACCCAAAAAAAATAGAAAAAAAAAAGAAAAGAAAAAATGAGCAAAAAAAAGAAGGCAAATGAAATTTGCCTATACTGACATTGGGCTCCACCTACTGAATCATCTCTCAGAAAGTTGGATCCTTCCAAAAAAAAGAAGAAAAAAAGGAAAAAAGAGAAAAAACATAAAATAAAATGAAGGAGGCCTTGATGGCTGCATCTACCATAGGAGATATCACTCCTCTCATGTCTTGATCCATGCCAAATAAGAAACTACCATTGTGGGGTTGGTATGGTGGAGCGAACCACTTATCCCCTCTCTGAGGGGATGAGCGCTCTTCTATGCACCCACCTTGGTCTGTTTAAAGACAAATGGATGAAGGGTGAAGGCTCTGCACTGCATTGCACTGTCAGCGCCATCCGAGCTGTCCATTCAAAAGAAGAAGAAGAAGAAGAATGAATGGAAAAGAAAAAGAAGAAAGGAAATTATGAGGTCAACAAGGCCTCCCCATCCGCCCCATAGGCAGAAGGCTCCCTAGTAGCATTGCATGGTGAATGCCCAAGGGAGAATAAAATGACTACGCCATCTGCGGAGGTGAGAAGACCCGACAACTACAGTGTCTAAGAAAAAGGGCCAAGGAGATGACACTTGGCGTAAGCGTCGGCAGCCCGAGCCGAAGATGTTCGGAGCATCTCCTGAAGTAATCGATGACAAAAGAAGATAGCTATCGGTCTAATGCATAGCTATCACTAAATGTCCCCAGGGGGACTATGTGATCAACAGTCCCACAGACGCTAAAGAGCCCTCATTGGCCACTAGGCCGCCCGTTTCGAATACGGGTCCATGCCCATTGAGGGGAATGAAAAGAACAATCCTTACTGAGTCGGCTACACCCTCGACTCCTTATCAAGCCAACAAATAAATGACTTTCGGCTTCTAATGTCCTGTCTCAGTACCCCTTGGTCCCGCCTGGATTCATGGTGCCTTGCCATCTTCCCATCCTACGAGGGTACTCCCCACTTGTCCCACTGGGACTAACCTTCCACCCTTGATCTGGGACCTACGCTCCCTGCCAATGCATTCTCATTGCCTTTCGGCATTCAGCCACAACAATGCCATATTTGTCCCACAGGACTCTACTAACACTGTTGGTTCAGATTCCGTGCCCAATGTCGACCCCATAAAATATCATTTTCCTTGGCATAAGGTGCTCTGCCCTTGTCGAGCCCAATAATTCGCCCATCAGTCCCGCCGGGCTGTGTCCATAAAGCTTTCCCTCGGCCGGAGGAGCTCCTCCCTAACCGAGCTTGAAAGTAAACTTTGTCCCACTGGGCAGGATTCATAAAGCCCTCTTCCTTGGCCTGAGGCACTCTGCCCTCGCCAAGCCCCAGAATTACCCTTTGGCCCACTGGTCAGGATTCATAAAACCCTTTTCCTTGGCCTGAGGCACTCTGTCCTGGCCAAGCCCGCCAGGCTCTTGGACATCGATCCCTAGCCCCACCAGTAGCATAAACAGTCAAATTCATCAGTAGTCCCACCGGATAAAATATCCCGCATCGCAGACAAGACTGCACCAGGGAGCCCAAAAAAAACAAATAACAAAAAGGGAAATGAAAAGAAGAAAGAAATGAATAAAAATGAGAAAAATGAATGAAGCAAAGAAAATGATAATCTAAAATAAACTTAATGAATTAGTGAACACAATAAATTTAATAAGCCTAACAGACTCAATAAGCCCAACAAAATCAATAGGTTCAATTAAATCAATCAATCCAATGAGCTCAATTTAAAAAAAACCTTAATAAACTAAATAATCCCAACAAAACTCAATAAACCCAATAAGCTAAGCAAAATCAATCAGCTCAACAAATCAATAAACCTAACAAATCAAATAAACTCAATGAATCAATAAATCCAACGAACCCAATAGGGTTAATAAATCAATAAACCCAAAGTGCCCAATAAATCTAATAAACTCAATAAAACCAATGAGATCAATCGAATCAATAAATTCAACAAACCCAATAAACCCATCAAAATCAAACTCAATGAATCAATAAACCCAATAAACCAAATAAACCTCAATAAACTCAACAAATAAATCCAATGAACTTAACCAAACTCAACCAAACCAACAAATCCTATAAAACCAATAAACTCAATAAACTTAACAAATACAATAAACCCAAAGTGCCCAATAAATCTAATAAACTCAATAAAACCAATGAGATCAATCGAATCAATAAATTCAACAAACCCAATAAACCCATCAAAATCAAACTCAATGAATCAATAAACCCAATAAACCAAATAAACCTCAATAAACTCAACAAATAAATCCAATGAACTTAACCAAACTCAACCAAACCAACAAATCCTATAAAACCAATAAACTCAATAAACTTAACAAATACAATAAACCCAACAAGTCCAAACAAATAAACCAACAAAAAGATTCCTTCATTTTGTCTCAGACTGTCCGTCTGAGCAAGGTTTGTTGATCCCGACATCTCCATGGGTCAACATCCATATTCTGTCCTGGCTTAGACCTCACGTCTTCACCAAGTTGGTCAATTTTGACATGACGTCGAGTTGACATCTTCACCTGCATATTCTACCCTTGTTTCAGACCTGTCGTCTGAGCAAGGTTGGTTGACTCTGATGCCTCGTCGGGTTGACATCAATATTTAGCCCTGGGTCTGGGCCTCTCATTCGCCTACAATATAGTCTACCCTCACCCCAAACCTTCTATCGGGGTAGGGTCCATTGACTTCGACATTCTGTTGAGTCAACACCTGTCCTACGTGCTTCCCTTGGCTTAGGCCCCTCGCCTCTGCCAAGTTCGTTGGCTTCGACATGGCGTCGAATCAACACCCATCCTACAATATGCCCTTGGCCTAGGCCTCACGCCTCTGCCAAGTTCGTTGGCTTCGACATGGCGTCGAATCAACACCCATCCTACAATATGCCCTTGGCCTAGGCCTCATGCCTTTGCCAAGTTCGTTGGCTTCGACATGACGTCGAATTAACACATATCCTACAATATGCCCTCGGCCTAGGCCTCAGACCTTTGCCAAGTTCGTTGACTTCGACATGACGTCGAGTCAACGCCTATCCTATATTATACTCTTGGCTTAGGCCTCACGCCTTCGCCAAGTTCGTTGACTTCGACATGACATCGAGTCAGCACCTATCCTACATTATACCCTAGCTTAAGCCTCACGCCTCTGCCAAGTTCGTTGCTTCAACATGACGTCGAGTCAACACCTATCCCACATTATACCATTGACTTAGGCCTCACACCTTAGCCGAGTTCATTGGCTTCGACATGACGTCGAGTCAACACCTATCTTATATTATACCCTTGGCTTAGGCCTCACGCCTCTATCGAGTACGTTGACTTCGACACGACGTGGGTCAACATCTATATCCTACATTCTTTCCTTGGCCTAGGTCTCACGCCTTTCCCAAGTTGGTTGACTTTGTCAAGTCTGTCATGTCAACAACCATATTCTGCCTTGGCCCAGACCCTTTGTCTCTTCCAGGTTGGTCATTTTCAACATAACGTCAAGATGGCAACATTGTTTTATGTCTGCCCTTATCTTGGACATGCCGTCTAGGCAAGGTTTGTTGGCTCTGACATCCCGTTGGGTCAACATTCATATCCTATACTCTGCCCCTAGCTTAGGCCTCCCGCCTCTACCAAGTTCGTTGACTTCGACATGACGTTGAGTCAACACCTATCCCATATTCTGCTCTTGGCTTAGGCCTCACGCCTTCGCAGAGTTTGTTGACTTCGACATGACGTCGAGTCAACACTTATCCTACATTATACCCTTGGCTTAGGCCTCACGCCTTCGTCGAGTTCGTTGGCTTCGACATGATGTCGAGTAAACACTTATCCCACATTATGCTCTTTGCTTAGGCCTCACGCCTTTGCCAAGTTCGTTGACTTTGACAGGACGTCAAGCCAACACCTATGTTATATTCTGCCTTTGGTTTAGGCCTCACGTCTTTTCCAAGTTGGTTAACTTTGGCAAGTCTGTCAAGTCAACGACCATATTCTGCCCTGGCCCAGACCCTTCGTCTCTTCCAGGTTGGTCGTGTTCGACATGAAGTCGAGACGACACCAATGCTTTATTTCTACCCTTTCCTAGACATACCGCCTAGGCAAGGTTTGTTGACCCCGACATCCCGTCAGGTCAACGTTCATATTCTATCTCTGGCTTGGACCTTTCCTCCAATCAGTCAACAAAAAGACCCTTTTACCTCTGACGCAGACCTTTCATCCAGTCAGTCAACAAAATGACCCTTTTACCTCTCGCATGGACCTTTCGTCCGACCATACAACAAAAAGACCCCTTTCACCTTTGGGCTCAGACCTTCCCTCTGACCAGAGAATAAAAAGGCCATTTTACCTTGGGCTTGGACCTCTCGTCTACCCAGAGAACAAAAAGACCCCTTTTACGTTTGGCTCATGACCTTTCGTCTGGCCGGAGAACCAAAAGACCGCTTCACCTTCGGCTCGGGCCTTTCGTCCGACCAGGAAACAAAAAAACCCTTTTTACCTGTGGCACTACCCTTCCATCCAGTTGAAGAACAAAAAAGAGCCCTTCTATCGTCGGTATCATGACCTTCCGTCTAGGCCGATGTACAAACCAATCGTCAGCATCATGACCTTTCATCTAGACTAGCACGTAAACCAACAAAAATACTCTTGTCCGGCATCATGGCTTTCCGCCTAAGCTGGTAAATATTCTGCCTTGGCGTCATGGTCTTCCGCCTAAGTCAAGTTGTACGGCGTCATGACTTTATGTCTAAGCCGTTAAGTATTCTTGTCCGGTGTCATGGCTTTCTACCTAAGCTGGCAAATATTCTGCCTTGGCGTCATGGCCTTCTGCCTAAGCCAAGTTGTACGGCATCATGACTTTATGTCTAAGCCGTTAAATATTCTTGTCCGGCATCATGGCTTTCCGCCTAAGCCAGTAAATATTCTGCCTTGGCGTCATGGCCCTCCACCTAAGCCAAGTTGTACGGCATCATGACTTTATGTCTAAGCCATTAAATACTCTTGTCCGGCGTCACGGTTTTCCGCCTAAGTCGGTAAATATTCTGCCTTGGCGTCATGGCCTTTCGCCTAAGCCAAGTTGTGCGGCGTCATGACTTTATGCCTAAGTCGTTAAATATTTTGGTCTGACATCATGACTTTCCGCCTAAGCCGGTAAATATTCTACCTTGACGTCATGGCCTTCCTCCTAAGCCAAGTTGTATGGCGTCATGACTTTATGTCTAAGCCGTTAAATATTTTGGTCCGGCGTCATGGTTTTCTGCTTAAGCCGGTAAATATTCTGCCTTGGCGTCATGGCCTTCCGCCTAAGCCAAGTTGTACGGCGTCATGACTTTATGTCTAAGCTGTTAAATACTTTTATCCGACGTCACAACTTTTCGCCTAAGCCAGTAGATATTCTGCCTTGGCGTCATGGCCTTCCGCCTAAGCCATGTTGTACGGCGTCATGACTTTATGTCTAAGCCGTTAAATATTCTTGTCCGGTGTCATGGCTTTCTGCCTAAGTCGGTAAATATTCTACCTTGGCGTCATGGCCTTCCGCCTAAGCCAAGTTGTACGGCATCATGACTTTATGTCTAACTCGTTAAATACTCTTGTCCGGCGTCATGACTTTTCACCTAAGCTAATAAATATTATGCCTTGGCATCATGGCCTTCCGCCTAAGCTAAGTTGTACAGCGTCATGACTTTATGTATAAGCCGTTAAATATCCTTGTCCGGCGTAATGGCTTTCTACCTAAGCCGGTAAATATTCTGCCTTGGCATCATGGCCTTCCACCTAAGCCAAGTTGTATGGTGTCATGACTTTATATCTAAGCCCTTAAATATTCTAGTCCGGCGTCATGGCTTTCCGCCTAAGCCGGTAGATATTCTACCTTGGCGTCATGACCTTCCGCCTAAGCCAAGTTGTACGGCGTCATGACTTTATGTCTAAGCCGTTAAATATTCTTGTCCAGTGTCACGGCTTTCTGCCTAAGCCGGCAGATATTCTGCCTTGGCGTCATGGCCTTCCGCCTAAGCCAAGTTGTACGGCGTCATGACTTTATATCTAAGTCGTTGAATATTCTCCCTTGGCGTCACGACCTTACGTCTAAGCCAAGTCATTCAACGTCATGACTTTCAATCTAAGCCGACAAACCTCCTACTATTGGCCGGAATCACAGTCTGAACCAATGAAAGAAAAGACCCCTCCCTTGGTTTCACACCAACTCCTAATCCCTCTTGGGATTCACAACAACATATAGCATTTTCTCCCCACTACCGTGGCATCAGTGTTGTGCCCCTGTGATTTTGATGATGGTTTTGGTGATTGATTGTTGATGTGAGTTAATCAAATGTTCAATCATCTTGCTGCTCAGTTTAGATTAACATATTTGATGTTCAGTCATGCTACATGTCAAACTGATGCATAAAGCATTCATTGCTGTGGTCTTAATGATTTATCTGGTTTTGATGATTGGTGTTTGATGTGAGTCACTGTGAGTCATCCTGCTAAAATGTTCATTCAGGCTTTCATATGCTCAGTCAGTTTATTTGTTTACACTGTGAATCATTGTAATTGGAGTTTCAGACTGGTATCTGCTGCATAAAGCTTTCACATGCAGTTACAGAGTCTATACATTGATTGGCAGTTAGTCTGCACATTGAGCATCTCATGGAAGTCCATACAGTGCATTGCAATGGCTAAGTGTATACACTGTCAGTCTCATTCAGAGTCAAGTCCATACATTGGTTTGTTACTCACATCGCCTTCAGGCCTCCAAGTCTATACACTGGAGTCGTCTGCTGTGAGGACAGCAAGTCTGTACACTGGCCTTCCTTCATGATAAACTACAAGTCTACACATTCAACACTGGTCTTCCAAGTCTGTACAGCGTGAAGTCTATACTTTGGCACTGTAGCTCGCTCGTGCAAGTCTATACTTTGGACTGTTCTTCATGTCTGTACATCAGATTGTACATCATCTTCGTGCTGTTTCTGTACTTGAGTTTTCGTGTTGTTTCCCCTCACTAACATGAAAAGATCTCGTGTCGTATGAGCTTACAACACTTCGTGTTGATTTCCATGCGTGACAGGAAAGCTTGTATGAGGTTAGACTTCGTGTCGTTTCCCTTGTCTTCATCTTCGTGTTGTTTTAGTGTCTACGTCTCCGTGTTATTTTTATGTTTCTGTCTTAGTGTTGGTCTTTCGTTTTTGACTTAGTGTCTTTCTCGCCTTGACCACACTTCGTGTCGATTCTTGGTTTTCTACACCTCGTGTCGTTTCACCTCGTGTTGTTCTCACTGTCGTCGTGTTGTTTTCACCGCGTGTCGTTTACTGTTTCACTTAGTGTTGTTTTTCACTTAGTGTTGTTTTCACTTCGTGTCAACTTCACTTCGTGTCGTCTCTTTGTATTTCATCTTCGTGTCGTCTTACCTCGTGTAGTGTTACCCCGTGTCAAATACTGTTTCGACTTCGTGTCGTTATCAGTCCGTGTCTTTCTTATGTTGAAATCACACTTCGTGTTGATTTCTGTTCACGACGTCGTGTCGTTTTACTTCTTGTCATTTTGACTTCGTGTCAAATTACTTTTCTGTTTTCATGACTTCGTGTCGATTTTCCTCTCATGTACTTCGTGTCGGTTACTGTTGTTTCTTTGACTTCATGTTGTATTCCTTGTGTTTCATCTTCGTGTTGTTTTCACTTCGTGTCAACTTCACTTCGTGTTGTTTTCATTTCGTGTCAACCTCGTCTTGGTGTCGTACTTACTTCGTGTCGGTTACTGTTGTTTCTGTGTCTTCGTGTCGTTTTTGTTCCACTGCGTGCAGAACATTGCAGCACCTCGTGTTGCTTTCTGTATACCACCTCGTGTCGTTTCCCAGTGAATCTCGTGTCATCTTTTACGTCTACTTGTTCAACCCCGTGTCAACTTCTGTGTTCGTCTTCGTGTTGTTTTCAACTCGTGACAGTTTTTGTCATTTCACTTCGTGTCGTTTTCTTATTCTGTCTTCGTGTTGTTCTTCCTAGACCTTGTGTCTTTCGTTTGTTGAAACCATACTTCATGATTGGTTTCTGTTTTGTCTTCGTATGTACCTCGTGTCGTTCCTTTTGTAGTGCTTGGTTTATTACAGTGACTTCGTGTCGTTTCCTTATTCTGTCTTCGTGTTGTCTCCGTGTTGTTGCCGTTTGTTAGCTCGTGTTGTTTCGTTCTAACCTCGTCCAGGTTTCTTCTAAAACGTTGTTCTTCTGATAAGTCTATATAGAGTTGTTCTTTAAACTGATGACTTATCCGATACTCTGTTTTACAGGTGCTTTGATCGTGAAGCTTAAGGAGGGCACGTGATCCGAGGCTGGAATGAAGCCTGCTGAGAGACTGCCACGTGGTCCGAATAATTAGGGCTGGAAATGTGGAGGTCACACGTCGTGGCTGATGCTGCTGCTGCTGCTATATATATGAGACCTTCATCCACAGATGAAGGTGATCGAGTTGGCAAGAAGAAAAGCTCATACAGAGAGCCACGATCCAGATAGAAAAAGAAAAGAGAAAGAAGTAGAGCAGAAGGAGAAGAAAAGAGAGAGAGAGATAGAAGAGTGAGCCGAAGAGAATAGAAGAGCAGAGATTGAGAGAGTGAAAGAGAAGAAGAAGAAGAGAAGAGAAGAGGAAGAAAAGCTTACCTGAAGATCCGTCTACTGGACCGTGGATCAAATCCAGGCCAGTCAGCTCCGTTGAGAGCCACATTGTGTATTTCGTGTTTCAGCTTTTGTGTGCTGAAGTTATTTTCGTTTATTGCTTTTTCCTTTGTGTTCTGGCTTGCTGTGCTTTCCGATACTCTGTAGAGAGGTCGGGGTTCCTCCTGTGGATCAGGAGAAGGGAGATCTGATCTCCGGTTGCAAGTAGCTGGGAGCTACTTGTGGGTTCCCTCCGGTTTGGAGGAACGGAGACTTGTCTCCGGTTCTGGGCTTGTGGATTCAAGTCCAGGGGTTCCCTCCAGGTCTGGAGGAAGAGAGATCGTGTGTCTCTGGTTTGCTAGTGACTGGTGTCACTAGTGGTTCCCTCCGGTTGGGAGGAAGAGGGGAGGTTGTTCCCCTGGTCAAGCTGTGTGGCAGCACTTGTTGCAGACTGAGTCTGCGGTTTCTAGCGTGAGCTAGTGGAAGCCACACTCGGATTGAGTGTGGGGTGGATGTAGGTCTGCTGGACCGAACCACCTAAAAACCTCTGTGCAGTGGTTTGATTTCTCTATATGTTTTTGCTTCCGCTAGATGTTTGCATAGGGGCGCTCCAAGTGTTTGATCACAGGTTCATTAAATGATTTAATCAGATCTTGTTCTGAGTGTTTAATCTGTTGAGTGAGCGAAAGTTTATTTGAGTGAAAGAATGGTTTGAATGAATACTTAGGTGCGCTTTGCTTTGGTTGCTCACTGTCTGTTTGTTGAATTCCGCTACTGCTAATTAGTCTTTCAGATTTGATATATCTGTCTAGTTAGCATTCTAGATAGTTAGTGAGCATCATATTTTTAATTGGGTGAAGGCTTTTAAATAGGTTATATTCATTCACCCCCCCCCTCTGAATACTGCACCTAACCCAACAATTGGTATCAGAGCGGTGTCTGCATACAAGGTCCAGCGACCTGCAGATCGATCTTGCGGTCTTAGGTGCTAATTTACTTTTAGTGCATCAATATTCCTGTTGCATTAATCTGTTGTGCTGACATGGCTCATCCTCCACTATTCAGTAGTTCAAATATTCAATTCTGGCTATATCGTATGCACAAGCATGTTAACTCTATTAATCCACAATTGTGGAAGGTTATCTCTCACAGTCCACATGAACTTCCTAAGGATAAGTCCAAGTGGACTCATGTCCACAAGTTGAAAAATGATGATAATGTGAGAGCTCTAAATTTAATGAAGGCTGCAATCGGTTCTGATGATCTTTCCTCTTTCTCAGATTGTAGCACTGCAAAGGAAATGTTTGATAGAGTGACTACAACACATGTGGAACAGGGAGAAGAATGTCTCATGGCAAGAAGGAGTGATCAATCAGATGAGTCCTCATCCCAGGTAAACTCTGAGACCGAGGATATTAGTCATGATGATTTAGTTGCCATGCATGAGCATCTATTTAAAAAATATGAAAGAGTTAAGTCAGAAAAGAGAAAATTAAGAAAAGAGAAAAATGCTGAAATCACAAGTCTAAAGGCTGAAAATGAAAATCTAAAATCTGAACTGAAATTGAAAGAAGAATTTGAAAATAAGATGATTGAAGAAAATTCTCATCTAAAAGATCAAAATAAAAGGCTAATGGTTCTTAATACTGTCTTTTCTGAAAAATGGTTGTCATTTAAAAAAGAAAAATCTGCTGATAAGGAAATTCAATCTGAGAATGAATTGAAACTGAAACAGGAACTAGAAATAGTTAAAAATTTGAATGATGTCATGCAGAGACAAATTATCACATGTGAGGAAGACATAACTAATTCAGAACTCAAAATTTATTCTCTCCAATCTGAAATAAGTAAACTTGTTCGTTCCATGTCTAAATCTATCAAGGGAAAAGAGAAAATGAATATTCTTTTGTGTGATAACGCCAGTAAATCAAGTGGAGAGCAAGGATGCAAATCCCAAATTGAAAAATCTGTTAAGAAAAAGTTGTACACTACTTTTGTTCGCAGCTCTGACATTGCAAGCTGCTCTGGGCCTCCTAAAACAACTACATCATCTGTTTTCCAATTTAAGGCCCAGAAAAATGAAGAACAAATAAAAGTTGTGAACAAGGGTAAACAAATGAGCAAAAATGGTAAGAAAAACAAGGATAAACATGTCCCTACTTGTGTCTTTAAATCTACTACCTATACTGCATCTGATGACTCAATGCATACTGCTCATAGCTCAATTAATTATCCGGATGGATCTGATAAGAGTGTTTCATGCCATTATTGTGGCAAGGTAGGCCATGTAATGGATGACTGCAGATTGTTGATTGAAGATGGACATGCAAGTGAAACAGTGCATTCGAGAAATTCATTTAGTAAAAATCATGCCACTAGGAAGTCTGATACATCTTGTCATTACTGTGGTAGGCATGGTCATTTCATGGATGCCTGTCTCATCATGAAACAAGATGATAAAATGCATGCTAGGTCTTCTGTTCATCATCACCCCAAAAGAAACATGTATGCTTCAAACCAACACATCATTTGTTATAATTGTAACAAACGTGGTCATAAAGCTGTTGAGTGTTGGTTTAGGACTTCATGGGGATATAATGGTTCAAGAGGTAAGCACCCAAGGTGTTTTGAATGTGGCAAGTGTGGGCATGCAGTCAAGGACTGCTGGTATGCTCAGGGAAAACATTTTAATTCCAAATTTGATAAATTCCCTGAAAATAGAAATTGTCTTGGCAGAAATAAATCTATTTTTAAGGAAAAGATTCCTGCATGTATTAACTATGGGAAGCCAGGTCACAGGGCTACAACCTGTTGGCTGGCAGGATACCAAAGCCAAACTGGTTTTGGTAAACAGAATTTTTATTCTGTTAACAGAAAATCTCATGTGTATGCACATAGAATTCATGCTAGCAAGTATGTGCATAAATCAGATTTGAAAACTGCTGTCTCTTGCCATCATTATGGCAAATCTGGACATTTGATGGATAGTCATCCTCTGATGAAATTTAATGGCTATCAAGTTAAAAATGTGCTGAGAAAACCTGCTAGGAGTGATAATGTCATGTCAGGACCCAAGACTTCTTGGGTACCTGTTTGTGCAAAATAAACTTTGTTTTGCAGGTGTGCCTTGGGACTGGAATAAAAGGGGTAATGATCCAAGGCACTCAAGAATGAAAGCCCCACTCCCACACTGTTCAGGTAATCTCTCTACATTTCTCATTTTGAAATTAATTGCATATCTGATTTGATGTATTCTTGCAAATCTGCCACTTGTAGTTGTTTGGTAATTGTTGAAATGCATAAACTCTGAAAACAAATTACATTCTGAAAAATCAAAACTGCATATGTATGAGGCTTGAAATTTGTCTGATGCATTGCTCATTGAAAATCTGTCCATTGCATTCTGAAAAATCTGATTAGCTGAAATTTGATCCATGCATGTTGCCCATGTTGAATTATCATGGTTGACCACAATGGTATATAAATGGTAAGGTATCAAAAGGCAGGGAAGTCTGTCTGGAAGTTCTTACTATGTGTGAGATGGTCTTTTAGACCAAGTGCTCTGCCTAGTACCATGGGTCACCTTGCTGGTTAGGACAGTCTGAATATGCATGAATCAAAATCATATGTTCAGTTTTCAGTGTAAACATTGCATGCTTTCAGGGGGAGTTAATTGCATGTCCTTGCATAGCATTCAGTGTTGAGTCTTTGCATGCATATAGTTAATTGCATTACATTTTACTGCATTGAAAATACCAAAAAGGATAATTGAATGCGTAGTGTCAGGAGGAGTCAATACAATGCATGAAAGCAGTCATGTGCATACATTTATGTCAGAGTTCATTGCATGTAAACTTTGAACATCCTGGAACTTACCTGACCTCCTGATATCTTGCCTTGTGTGTATATCCCTTTCATTGATTCTATTTGACCAAACCGTGATCATAATTTGAAAACGCTGAGCTTCAAAATCTCTCCTATCAATTGGTAACAATTAGTATCATTTGATATCAGAATTATTTCAGTCCTTCATGAAGATTTCAATGGGCTATCTCGGTCATAAATCTGGAAAAATCTTGAACTAGAAATCTTCTATTATACGCTTTTATGAATGTCTGAAATAACTCATGTGGTTTAAGCTTAATGTATTCATGGAGTTTAACTTCAAAATCTCTTAACATATCTGAATCATGTTTAATAAATCTTAACCAACTGTTTCATGCTATATCTTGCAAAAACTTCTGAAATATGCACTTTTGAATACATGACTTTATTTGGTTAAGTACATGAGATTAGTATTGTTTTGAAGCAAATGAATGTTTCTGAATTGTCTAAAGGGTAAAGTAATTCTCAGAGCAATGACCTTGGTCACTGAGAAACACATGTCCAAAGGATTGTGTCATGAGGTGCCTTAGTTAACTCTGTAAGAATTCATTGAAAATCAGGCAGAGCAATGGCATGCACACTGAGAAATACAATTCACTCATTAAAAATTGAGTTGTAGTGTGTCATGATGTGTAAATACTAACTCTGTTCACATAAGGCATGACAGTTAGTCACACTAAGGGCTTAGGGATATTGGCCTCTGATCAAGGTATATCCTCTAGTTACAAGGTGTGTACTGAACTAGAGTGCAGGTAAAATTTGTAGCAAGGAAAATTATTGAATAAATTGAAATATCTGAATATTGATGTCAAAATCAAATTGCTACAACCCTAGACAAAATCATATGACTTCATAATTGCTTGATTTCAATACAGATGCATGTAATTGCGAAAGAAGTCAATAAGTTTGATTGTGTAAGAGAAAGGGAGATTTATCAAGATAAATATGAGGGCTTGGTTCATATTTATTAAACCATGATTTTAGATATCAATACAGAATTTTATTGATAAACTCTGCATACATCATGTTTAAACCATGCTGTTCAATAAATGTCATTCATAAGCCCTTATGATAGAAGACTTTGAAAACTTATGCTTTAGACTTATGAGATTGATATCTCTTTGAAAATCAGGTTGAACTTCTTGTGTTTGGAACATCCTTGAAAAAATCTGTTAATTGAAACTCCTCTGCTCATGGTATTGACTCATTAACCTGAACTTCTTCTTGTTTGCCTCTGTGGTCTCCTTCTCATAAGAGTCCACTTATTGAGGGGGAGCTTCCATGTCATGCATCACTTGCATATCAATTGGCATCTATTCAGGGGGAGCATTCCTTGTCACACTGAATCATGTTCATATCATTTGTGACCTTGCATTCACATACTTAGGGGGAGTATTGCATTCCTTGTTGCATCTGCATTTTTGCATTTAACCCTTCCCATGGTTTATTTTGTTTATATCAAAGGGGGAGATTGTTTGCCAAAAAGGGAGAATCATGTTCTTGAAAGGGGGAGAAATTGACTGAACTCTTATACATGCTATAATTTCTCAAATTTTTTTTCTTTTTGATGAAGTCAAAGGGGGAGAATAATTTGAGTCTTCAGAATGCCTCACATCATCAGATGACTCAAGATATTGAAAGTGTTGCCATCATCAAAAAGGGGGAGATTGTTGTGCCCCTGTGGTTTTGATGATGGTTTTGGTGATTGATTGTTGATGTGAGTTAATCAAATGTTCAATCATCTTGCTGCTCAGTTTAGATTAACATATTTGATGTTCAGTCATGCTACATGTCAAACTGATGCATAAAGCATTCATTGCTGTGGTCTTAATGATTTATCTGGTTTTGATGATTGGTGTTTGATGTGAGTCACTGTGAGTCATCCTGCTGAAATGTTCATTCAGGCTTTCATATGCTCAGTCAGTTTATTTGTTTACACTGTGAATCATTGTAATTGGAGTTTCAGACTGGTATCTACTGCATAAAGCTTTCACATGCAGTTACAGAGTCTATACATTGATTGGCAGTTAGTCTGCACATTGAGCGTCTCATGGAAGTCCATACAGTGCATTGCATTGGCTAAGTGTATACACTGTCAGTCTCACTCAGAGTCAAGTCCATACATTGGATTGTTACTCACATCGCCTTCAGGCCTCCAAGTCTATACACTGGAGTCGTCTGCTGTGAGGACAGCAAGTCTGTACACTGGCCTTCCTTCATGATAAACTACAAGTCTACACATTCAACACTGGTCTTCCAAGTCTGTACAGCGTGAAGTCTATACTTTGGCACTGTAGCTCGCTCGTGCAAGTCTATACTTTGGACTGTTCTTCATGTCTGTACATCAGATTGTACATCATCTTCGTGCTGTTTCTGTACTTGAGTTTTCGTGTTGTTTCCCCTCACTAACACGAAAAGATCTCGTGTCGTATGAGCTTACAACACTTCGTGTTGATTTCCATGCGTGACAGGAAAGCTTGTATGAGGTTAGACTTCGTGTCGTTTCCCTTGTCTTCATCTTCGTGTTGTTTTAGTGTCTACGTCTCCGTGTTATTTTTATGTTTCTGTCTTAGTGTTGGTCTTTCGTTTTTGACTTAGTGTCTTTCTCGCCTTGACCACACTTCGTGTCGATTCTTGGTTTTCTACACCTCGTGTCGTTTAACCTCGTGTTGTTCTCACTGTCGTCGTGTTGTTTTCACCGCGTGTCGATTACTGTTTCACTTAGTGTTGTTTTTCACTTAGTGTTGTTTTCACTTCGTGTCAACTTCACTTCGTGTCGTCTCTTTGTATTTCATCTTCGTGTCGTCTTACCTCGTGTAGTGTTACCCCGTGTCAAATACTGTTTCGACTTCGTGTCGTTATCAGTCCGTGTCTTTCTTATGTTGAAATCACACTTCGTGTTGATTTCTGTTCACGACGTCGTGTCGTTTTACTTCTTGTCATTTTGACTTCGTGTCAAATTACTTTTCTATTTTCATGACTTCGTGTCGTTTTTCCTCTCATGTACTTCGTGTCGGTTACTGTTGTTTCTTTGACTTCGTGTTGTTTTCCTTGTGTTTCATCTTCGTGTTGTTTCACTTCGTGTCAACTTCACTTCGTGTTGTTTTCATTTCGTGTCAACCTCGTCTTGGTGTCGTACTTACTTCGTGTCGGTTACTGTTGTTTCTGTGTCTTCGTGTCGTTTTTGTTCCACTGCGTGCAGAACATTGCAGCACCTCGTGTTGCTTTCTGTATACCACCTCGTGTCGTTTCCCAGTGAATCTCGTGTCATCTTTTACGTCTACTTGTTCAACCCCGTGTCAACTTCTGTGTTCGTCTTCGTGTTGTTTTCAACTCGTGACGGTTTTTGTCATTTCACTTCGTGTCGTTTTCTTATTCTGTCTTCGTGTTGTTCTTCCTAGACCTTGTGTCTTTCGTTTGTTGAAACCATACTTCATGATTGGTTTCTGTTTTGTCTTCGTATGTACCTCGTGTCGTTCCTTTTGTAGTGCTTGTTTTGTTACAGTGACTTCGTGTCGTTTCCTTATTCTGTCTTCGTGTTGTCTCCGTGTTGTTGCCGTTTGTTAGCTCGTGTTGTTTCGTTCTAACCTCGTCCAGGTTTCTTCTAAAACGCTGTTCTTCTGATAAGTCTATACAGAGTTGTTCTTTAAACTGATGACTTATCCGATACTCTGTTTTACAGGTGCTTTGATCGTGAAGCTTAAGGAGGGCACGTGATCTGAGGCTGGAATGAAGCCTGCTGAGAGACTGCCACGTGGTCCGAATAATTAGGGCTGGAAATGTGGAGGTCACACGTCGTGGCTGATGATGCTGCTGCTGCTATATATATGAGACCTTCATCCACAGATGAAGGTGATCGAGTTGGCAAGAAGAAAAGCTCATACAGAGAGCCACGATCCAGATAGAAAAAGAAAAGAGAAAGAAGTAGAGCAGAAGGAGAAGAAAAGAGAGAGAGAGATAGAAGAGTGAGCCGAAGAGAATAGAAGAGCAGAGATTGAGAGAGTGAAAGAGAAGAAGAAGAAGAGAAGAGAAGAGGAAGAAAAGCTTACCTGAAGATCCGTCTACTGGACCGTGGATCAAATCCAGGCCAGTCAGCTCCGTTGAGAGCCACATTGTGTATTTCGTGTTTCAGCTTTTATGTGCTGAAGTTATTTTCGTTTATTGCTTTTTCCTTTGTGTTCTGGCTTGCTGTGCTTTCCGATACTCTGTAGAGAGGTCGGGGTTCCTCCTGTGGATCAGGAGAAGGGAGATCTGATCTCCGGTTGCAAGTAGCTGGGAGCTACTTGTGGGTTCCCTCCGGTTTGGAGGAAGGGAGACTTGTCTCCGGTTCTGGGCTTGTGGATTCAAGTCCAGGGGTTCCCTCCAGGTCTGGAGGAAGAGAGACCGTGTGTCTCTGGTTTGCTAGTGACTGGTGTCACTAGTGGTTCCCTCCGGTTGGGAGGAAGAGGGGAGGTTGTTCCCCTGGTCAAGCTGTGTGGCAGCACTTGTTGCAGACTGAGTCTGCGGTTTCTAGCGTGAGCTAGTGGAAGCCACACTCGGATTGAGTGTGGGGTGGATGTAGGTCTGCTGGACCGAACCACCTAAAAACCTCTGTGCAGTGGTTTGATTTCTCTATATGTTTTTGCTTCCGCTAGATGTTTGCATAGGGGCGCTCCAAGTGTTTGATCACAGGTTCATTAAATGATTTAATCAGATCTTGTTCTGAGTGTTTAATCTGTTGAGTGAGCGAAAGTTTATTTGAGTGAAAGAATGGTTTGAATGAATACTTAGGTGCGCTTTGCTTTGGTTGCTCACTGTCTGTTTGTTGAATTCCGCTACTGCTAATTAGTCTTTCAGATTTGATATATCTGTCTAGTTAGCATTCTAGATAGTTAGTGAGCATCATATTTTTAATTGGGTGAAGGCTTTTAAATAGGTTATATTCATTCACCCCCCCCTCTGAATACTGCACCTAACCCAACAATCAGCTACCCACCTACAAAATAGTCGGCCTGCAGATGTACTTATTGAGCCCTACAAGAAAAAAAAGTAAAAAAGAGAGGAAAAAGAAAAAAGGAGAGAAAATAAAAGGAAAAAAAGAAGACAAAAAAAGAAAGAAAGAAATGGAGATAAAAAAAGAAGACAAAAAATTGAAAAAAAAAAGAAAAGAAAAGAAAGAAACAAATAAAAATAAAACAAATAAAAATAAAAATGAGAGAAAACAAGAGAAAATAGAAGAAAAAGTAGGAAAGATGGTGAACACAACATGTTTTGCTTGCCTGCTTGTCTCGCATCCATGCTTGCTTGTAATATAGTATTAATACACTTCTTTCAAATTTCGAAGACCACATGTTTCCTTCCTAAATAACGCTGTCCTGGTTCAGGATATGTGTGCGTCACGGCACACACTAAGGAATGAAAAACCAATTCTCGGTGAGTGCATACGGCCAGGGGAAGAGTCGTAGCTATGTTGCTAGCACAACTCACATGATACACCCTCGGCGAAACTCCCACACTTCGCACAATAAGAGCAATGGTCCTTAGCCGTAGGGACATCATAAATTCTTCTTAACACTTCATGGATGCTCAAATCTTTACACTCGCGTAAAGGGTGACCGTGAGGAAAAAGTTGCCTACCCCCTTAAAAAAGAAAACGAAAAAAAACGATGATAATGGTATGTGGAATGTGAACCCAAGTAGCCGAGAATCCCCACTGAAATAAATGAGGAGACTCGCGTAAAAACGGTGCAGCAAACTCCACAATTAAAATAAGGATGAATCCTAGTAGCCGAGAATCCCCATTGAGACACATGAGGAGACTCACGTCAAACGGTAAAATCCATCATAAAACCATATATAGGATGAATCCTAGTAGCCGGGAATCCCCATTGAGACATATGAGGAGACTCACGTCAAACGGTGGAATCCGCAATAATATCATAATAAAGGATGAATCCTAGTAGCCGGGAATCCCCATTGAGACACATGAGGAACCTCGCACTGAACGGTGAAGTCCAAAATTAAGAAATAAACAAGGGGGTTGTGCGAAGTTACCAAAAGTCGAGAGCCTCGAATGTATGTGTAGGCGATAAAGTAATCCTCTAGTGTTACTTAGAACGTCTGCACGTCCCTATATCTAGGGTTCACTACCTATATAATTGCACTCTCACACTATGGAGGAATAGTCCTAGGTGTAGGTTGTGATTCATGCTATGCATATGTTCTACGCGGCGTCCCCTTTACGTATGCGCATCTCCCTTAGTTGTGCTTCGTGAGCCGCACTATGTCCGCAAATCCTGGGCGTTGTCCTTATCATATCCTTGTTATAGGAAACTATGCTACATATATCTATTCTATGCTTGCGGACGATGAATGCACGTGTGCTTGGATAAGGCTATAAAAAGAGATAATAAAAATGGATGATGAAATAAAAAATGAATGAATGATGATAAATGGAAGTGGAATAAATAAAAGGAATGAATAAGAAAAAAGATACATGCAATATTTTAAAACGGGCTTTGGGCTACACCCGCATGTCCCGCTCTTTCGTCCCTCTTTCGCGACACCCGCGGGTGGGGGGCATTTGTTGACACTAAAAGTATTCCTAATTTTTTCTAGCTTCTGCTTCTGCAGGTCTTAGGTTCTAATAGAGTGCTCTCGTGCCGACAGAGAAGAAAAGAAATAAAATAAGAAAAAGAATGGCGAAAGCCGAACAAAAGATGAGACCAATGAAAAGAAGAAAAAAAAAGATGCTCGGCTCCAACGGACAACAGCTAAAGCAGGACCTGAGAGCCCGGAAGAATATTCGGGACCATCCCCGAAGGAGCAATAAAAAAGCTACAAATACAAGTGAAGCCGGCCCGGCAGCACAAATCACAGTGCCAAAGGCCATGGCAGCGGAAAACCCGAGTGTCCGAACCAAAGGCACAAACGGTTCCGGAATTGGCCATTTAGTGCCCCGAAGGCTTTAGCAATATTTCTCGGAGCAGTTTTACAAAGCCGGGATGAGATGAGAGAACAGAACAGCGCCCGGAGCTAGTCCGAGGCCCACAGCCTAAATCACACCCAAGCAAGTGCAGCAGGCAAGTTATTCGGCGCGCCCCCTTTACCCAGTGCGCCCTTATCCGGCACCCATCTTCCTGGTGCGCTAAATCAATAGCCTCTTATCTGGCGCGCTATATGCGCACCGGGTAAAGTCACGCCAATGGTCTATTTAAGCCGATCTTCTGCAAAGAAATAAAAGGGAGACAGATGGTGAGGGCCAATCGTCCGAGAGCAAGGGAAGATTGGGGAATAAGAAAGGGGGATTTCTGAGAAAGAGAATCAGAGAGACACCATCTCTCCCGTCCTCCCGTCCGTCTGCCTGGAGGAGCCCAGCCCCGGGGAAGAAGCACCCCTCTCCGATACTCTATTTCCGCAGTGAAAGGGCCAGGTGGGTTCCGATGACTTCTCCCAGCCACCCCCCGCTGCTTTCTCTTGTTAAATCTCCATGGATGTATGTGGATGGAGGGGCGATGATATGAGCCCATCTCCTTCCTATTTTCCTTAGCTTTCCTCTTCCTCTTCTGTAACTCTTCTATAACTGGGTGTTACTCCCATCTGTGTAACCAGTGGGCGGCCTCTGGGCGACAACGCCGTGCCGTGCCGAATGTGTGTAGCATCGAGTTTTCTTCCGCTAATGTAATGAATGATATCGAGCATCGCAATGCCTCTATATATATTTCCTCCCCCCTTTTCTGAATCCATATGTTCAACTATCTCCTGTGTGTGGTCTTCGGGTTTTGCTTCGTGATGCTGAACATGCCCTGGAATGGCCATGGGCTACAGAAATGGTATCCCCTCCCCGGGGTTCTCTTCTAACATGATGGCTATGCCGGATATGCTACATGCCTGCTGTGGGTTTTATTGTTGGAGACACATTCGTATGTGTATCTCCGTCTCCCCCCCTTTGGGATTGGCCTCCTTAACACTGCTCTGCACTCACTTATAAGCTAGAGAGAACGGGACCATCCGTATAATCTATATGCGGGGCCGCTGGGGACGACCAGTAACCACTTGCCAATCGTTCGAGTGTTTGCTCCCTCTGTTTCGATTCCCCCCTAATCTGCATGCTAACCCATTAACTCTGTGAGTGCTAACCCATTAGCTCCGTGAGTACTAACCTGCTAATCCTATGAGCGCTAATTCGCCAACTCCCTGAATGTTATGCTACTGTACCCCTCCTACTCTCTTCAAGAGTTACATTACCATGCTTTATTATTTCAAGAATGGCAGCTTCGATGCTCCGGGGAGTGGAACATCCCCTGCTGAAATACCTAAATCACCTTGGGGTCAAAGGGTTCTGTCTGTTTATGGCAAGCATCCCTAAGGGCCGCCAGAGAGTGAACATTAATGGGGCTCTTAGCTCAATACTAAATCCACTATCCCTAAGGGTACTATGGTGGCCATGGGTTGTGTGCCCATCGCAGGCTAGCCCTCGGGGTTTCCCTCCCTTACTGGTTGTCCCTTTCAATCATATGTCAGCCCATGGAATATTGGTGCCCCTCGTAGGCTAGCCCTGGGGGTCTTCCATCCATTCGGGTCTGCTGGCCGCCATTGTGCCACCCGGTATTAAGGAGCTTACTCCAATTATGTGGGTATGCCTCCGCTTTCCCCCAGCAATCCTCTGAGATGGGGAGATGCTGCCAAAATTTCACCAGGATTAATTGATGAATTGCCCTGATAATTCTGGCTTAATGAGATACGCTTCCGAAAGAACGAACTTTCATGCTTGAGTATGAACCTCGCACAGGTCTCAACCCAGTCTCAAGGGCATCTTGGACCCCAATTCACTCATCAATAAACTCAATGCATGTTAATAGTTCAAATAAACTTAAAAATACCCAAAAATTCATTAACCCGGCGTGACCTTAATCCGACGCGCCCTATTACGGCATGGTACCCCCCCGCGCCGGTTTAGCTTCACACTCAATCTCACCAATTTTCAAATGGTTGCCACCCGACGCAGCCCAATCCGGCGTGTTGTGCATCCCTTTAGTTTTGATGATGACAAAGGATATGTGTGATTAATCTATTTTAATAACACAACACATGCAAGATTGATTGATTGCGTCTTCACATGATGGATGTGTCCAATTCAATGCAAATCTGATAGTTCAAGTTATTTCAGGTTTACTGAAGTACTAATGAAGTCAACAGATCAGAGGAAGTTTTCAAGGGTTGCCTGTCGACCAGTGAAGAGGTTAGTGTCGACCAGCGAATCCAACAAGACACAGCTCCAGCTACTTTTCCTCTGTACAAGCTTCGGTGGTCAACCAAAGGCCTGCCCGTTGTCGACCACGAAGCAATACAAGCATCAATCTGAACCATCAATCGTCTGGACATTTACCCCTTGTCGACCAGAGAGAAGGTCGTTGTCGACCACGAGCATCAGCCAGAATAAACAGTCGTCTGGACATTATTCTCTGTCGACCAGCGACAAGCTTATGGTCGACCACAGGCGAAGCAGCGTCCAGAACCGAACTCTAACTGAATTCAGTTTCTGTTGAGAGAAACCTGCAGGTTGTTGCTGCAGGTTGTTGGGCGGTTCAGCTGATAAGATTCCGCACTGGATTTAAGGAGAGAATCTTGGAAAGAACCAGTCAAACCTATTCAAATCTTTTGGATAAATCTTCTCCCTGTTTTCTAGCCGATAATCCAATGGATGTGCGCTCAATAATAAATCTGCGCGGGAAAAGCCTATGCTTTGAAAAGAACTGGTACAAAAGGTAAAGATGACAGAGAGCGGTGTGTGGAACATAGAGTAGAAGAAAAAGAAAGAATACACCCACGAAGATACTCTGAAAGAGGAAAGAAGGAGTGGCTCTTCAGAAATCACAAAGACTGCACAAGACCGAAGGCTTCTTCATTGCTGCAGAAGGAAGACTGACTCAAGACAAGCAAGACTCCAGCAGCGTCGCAGCTGAAGGCAATCATCTGGAAGTTCCACAGGGAGTCTATTCCTGTTATCTGTAGTCCCAGGCTGAACTCTTTTTCTTTGATTCAAACGCTCTTGTTCAGTCCTGTTGCTTCTTTTGTTCTTTTCATTACATCAAGTGTCAAGCTGTGAGGCAGCGGGTACAAGCTGTGTGTCAGCAGGAAGAAGCTGTGTATCAGCGGTGTATTGGTTGAGATCAGGAGTTCTCATTTAGTGAAGCCTTGCTCAAGTTGAGCGAGGGGTGGACGTAAGTCTCGGGAAGAGACTGAACCACCTAAAAATCCTGTCTTGTGGTTTTACGTGTGGTGTGTGCTCTTCTTATTGCTTGCTGTCACTGTAGTTATCAGTTTTATCTTTGCAACCCATAGTTTGCTTAAGGTCTAGTCGATCTTTGGTTTATAAATTAAAAAAGGGGCTAGATCTATTCACCCCCCCTCTAGATCTATTCAGTCCGTACTCAACACGTGGTATCAGAGCTAGACTCTCCGAAAATGTGGTCTAACAACCAGGAGAGACCTAGCGGACTGAACTCTAGAAGTCTAATGGCTGAGGGACACTCAGTAACTAGACCACCATACTTTGATGGAAATGATTGCTCATACTGGAAAAATCGTATGCAGGTGTTCTTGAGAGCACAAGATCATGAGATGTGGAGAGTAGTGAGCCGCGGACCCTATGATCTGCCCGAAGATGAGGATACCTGGACCAGAGAACAGGTCAGAAAATCAACCATCAACTGGGGAGCTATGAACGTAATGCAATGCGCACTTCATCCCACGGAGTTCTCAAGAGTCTCACAATGTGCAACAGCCAAGGAGATGTGGGATCGACTCGGAATCATCTATGAAGGTACGTCAGAGGTAAGGGAGTCAAAAGCAAATATGTTAGTCTCAGAATATGAAATGTTTAGAATGAAAACTGATGAAAACATTTCTGATATGTATGCTAGACTAGTGCAACTAACAAATAGCTTAAAGAGTCTAGGGAAAACCTACAAGGAGCAAGAGCTAGTGAGAAAAATTTTAAGGTCCCTCACTCCTATGTGGCATACCAAGGCCACAGTCATTGAGGACTCAAAGAACCTCACTACTATGACTGTGGATGAACTAGTAGGTTCCCTAATGGCCTATGAGGTCAATCTAAAAGGAAAGGAAGACGAGGGCAAGAAAAAGAAGCAGCTCGCCTTGAAGACTAAAATAGGCACCTCTGAATTATCTAACACTGATGACTCATCTAGCACAGGTGAGGAAACTGGCGAGCTAGCCATGCTAACAAGAAAGTTCAGAAGGTTTCTGCGGAAGGAAGGTAAAAGGATTTAAAAATCCGAAGGGCATGGTAAGGAAATCATCCCAGTTTAAGACCGACAAGAATAAAGCTTCATTTAACAAGCTTGTCTGCTACAACTGCAGGAAACCAGGACATATGAAGGCTGAATGTCCAGAGGCTCCTAAGAAATCAAGCTTCAAGTGGAAAGGCAAGAAACCTAAGGCAATGATAAGCACATGGAGCGAGGAGGAGGAAAGCAGCGAAGAGGAAACAACTGCTGAGGAAGAAGAAGGAAACACATGTCTAATGGCCAAAGGAGACAGCAATGATCTTGAGGTAACCTCCCCTCTTTAAGACTTTTCTAGCTCAGATTGGGAAGAAGCCTATTCAGACTTACTTGATACATATGAAAGAATAAGAAGGGAAAATAAAAGCTTGAAGAAGAAGGTTAATCAGTTCAATAATGACAGCAACTCAATTGCCAACAGAACTGAACTAGAATTGGATATCACCACCTTGCAAAATAAACTGAATCAACGCGAGATAGATGAAGAAAACGTCAAAGGGCTATTAGAAGAAAATGAAGTACTGAAAAACACAATTGACGAGTTAAAATTAAAGACTCAAGAATATGAACAGGAAACTAAGCTAACTCAAGAAAGAAACAACTCACTCAAGGAAGAAAACAGTCAACTTCTGAAAGAAATAGAAAGAATCCAAAGTGAACTGAAAAACAAACAGGAAACATTGGAAAAAATGACTAAGGGTGAAGAAAACTTGAACGCTGTGTTGGGAATAAAAGTAAATTTTCAGAAAGAGGGGTTAGGGTACAACCCAGCGGCTAAAAAGGAATTCCAAATAAAAACTTTAAATAAAACAGCTGACTCTAAAGGAAAAGGCCCCTTGATAAACTTATATCAAAACAAACAAAAGGATATAGCTGAAAGCTCCTCTAACCAGATTAATGTCACCTTGGAAGAGAGGAATTATAAAGGGAAAATGGATAATTCACATCAGTTTAAAAACAACAGTCATATCAGACGAGAAGTTCAAATTCACAGAAGTAACCAGACAAAAAAAGCATTAAATTATGTTAATAAACACAAACCTGTAAAACAAGGTGTCTGGAAACAAGCTGGTCGACAACAGGCCCCTTCTCTGTCGACCAAAGGATCTGCCAGAACAGGTGCTGATTTTTGGAGAAGCAATGGTCGACCACAGACATACCAGATGTCGACCATGACCAGACACGCAAACAGAACTCACAAATTGTCCCAGCTGAAACAGAATGAAAATTGGAATTCAAGAAAGTGGATTCAAAAGAGAGAACCAATAAATCAAAAGCAACACAACCTGAACAAGTTAAGAAATGAAAAAATAAACAGCTCTAACAAAATGTGGGTTCCCAAAATGTTATTACAGCACTTTCATGATTTCACAAGCTATCTTGGACCCGGGTACCATTGGGGTCCAAAAGTTTCTGTGTAATTTATCATGCAGGAATGTATGGCAGCCATGCACAACAAGTGGTACTTAGATAGTGGTTGCTCAAGACACATGACGGGAGATAAGACCAAGTTCTCCCAGCTGAGCTCAAAGGATGGAGGATATGTGACGTTTGGGGGAAACAACAAAGGAAAGATCATTGGGATAGGTAAGATAGGTAAGGAACCTTCAAACTGTATTGAAAATGTATTGCTGGTGGATGGACTGGAATACAATTTATTGAGCATTAGTCAACTATGCGACAAAGGCCATAAAGTGATATTCGACTCCAAGATCTGCAAGATTGTTGAACCAAATTCAGATGCAGCCAAGTTTATGGGCAAGAGAGTGAACAACGTCTACATGATAGACTTGGATGATCCAGCCCACTCCAACTTGTGCCTAACCGCTAAGAAGGAGGACCTGGCCTGGTTGTGGCACCGAAGGCTAGGGCATGTGAGCTATAGGGTGCTGCACAAACTTGTGAAAAACAAAATGGTGTTTGGTATGCCTGAACTGTCATTTGCTCAAAATGCCAAGGTATGTGAAGCATGTACCCAAGGAAAGCAAACAAGAAAATCTTTCAAGGGTAGAACTGAAAACCAGTCTTCTAGACCACTAGAACTTGTGCACATGGATCTATTTGGCCCGACAAGAACGGCTAGTCTGAATGGGAAGAGATATGGCTATGTTCTAGTTGATGATTTTTCCAGATTTACCTGGGTGATGTTCTTATCACATAAGAGTGATGCTTTTCATGAATTTCAGGTATTCTACAAGAGAATGAAGCAGGATGGAAAGTCCAAAGTGTGCACAATCATATCTGATCATGGGGGAGAGTTTGAAAATTCAGATTTTGATGACTTCTGCAGAAACAAAGGGATAACCCACAGATTCTCCTCACCAAGGACACCGGAGCAAAATGGAGTTGTAGAGAGAAGGAATCGCACTCTTGTCGAGATGGCCAGAACCTTGTTGGTAGAAGCACATCTTCCAAGAAGATTTTGGGCAGAGGCGGTCAACACAGCATGCTACATTGTAAACCGGGCAATGGTCAGCAAGGAAGAAGAAGATGGGTAATTTCTGGATGGCAAAGAAAAACCGATGGAGAATGAAGAAGAACTGAATCAAGAAAGAAATCAAGGTAATTCTAATGATCAAACCGAAGGAGAGGTCAACAAAGGTAACAATCTTGAAAACTTAAGACTTCTTAGAGATCATCCCGTGGATAACATTATTGGTGGAATTCATGATCCTAGGAAGACTAGATCTCAGCTCAAGACCATTAATGAACTAGATCAACTTGCCCTTGTGTCCCAAATAGAGCCCAAATCTGTAGAGAAAGCCTTAAAGGATGAATCATGGATAAATTCTATGCATGAAGAACTAAATCAGTTTGAAAGAAATCAGGTGTGGAGACTTGTCCCTAGACCTACATCTCACCCTATAATTGGAACCAAATGGGTATACAAAAACAAGTTGAATGAAGAAGGGATTGTAATGAGAAACAAGGCTCGGCTGGTGGCTAAAGGGTACAACCAGGAACTTGGAGTTGATTTTGAAGAATCATATGCTCCAGTTGCTAGATTAGAAGCCATCAGGATATTATTAGCCTTTGCATCTTCTCATGGAATTAAACTACAACAAATGGATGTAAAAAGTGCATTTCTAAACGGTATTATAAAAGAAGAGGTCTATGTGGAAGAACCCCCTGGTTTTGAAAATGATGAACTTACTAATCATGTTTTCAAATTGCATAAAGCTTTGTATGGATTAAAGCAGGCTCCTCGGGCTTGGTACGAAAGGTTGAGCTCCTTCCTCACTAAAAAGGGATACACAAGAGGTAAAATTGATCAAACATTATTTTCCAAGACCCAAGGTAAGGATATACTGATTGTACAAATCTATGTGGATGATATTGTGTTTGGATCTACTGAAACCTCTTTGTGTACTGAATTTGCAAATTTAATGACCAATGAGTTTGAAATGAGCCTAATGGGTGATTTACAATTCTTTCTTGGATTACAGATCTCACAATGCAGAGAAGGATACTTTATAAATCAATCCAAGTACATAAAAGAGATGTTGAAGAAATTTGGCATAGAAAGCTGCAAGCCAATCGAGTCACCCATGGGGACAAATGCAACTTTGGAAGCAGATGTAAAAGGTAACATGGTAGATGCCAAGAAATACAGAGGTATGATCGGATCCCTGCTATACTTAACTGCATCAAGGCCAGATATTCAGTTTAGTGTATGCATGTGTGCTAGATATCAGTCTAGTCCTAGGGAATCACATTTAGGAGCTGTCAAGCGTATCTTTCGATACCTTGCCGGCACCCAAGAATTGGGTTTGTGGTATCCGACATATTGCAAACTAGATCTGATTTCATATTCGGATGCTGATTATGCTGGTTGCAAAATTGATAGGAAGAGTACTAGTGGTTATTGTCAATTCTTAGGTGGATGTTTAATATCATGGGCTTCTAAGAAGTAGCACTCTGTGGCACTGTCCACTGCTGAGGCTGAGTATGTCACAGTAGGGAGTTGTGGTACACAGGTTATGTGGATAAAACATCAACTCCAAGACTACAATGTAGATCTTGGCTGTGCACCCATTTTATGTGATAACACTAGTGCTATTAACTTGTCTAAAAACCCCATTCAACATTCTAGGACAAAACACATTGAGATCCGTCATCATTTTCTGAGAGATGAGGTATCCAAAGAAAATTTCATGCTTCAATTTGTAGAAACTGAAAAACAATTGGCAGATATCTTCACTAAACCCCTTAACAATGACAGGTTTTCAACTCTAAGAAGAGAGTTGGGGATATGTAGAATATCTTCTGAAAATTCTTGAAATATTGATATGTTCTGTTTATGGCTTTCTGTCATTTCTGCAAGTAGTTGTGTCAGTTAAGTGTCTGCTACTGGTAGAGTTGGGGGTTCAACTGATTACTGAAGCAAGCCTGCAAACTCCTGGTACTGCTACTGGTTAGCTCTGGTGGTCGACCAACGACCGGGCAGTGGTCGACAACGTCATCAGGACAGAATACTGGATGGGTTCTGTGACTACGCAGATGTCGACAATAGACAGTCCCATGGTCGACAATGGATCTGCACGGAAGCAAATGTCCACTTTTAGACAGGTTCCTGGTTGACACTAGTTCTGGTAGGGAATCTTCTGGACTGTTTAAACTGTTTGGACTCAGATTCATCTTCACTCATTCATCATCATCCATACTTTCCATTCCCTGTGTCTTTCTATCTCATCCTGGCCAACATTATTTTTTAATTCAGCATGGATTATCAAATTGAGGGGGAGAAAAAGTGTAAACTCATTCCTTGATAAAACATTGAATAACCTAACCATATCTTCCAATAAAATCACCAATGTAATCAATAAGAGTAGAGGTTGAGTGTAGTAATGAGGATTTGGACTGTACTACTTCAATAAATTCAAACCATAACTATGATTCTGTCACATGATTTTGAGGACTTATGATTTTTAGTAGTAAGTCGGTTTCTCTACCTGTGCCCGTGCTGAACAGTTAATATAAATCCAAAAATATAGCATGAATGCACGTGGAATACACCATAACTCTGTCCTCATGGTAGAGTAATGGATTGGATTCTAAGAAACTACTGCCTCCCATTTTAAGAAAAAAATGGATGAAAACTAAGTGAGAGGCATGTGTGTCATGAAGAATCAATCTATCTCTGCTACTATAAAAAATTATTGAGATTGGGCATACTGAGTAACTGGGGATATTGGCGTCTGATAAACGTATATCCTCACGGATAAAAGGTGTGTCCCAGTTAAAAGTGGAATGGTTAGGCATGCTAAGTAGCCAAGGTTTCTGGCGTGTAAAAAGCGTGTCTCCTCATGTAGAAAAGCATGTGATAAACCTGACCACAGCTTTCAAAATGATTCCAAAAGGAAAAACTCAAAATTATCTAAAAGGTAGAGGAAAATGGTTGACCAAAGGTATGGCATGCAAAGAAAAGTTGAAAACACTGTTCAGCAAGCTCAGCTATTAAAATCATCTCATGAAATCTATTATAAGTTTAAGAAGTCATGTGGAGGAAATTAGATATAGGGCGTAAGCTTATTGGTGCAATACTTTCAAATTCAAGTGAACCACTAGGCCCACTCTACTTGCTTACAAGGTGGTCTCTGCTAAGGGTGGATAGGTTAAATAAATGCTTCATTAAGGAAAGGGCGTACACTTCAATAAATTCCCCAAATTTAATTTGGCTGATTTAATCCTGTCCCTTCGTTTTCATCATCGCACGGTTTCACTACCCTAGTCGTTCATCTCTTTTTAATCTTCGGTTCCATCAACTTCTGCTCCACCACCTCCTTTCACATCCTGTTCGGAGTGACTTTTTGATTTCCCCTCTTTTTGTTGTTGACAAAGGGGGAGAGAGAGTGGTCTTATGTCATCTTATGTCAATGTCATTGTGCTAAATAATGCCAAGTCTACTTATGCTTATGTTATTTTCATCTTACCTTCTCTGTGTTGAGTCACCTTGTAACTAATGCTAGGATGTTTTTGAATAACACATCAAATGAATTGTCTGGCTGAAATAATTGCATGTTTTGTCACAATGACTCATGGTTGTCATCATCAAAAAGGGGGAGAATGTTGTGCATCCCTTTAGTTTTGATGATGACAAAGGATATGTGTGATTAATCTATTTTAATAACACAACACATGCAAGATTGATTGATTGCGTCTTCACATGATGGATGTGTCCAATTCAATGCAAATATGATAGTTCAAGTTATTTCAGGTTTACTGAAGTACTAATGAAGTCAACAGATCAGAGGAAGTTTTCAAGGGTTGCCTGTCGACCAGTGAAGAGGTTAGTGTCGACCAGCGAATCCAACAAGACACAGCTCCAGCTACTTTTCCTCTGTACAAGCTTCGGTGGTCAACCAAAGGCCTGCCCGTTGTCGACCACGAAGCAATACAAGCATCAATCTGAACCATCAATCGTCTGGACATTTACCCCTTGTCGACCAGCGAGAAGGTCGTTGTCGACCACGAGCATCAGCCAGAATAAACAGTCGTCTGGACATTATTCTCTGTCGACCAGCGACAAGCTTATGGTCGACCACAGGCGAAGCAGCGTCCAGAACCGAACTCTAACCGAATTCAGTTTCTGTTGAGAGAAACCTACAGGTTGTTGCTGCAGGTTGTTGGGCGGTTCAGCTGATAAGATTCCGCACTGGATTTAAGGAGAGAATCTTGGAAAGAACCAGTCAAACCTATTCAAATCTTTCGGATAAATCTTCTCCCTATTTTCTAGCCGATAATCCAATGGATGTGCGCTCAATAATAAATCTGCGCGGGAAAAGCCTATGCTTTGAAAAGAACTGGTACAAAAGGTAAAGATGACAGAGAGCGGTGTGTGGAACATAGAGTAGAAGTAAAAGAAAGAATACACCCACGAAGATACTCTGAAAGAGGAAAGAAGGAGTGGCTCTTCAGAAATCACAAAGACTGCACAAGACCGAAGGCTTCTTCATTGCTGCAGAAGGAAGACTGACTCAAGACAAGCAAGACTCCAGCAGCGTCGCAGCTGAAGGCAATCGTCTGGAAGTTCCACAGGGAGTCTATTCCTGTTATCTGCAGTCCCAGGCTGAACTCTTTTTCTTTGATTCAAACGCTCTTGTTCAGTCCTGTTGCTTCTTTTGTTCTTTTCATTACATCAAGTGTCAAGCTGTGAGGCAGCGGGTACAAGCTGTGTGTCAGCAGGAAGAAGCTGTGTATCAGCGGTGTATTGGTTGAGATCAGGAGTTCTCATTTAGTGAAGCCTTGCTCATGTTGAGCGAGGGGTGGACGTAAGTCTCGGGAAGAGACTGAACCACCTAAAAATCATGTCTTGTGGTTTTGCGTGTGGTGTGTGCTCTTCTTATTGCTTGCTGTCACTGTAGTTATCAGTTTTATCTTTGCAACCCATAGTTTGCTTAAGGTCTAGTCGATCTTTGGTTTATAAATTAAAAAAGGGGCTAGATCTATTCACCCCCCCTCTAGATCTATTCAGTCCGTACTCAACACGGCGCGCACCGGGCAGGGTGCGCCGTTTTAAGCCCTTTGGCCTTCCCCGCGCCGTGGAATGCTATGCCTACGCTACCCCGCGCCATGTAAAGCTTTACCTACGCCTAGTCACGTCAGATTTGAACAAAACATTCCCTTTTCCCTTTGTCTTCTATGGCAGGGATTGATCAACCTAATTGACCACGGGTCAGGTAAAAACAAACTGATTAAGTTAAATTTGTCTTCTATTATACATATCCATACATATCCATACATATATATATCACCTTGATGCATGCTTGCATGATCTGACTCTCCGGTATATCAAATGGTGATTAGCGAAAAGTCAGGTTATGCCTGGCCGGAGGCTTTCACTATGCTTGATGATGGTTCTCAGACCTAAGTTCTCCGCCCTGTACCGGGAGACGGCCTAATAAATAAATACTACCATATTGTGTGCTTGCACGCAATCACATCTTTTACATATTTTACGGGCCCCATGGCCTCTTTATTTTGGCGATTAATCAAGGGTTTTCTCTCTTCTCGAGAGATGTAATTAACGTCGTAGCCTTTATGGTACGGCGGATTTTGGGTCCCGACACGATCACCTATAATCGTCTGGTTAGTCAGACGGTACGCATAATAAACTCGTCACCCAATGACTGGCATGCCCTACGCAAATAAACCTTTAATAAATAAACTAAATAAATCATAATAAAATATTTTTAATAAAATATATCTCTCACATCTATTTACTTGAAACTTGATGAATGTGATTTGAATGGTATTCATACATTAGTCAAATGCATGGCTAAATGGTCTCGATCTTTGGTTGAGAAAATTTTGGGTTTCAAATGTTTTTATAGCATTGAATTGTTGTAGATCTAGAGGGGGGTGAATAGATCAATCACCTATTTTAAAAGTTCTACAGCAGCTAAACTAGTGCGGAATTAAATCAAACTACTGTAGGACAATCAGGAAGCACATAACCACAACCACAACAGATCAGCTTAAGTGGATCTGTACTCAATCGATCCTAAACATCAATTTAACGAGTGATGAAGCGAAGACTGAGATGGACACAAATCACAGCACAATCACACGAGAGACACGAGGTTTTTAGGTGGTTCGACCTCTGCCCAGAGATCTACGTCCACCCCACAGTAAAATCTAGTGTGGCTTCACTGCTGATTACATAGCTTTAAGACCGCTGATCTACAGCTTCGGGGAAAGGTTCCCTACAACTGCTGAGCGTTACAGCTTATGCTAACCAGAGGAGTTCTCCTCTTCCGCTGAGGTTTACAGCTTGACCTACCAGAGGAATCCTCCTTTGCCGCTGACACACAGCTTGTAGAACACGGTTTCTAATCAAATACGAAAGAAAAGTTGAAAATCGAAACACAAATGTAGTTCTCAGCAAAGAGCAAAATGGCACTAGTTCTGAACCAAGAGACCGAACACAAAGACTCTCCAATACTCTTCTCACAAATCTCTCATAGCTCTCTCAATTCTTGCTGGCTTTTGCTCAGCTGGATCATGCTTGCTCTTAAGCTCTCACTGCTTCCTCCTCCTTCTCTCAATTACCCAACATGCATTTTTTCTTTTGAGCAAACGGCTTCTTATTTGTAGGTAGTAGAGAGAGATGGGCACGTGGAGACCACATTTCCCGCCCAATCTTTTTGTCCAGATCTGAATTTTTACAAGGCCACATGGCAGCATCTAAATCTGAGAGCTTTCCACGTGGCACGAGCAGTGCTATGTCTTCAGCCTTGGATCACATGCCCTCTTTAATTAAAGATCACGAACACTTGTCCTGTCAAACATGTAAACCACTTACTCAGCATCAACCAATCCGACAGATAAAAGAGTTGCATAGACTTGATAGAAGTGTAGGAATAAAAGTGCACGGACTTTGTGTGTGCAAGATGCCAAGGATGCACCGACCCAATGTGCCATAAACCTATCATGCACGGACCTTGCATGTGCGAGGAATAAAGATTGCACTGACCTTCTTGGCTTTACTGCAGTGAAATGTACAGACTTGGTTACGCACAGGGCGAGACATTCACAGACCCTTTGTGTGCATAAAAGAGATGTGCACCAACCCTGAAGTGAGTTCAGCAAGTTATGCACTGACCTTCATGGTCCCAAAGGGAATGTGCATTGACTTTACTCAGGCAATGTGGAAGTATGCACTGACGTGGTTGTGCACGAAACACCAATGCACAGACCTTGACTATGTGCAATGCAAGATATGCACCGACTCTTATGATAGGTGCAACAGTAAACTGCACCGGCCCTATATTCACTTAAACGCAAACATGCACAGACCTGAGTCGTTTGCAATGCCAGGCATGCACTGACATCCACAATGAGATGCACAGACTTAGTTCAGACAAACAACAGATGGATCGACCTAAACAATGAATTGCATCGACCTTGATGCTTAGCAACTGAATGACCAATGATTTGCATTGACCCTATAAATGTGATTGTAGTAAGATAGATTAATGAAATGTGATTGTTTCATTATAAGTGTTCAAACATGAGTTATGTATATATATCTGACATATAAAAGTTCATCCAAATACACAACATTATCATGGCCAAAATAAAGTCAACCAAGTCAACTTTACTGTTGCCATTCAATCAAAACACTTTAAGCACACAGCAGTACACACAGTGCTGATTAACTCCAGAGGAGACCCAACATTCTCCCCCTTTTTAATGATGGCAACCCCCCCAAAAGAGATACAATAAACTCAATCAGATGTTATGTAGTAGAGAACTACCAAATGATGACAACACCCCCAAAGATAACCTCTCTCCCTCCTGTCTCCCTGAGTGACTTCACCATCCTAAGATGCAACTCCTCCCCCTTAATCACTTGATCTCTTCCCTTTTGCCATCAGCAAACAAACACTCTTATGCAATAGTTCAGAAAGTAAGCAGTTTATTGGGTAGTTCTTCAGATGTAAGAATCAACATTGTGCATTCCTGACAAAAATCTGGTTTAACAGTTTTAAAAGGTAGAGTGAATTCACTGATTTTCTGAAATAGGGTTATAGATCCCGTTTATAGCAATAAACCTAAGACACATAACCATTATAGATTAGATCCAGACAGTATCTTAATAATGTCAGAATCAATGAACATTAGGGAGTGTAACAAGAGTATGTATTGAGGTTAAACAATTGTCACTTAGTGAAATTAAGAACTTCAAGGGTTACATCAAATCTTTTTCACTTTTGATTTCGAGACTGAATTTAGTGATCAAACAGGTGTCATTTATGCCTTTGACATTAAGGGTACACGTGGGTTAGACGCCAGTACCGCCAGTTATTAAAAGCATAAACTACCATATTTGTCTCTGATCAAAAACTACATAGATGATTTACACCTTTGACATTAAGGGTACATGTTTATCCGACGCCAGTACCCCCAGTTACTAAGTGAAACCAGCCCTATAGATTTGACTATATGAACAGAAGTAACAAGAAGCCCTTCATGACATGAATTCCTCTCCATTTCTTTGATGGAGTATTCAGTTTCTCAATGCATTTCAGTTATTGCTCTGCCACTTTATTCATTTACTTTTACTAATGATTTTATTGTTACTGCCCTTTTAATTTTCAAAGTGACTTGTTTAAAAATAATACACTTTCAGAGTTTCTCAGCCTAGACCTCACTAAGTCTGTCATTTTCAGATACATGTAAGAAACTTGTCTTTCATAATCATGAGAGGCAGGTTGAGAGCCATAAAAGGTTTTCTACCACCTTATTTTCTGAAGACAGTCTTTAGACTCTACAATTTATTAAGATTAAACCGTCAGTTCATTCAAGGAGCACATATGATTCTTATAAAAGAAGACTTGTGATAATTACTGCTCAAAATAATGAATCAATTGCAAGACTGTTATCCATTCAGAATAGGGAGATTAAAACATAAGCACAAAGTCAGCTCATGAGGGATTTCAAGAAGTGGGTATGGCACAAAGTAATAGAATTAAATCTAGATAATGCCAATTGATGCAATTGATACCACATGATGAGAATTTTTGAGAGTGAAAAGAGAGATTGAATGGATTATTCTCAGACTAGACTTGAATGGACTCCCCCTGACAAAAACTCCCCCTGTATATATGCATGTTTATTCAAGCATTCAATTATGTGTGTTATCAATGAACAATTCTCAGGACAAGGTATGAACCTTTATTCAGAATTAACTAACAGACAGTCATCAAATCATTCTTAACCAGATCGGATCAGATCATTTATTCATTTAAGGAAATTGATACTAATCTATTCAGAGAGATTATTCAACAATGGATTTTCTGACAAAGCAACCATCATTCTCAGAGCATGAGTATATTATTCAAAGATAAACCAGCACACAAACCACATCTCAAGACATAATCATGAATGAAATTGAAGTTAGTCATCATGTTGAAATTTACATAAACCTAATTCTCTTCTCAAGAATTTGAATCTGTCATTACCCAGAGGTTTAGTAAATATATCAGCTAACTATTTTTCAGATTCAATGAAGTGCAATTCAATTTCATTTTTATTCACTTTATCTCTAAGGAAATGGTGTTTGATTTCTATATGCTTAGTCCTAGAGTGATGAACATGATTTTTAGTGAGAGCTATAGCACTAGTATTATCACATAAAATTGGAATGCATCCCAATTTTATCTGATAATCAATCAGTTGGTGCTTGATCCAGAGTACTTGGGTTGCACCATTTCCAACTGCAACATATTCTGCTTCAGCTGTAGATAAAGCAACCGTGTGTTACTTTTTAGAAGCCCATGACACCAGACAACCACCTAGGTAATGACAATACCCACTAGTGCTTTTCCTATCTACCCTGCACCCTGCATAATCTGCATCAGTGTAGGCTATGAGATCTAGCTCACACTTAGCAGGATACCAGAGTCCTAGTTCAAGGGTGCCTGATACATATTTAAAAATCCTCTTAACAGCACTCAAGTGTGACTCTTTAGGACTAGCCTAAAACCTAGCACACAAGTACACAGAGAACTGGATATCAGGCCTAGAAGCAGTGAGATAAAGTAGAGATCCAATCATACCTCTGTATAATTTGGGATCTACACTTTTACCTTTCGGGTCATCATCAAGATTAGTTGATGTACCCATGGGTGCTGAAAGTTCCTTCAAGTTTTCCAACTTGAATTTCTTCAATAGATTTTTCACATACTTGGACTGAGTTATAATTGTTCATTCCTTAGTCTGAGTTACCTGCAGTCCAAGAAATAGTTTCAGCTCACCCATTGAACTCATCTCAAATTCTTGTGTCATTAAATCAGTAAATTCCTCACATAGAGTTAGGTTAGTTGATCCAAAGACAATATGATCTACATAGATTTGCACAATAATGATTTTAGATAGAATTGCATACCTTTGAAAATAATGGTTGGTCAACCTCATCTCTTGTGAACTTCTTTTCAGTGAGAAACTTACTAAGCCTGTCATACCAAGCTCTGGGAGCTTGTTTCAAACCATAGAGAGCTTTATTCAATTTGTAGACATGGTTAGGATAATTAATGCATTCAAAGCCTGGAGGCTGCCTAACAAACACATCCTCCTTTATTTCTCCATTTAGAAAAGCAGATTTTACATCCATCTCCCTCAAAGTTATTCCTAATGAGCAAGCATAAGCCAGAAGAATTCTGATGGCCTCTAATCGAGCTACAGGGGCATAAGATTCCTCGAAATCAATACCATATTCTTGGTTATAACCCTGAGCTACCAGTCTGGCCTTATTTCTAACAACATTCCCTTTCTCATCAATTTTATTTCTAAACACCCATTTTGTTCCTATGACAGTACCATGGTCAGGTGGAGGAACTAGGTCCCATACCTTGCTCCTTTCAAACTGATTCAGCTCCTCATGCATGGCATTGATCCAATACACATATTTAAGAGCACTATCAATATTTTTGGGTTATATATGAGAGATCAATGCAAAAGAATTTAATTCATTTTCAGCTCTAAAGTGAGATCTGGTCCTAGGAGGGTCATATAAATTACCAATGATATTTTCTATGGGATGATCTTTATGAAATCTGACATTGATAATTTGATTACCTTGGTTCCCTATTACCTCAACCTGGGCATCAGGTTGTTCTGCATTATTTTCTCCAGATTGAACCTCATAATCTTCATCTTCCAGAATATCTCCATCATTCTTTTCCCTGCACAAGCCATTATTGGATTTAGTCATAGTTTCATCAAAAATCACATGTGGAGACTCTTCTACTATTTTGGAGTTTAAATTGTAGACCCTATAGGCTCTAGATGTTTCTTGAATATCCTAGAAACATTCCAGGATCACTTTTAGATTCAAATTTGTCAAGGTCTCTTTTATCATTAACATGCAAAAAATATTTACATCCGAAAACCTTGAAATACACTAGTGAAGGTTTCTTACCTTTGAGAATCTCATAAGGAGTTTTCTGAGTGAGTGGCCTTACCAGAGCTCTGTTGGTAATGTGATATGCAGTGTTGACTGCTTCAGCCCAGAATCTCCTAGGTAGATTACCTTCTACTAGCATAGTTCGAGCCATCTCCACAAGGGTTCGGTTCCTCCTTTGCATTATTCCATTTTGCTCAGGTGTCCTAGGTGAAGAGAACAGATGAGTGATACCATTTATCCTATAGAAGTCATCAAATTGTGAGTTTTCAAACTCACCACCATGATCAGACAAAATGTTCTGAATTGAGTTGTCATTGTTCAGTTTTATTTTTAAGTAAAACTCCTAAAATTCATTAAATGCTTCATTTTTGTGTGTGAGAAAAAACACCCAAGTAAACATGGAGAAATCATCAACTAATACAAAACCATATCTTCTATTAGATAAGCTAGATGATCTAGTGGGTCCAAAAAGATCCATGTGAATCAATTCATATGGTTTAGATGATAGATTTTCTGTCTGAGACTTGAAAGATTTCCTGGTCTGTTTGGATTGGGTGCATGCTTCACATATTTTATTTTCCATTTTAAAAGAGATTTCAGGAAGTCCTCTAACCATGCAGTGTTTATTTAGTTTGTGAAGAACAGTGTAACTTGCATGGCCTAATCTACGATGCCAAAGTTACTCCAAGTCATCTTTATTTATAGTGAGACAGAGATTAGAGTGAGCAATGTCATCTAAATCTACCAAGTAAATGTTGTTCACTCTCTTGCTAGAAAACTTAACGATATCAGAATCAGGTTCATAAATGTTACAGCCATGAGAATCAAACATTACTCTATGACCTTTATCACAAAGCTGGCTAATGCTGAGTAGATTATATGCAAGTCCTTCAACCAGCAAAACTTCATCAATGCAACAGGTAGTACACTTACCTACCTTACCTGATCCAATGATTTTTCCTTTGGTGTTACCTCCAAAGGTGACCTGTCGTCCACTCTTCTCGACCAGCATACAAAATTTTACTTTATCCCCAGTCATGTGCCTCAAGCAGCCACTATCCAAATACCACATGTTGTGCTTGGCTGCTAGGCATACTTGCAATGACAATTAAACAAGAAAGCTTGGAACCCAAGAATAATTGGGCTCCAGAACAAGAGAAACATTGTTCAGATATGACAGTAAATACTTTAGAATCCACATCTGTTTGGGGATTGTTTGTTTGGTGGATTTGTTTACTTTCTTCATATTGTTGTTCTTCTTTTCAATATTAATAGTTCGAAGCTGTTTGGTTCTGTTCCGTGTCCTAACACCATTGTTATTAGCAGATTGAGCATGCTTGTGCCAGTGCCTAGACCTATCAGCATTTGATGTACTGTAGCTAGTGGTAGTCTTAGGCTGAACATATGAAGTGTGTTTCCTGGGATTCCATGTCCAGGATTGCCTAAACCTGTTTATGACCTGAGGTCTATAATTCTGAGTGGGATTTGAATAGTTTCCAGACCTCCCTTGAACTCTATCCCTTCCAGACCTATTTAACTGATGTGACTGACCATGATAGTAGGTATGATTGGTCTGAATTGTGGGATGGTAGAATAGACCTGTGTGACCCCTATTTGAATCTTGTCTCCTGAACACCTTTGACCCATTTGAAGTGTGCATGGGCATAGATCGGTTCTTTTTCTCATTTTTCTGAGGAGACTTGGTGAACCTAGTCTGGCGTTTAAGTGTATGTGAAGGTTGACCCCTAACCTGAAATTTGCCCTGAGATGTGGGGCTTTGTGTACCTATATGGCTAGAATCATCAATTTTCTGTTTGCTCTTGTCCTTGGCACTGGGCATTTTGTAATTTTCAGACATTTCTGGAGGGTTTTCACTGCTCATTTTAATGAGAGGTCATTTTCCCTTTTTAGCTACAAATGAAACAATCTTGATTTCAAAGCTCTTCTTAGCAGTGGGATTAAAACCTAGCCCCTCTTTTCTAAAGTTAACCTTAGTCCTGAAAAGGGCATTCAGATTTTCAGTCCCTTGGGTCATTCTCTCAATAGTTTACAGTTTGTCCTTGTCTTGTTGTTCTAGGTTCTCTACACTCTTTTTCAGCTCTGTGTTCACTCCTAACACAGCATCATACTTCTCATTCACAATTTTCATTTCCTTTTCAAAATTCTATAATCTAAGCTTCAGATCATCAATGACATTTTCCAGTGATTCATTTTCTTTCCGAGCATCAATTAAAGTAGATTTTATTTCATCAAATTCAGCACAGGATTTCTGTAAAATATTATTTTCAGTTTGAAGATAGGCAATTTTATCCGACAATGTAGTATCATTCATGAGAGAATCAACTTTCCTTTTTAGATGCCTATTTTCCTTTTTCACAACATCAAACTTATCAAGCAGTTCAGCATATGCATCCTCCCAGTCAGAAATAGAGTAATTCTCAAAGGGAGAAATTACCTGATCATCTTCATCATTCTCACTGTTCTTGGCCATTAAGCAGATTTGGCTTCTCTCCTCTTCACTTTCGGAGGTGCAGCTGTGACTGCCCTCGTCCTCGTCACTCCAAGTACTAATCATGGCCCTTCCTTTATTGTTCTTCACTTTTGGCTTCTCCTTTTGAAGCTCTGGATAATTTGCCTTTAGATGGCCCAATCTCCTGCAATGATAAAAAACGTTAGTATCATTCTTTTTGGCATAATTAGATTTATACCTTGAATATCTTCTGCCAGTCGGATTGTTTCTTCTGAATTGCCTTCCTTCTTTTCTTAAAAATCTTTTAAACTGACGAGTCAGCATTGCAAACTGATCATTCTCAATTTTTAATCTAGAAGAGATACTTTCACAGGATGACCCTTTGCTGCTAGATGCTGCTTTCATTGCAATGGTTTCTTCTTTTTATCCAACTCCTCTATCATTGGCAGGTTCATCTCATATGTCATGAGTGAACCGATTAGCTCATCTACCTTGGTGTTCTTTAGATCCCTAGACTCCTCAATAACTGTAGCCTTGGTGTGCCAAATGGGAGCTAGGGAGCGCAGAATCTTCCTCACTATCTCATAATCAGAATAGGTCTTGCCAAGACTTCTGAGACCGTTGGTGATGATCATAAGACGAGCATACATTTCCATAATGGTCCCACTCAGCTTCATCTTAAATGCTTCATACTCAGAAACTAGCAGGTTCGCTTTAGCCTCTCTCACTTGTGAGGTTCCTTCATAGATAACTTCCAGCTTATCCCACATCTCCTTAGCCGTAGAGCATGAGGATACCCTAGAGAATTCTGTGGGATGAAGGGCACACGGGATGGCGTTGATAGCACTCCAGTTCAGTGTTGACTTACGGATATCTTCTGTTGTCCATACATCCTTATTCGGATGTAGCTCAAACGGTCCCTTGTTCACGACCTTCCATATCTTGTAATCCTTAGCCCTCAGAAACACTTGCATACGATTCTTACAGTATGCATAGTTGTATCCATCGAAGTACGGAGGTTTGGTAGTGGAGTGTGCCTCTACTGTCATCCCTCTAGCATACATGATTGCTACCTCTTCAGGATGTTAGTCCCTACAGAGAGTTAGGCTCTGATACCATGTGTTGTAGATCTAGAGGGGGGTGAATAGATCAAATACCTATTTTAAAATTTCTATAGCAGCTAAACTAGTGCGGAATTAAATCGAACTACTGTAGGACAATCAGGAAGCACATAACCACAACCATAACAGATCAGCTTAAGTGAATCGGTACTCAATCGATCCTAAACATCCATTTAACGAGTGCTGAAGTGAAGACTGAGATAGACACAAATCACAGCACAATCACACGAGAGACACGGGGTTTTTAGGTGGTTCGACCTCTGCCCAGATATCTACGTCCACCCCACACTAAAATCTAGTGTGGCTTCACTGCTGATTACACAGCTTTAAGACCGCTGATCCACAGCTTCGGGGAAAGGTTCCCTACAATCGCTGAGCGTTACAGCTTATGCTAACCAAAGGAGTTCTCCTCTTCCGCTGAGGTTTACAGCTTGACCTACCAGAGGAATCCTCCTCTCCCGCTGACACACAGCTTGTAGAACAAGGTTTCAAATCAAATACGAAAGAAAAGTTGAAAATCGAAACACAAATGTAGCTCTTAGCAAAGATCAAAACGGCTCTAGTTCTGAACCAAGAGATCGAACACAAAGACTCTCCAATACTCTTCTCACAAAGCTCTCACAGCTCTCTCAATTCTTGCTGGCTTTTGCTCTGCTGGATCATGCTTGCTTCTAAGCTCTCACTGCTTCCTCCTCCTACTCTCAATTACCCAACATACATTTTTCTTTTGAGCAAACGGCTTCTTATTTGTAGGCAGCAGAGAGAGATGGGCACGTGGAGACCACATTTCCCGCCCAATCTTTTTGTCCAGATCTGAATTTTTACAAGGCCACATGGCAGCATCTGAATCTGAGAGCTTTCCACGTGGCACGAGTAGTGCAATGTCTTCAGCCTTGGATCACGTGCCCTCCTTAATTAAAGATCATGAACACTTGTCCTGTCAAACATGTAAACCACTTACTCAGCATCAACCAATTCGACAGATAAAAGAGTTGCACAGACTTGATAGAAGTGTAGTAACAAAAGTGTACGGACTCAAACTATCCATAAGGCAAGCATGGTCATTTTCTATAATATTTTATGTGACAAGTATGCTTAAACTTGAAACCATGCATAGACCTTGATAGACGTGTATGAAGAGCGTGTACAGGCTTTGTATGACAGTAGGGGTAAAAAGTGCACTGACTTTGTGTATGCAAGATGCCAAGGACGCACCGACCCAATGTGCCATAAACCTATCATGCACGGACCTTGCATGTATAAGAAATAAAGATTGCACTGACCTTCATGGCTTTACTATAGTGAAGTGCACAGACTTGGTTACGCACAGGGTGAGACATGCGCAGACCCTTTGTGTGCATAAAAGAGATGTGCACCGACCCTGAAGTGAGTTCAGCAAGTTATACACTGACCTTCATGGTCCCTAAGGGAATGTGCATTGACTTTACTCAGGCAATGTGGAAGTATGCACTGACGTGGTTGTGCACGAAACACCTATGCACAGACCTTCTTTAGCATGTGCGAAGATCTGCACAGACCTTGACTATGTGCAATGCAAGATATGCACCGACTCTTATGATAGGTGCAACAGTAAACTGCACCGACCCTATATTCACTTAAATGCAAACATGCATAGACCTGAGTCGTTTGCAATTCAAGGCATGCACTGACATCAACAATGAGATGCACAGACTTAGCTCAGACAAACAACAGATGCATCGACCTAAATAGTGAATTGCATCGACCTTGATGCTTAGCAACTGAATGACCAATGATTTGCACCGACCCTATAAACGTGATTGTAGTCAGACAGATTAACGAAACGTGATTGTTTCAGTACAAGTGTGCAAACATGATTTATGTATACATATCTGACATATAAAAGTTCATCCAAATACACAACATTATCATGGTCAAAATAAAGTCGACCAAGTCAACTTTACTGTTGCCATTCAATCAAAACACTTTCAGCACACAGCAGTACACACACTGCTGATTAACTCCAGAGGAGACCCAACATGAATGAGTCCCTTGCATATTCTTGGTGGAACTTGGTTAATTGGTTTTTACATTTGGTTGAATGATGATTTCACTATGATTTCACTTTGGTTATATGCATGGTTATTTGCTCTTGAATTTTTGTTTAGGAAAACAGAGCTATGCTAGTGCTTACATGATTATTTGTCATGGCTCCTAGAGCTAACAATGTGCTTAAGCATTTCACTTATGTCCTAAAGCTGGAATTGTTTAATGTGCAGACCTGTCACATGTTCAAGATTGTCATGCTTATCTTGGTGGAATTTGGCAATACAAGTGAGTGTGCTTAGTGTGTGCTTGAAAGTTGATTAAGCTAACTCTTGTGATTTTTGGTGAAATTGGATTTTAGGATGCCCACATGTATTGCTTATATGCATGTCTAAATGATCACATCTTTAGCTGAGGATTTGATGGTTTGAGAATGTGTTTCATGTTTCTTCAATATGAGATTTGGTTACATGAATATAGAAGACTTTCTACATGCTTCTTGTAGACGCTCATACATGTTTAAATGCAGGGCTTATGAAAGTGATTTTTGTTTGAGAAAGATTGGGTTCCTATGTGCTTGAACTTGTGATTTGGTTTGTGTGCATTCAATAGATTGCTCATGAGTTCTTAAGTGACTTGAATGTACTTCATGCATATTTTCTCTAAGGCTTTATGAGCTAGCTAAGTGTTATGAGCTCCTCATGCAAATCTTGGCATAAATGAGTGAGTGATGTTCTCATGATCCATGATACTTGGTTTTTCACTGATCACATCAATCTTGGAAGTTTTGGTTACATGATGATCATTCATGTGGTCTAAATTCATTGTGATATGATCTTGATCTTTTGGTGTGGATAATTAACCTAACAAAGTGTTTTCATCCTCCTTGTTAATGAGTTTTCATGAGTGTGTTTCATATTTATTTAACTTGGGGTGATTGAGTTTAAATCTCAATATTTCATTCATGTAGGTTGAACACATGGGCAAAGGGTTTCATCTGTTTTTAGAATAAACTGTTGCAGTCTGAATGCTGCAGAGTTTGGTCGACCGAACTGGCCAATTCGGTCGACCGAACTGGCCAATTCGGTCGACCGAACTGGCCAATTCGGTCGACCGAACTAGCCAGTGCTGGCTGGTTCAGTGTCTGTAAAAGTTTGGCCGACCGACCCCAATTTTAGGTCGACCGAATACGGCAAATGCTATTACAAACTCAGTCCGAAACCCATTAAACTTAACTCATTTTGGGTCTAAACTTTACCATTATGTCCATGGGTTCTTGGTAGACATATTGGGGATCTTTTGGAGGGTTCTAGAAAGGGTTTATTGGTCTTTTACACTCTTCTATCTATGCATACACATGAGCTCCGAATTTGAGAAGAGAAGAACCCTAATGAGCTTATTTTTCTATCTTATAGGTCAAGAAAGAGGAGAAGAAGAGAAAGGGGAAAAGAAGAGGAGATAGAATCTACATCCAGGAGGTTTTGAAGATCTTGCATGAAAAGAAAGTGAAGCGAAATGATGAGAGGATCGTGGTGATGCTTGAATCACCGTCATACGACTTCCTTCCGACTGTTGCTTGAAAGAACATCATCAACCGGGTTTTGGAAACTAAGGGGGATCTTTCCTACATATTTTCTATGTTGTTCTTGATGTGTTTCATGATCTATGTTTAGGTTTGAGCATGTTTGAATATTTGTGTAAATTTTTCTGAACTAGAAATATTGTGTGTGTGTGTGGTCATCTGCGTACGGTCGTGTCTTTGGTGTTGCGTCTATTGCAGTGTGTGTGTGTGTGTGTGTGTGTGTGTGTGTGTGTGTGTCTTGATCCGGGTGTGAGATTGTAGCGACCCGGATTCCGGATACCCGGTGCACCCGGTATAAATACCGAATACACGTGATACCACATGGGACCCGCGAGGCCTCCCAAGCGCGGGAAAGCGCCGAAGGGATAAAAGGCATGTGTAGAGTACATTGAAGCCACAGAGATATAACAGTAAGCAATTTCATTAGATTGGATTGCTAAAGTAGCAGAAATAAAATTACATTTTCATTAATAAATTTTTAACAATTAAACACAGAGTCCAGCCCAAAGGAAAGACAACAAGTCTAGCTCAGTACAGTCTGACAGAAAGAAACGTACACAGAAGTCGGGAGAAGCCCGACGTAGGTACAGCTGGCAGCTACAACAGCAAGAGAGCGCTCCACCAAGAACAGCAGAGGCAGACGGCGAAACCCACCTGAAAAGCAGCAGGGGTGAGTCTCAACAGAAACTCAGTAGGGGTCACGTGGATCCCCACTGGACAGCGCACAAAGCAAAAGCAACGGAAGCAGCAACAAACGCAGCAAGAACAGCAACGTAGCAAAGCAGGAAAGCTACACTACAAAGCTGTAAAGGAACAGACGGGAAGTAGGAGTAGGGAACACGCAGGAGAGGGTGAAAACCCGCACCAAACAAGCGGCTACCGAACTAACCTCGGCACCCCAAACTACTCCAAACAAAAGGCAACAGATGGATGACCCTGAACTCACGCAGAAGGGTACACCAATCCGTCAACCAGCCCCAAACAATCCTGGTCTAGACAAGACCTAGACACACGCCAAACGAACGCGTACACGACCGGAAACATCGTGCACACAGCCCCACGCACGAACAGAACACCGTGCGGACAGCAAAACACTAACCCCGAGTACAGCCACAAACGGGCAACTCGCAAAGGTCACAACGCGCAAGAAAACGCGAAGAGCTACGCGTCACGTGACGGAAGCACCCCCTTAAAAAGCCAGCCGCGTCCACTGACGTCTTACGCTGCACCTCAAGTGTCTCACCTACAGTACTGCTACAACAACAGCAGAGACATAGACACAAGCTGAACCAAACAGGAACAACAAAACAAGTAACTAGTCAGGGTCACGCCCGTCGACGTAAGTCCTCCGTCCCTGACCACGTGTGCACACACTGACTCTAGCCCAAAGCCAGGTCCTCTAGCTAGTATTCTCCCTCGGTAGGACGCTACCGTTTGGCCAGGAGCCCGCGGAACCAGCTACAACCGCTCAATGGGAAACACTCCTCTGCTTTCCGCAAGCAGGACGACATTCAACAGACCTTAGAGCAACAACAAGTGGAGGCTTCACACGACACAGAAGCTCAAACACAAGTGCCGAAGTACAAACAGGCGACCACGCCCATCAACACGTACTTCGAAGCACCAAATGGCAGCATCGCCACTGTCGACAACTCAGGACAAGAAACTAGACCTCCTACGTAACGATCCTGAGTTGAACGACTCAAAGGCAAGATCGTCACAACAGCGGGACAAGCCGCCAATCGGTCTAATCCTAGGCCAAAGAAACCACGCTCCACAGAAAACAACACACGGAGACCTGAGGGGAATATCAAGAACCCTCAGCACAGCTGGACACGCAAACTGAGGTAGAACAACACCTCGAAGCATCCAGAAGTAGTGTCTCGGACAGGACAGAACTGCCAAGACACGCACAAGCAAGGTCACACGTCAACCACTGGGTCAAACCGGGTTGACCGAAACCAAACAACAACAGCATACAGGAGTAGGATCAAGAGTCCTACCACAAGTAAGAAGACTCCTGGCTACCTTACAACGTAGTCTTAACCCTCATAGGACGTCGGAAGACATCCACAGGACAACGGGCAGACCACTAGGCCAAGCCAAGACACACAGAATCATCGGGCGGAAAACCAAGGCACAAGGGAAGTAACGCACCAGCCCTAGACCGTTATTAGCAAGTGACGGTCTAGCTCAGGGCCGTTATTTCCCAAACGACGGACGGACACCAGGCCGTCACACACCACCCTGATAACCTACAAAACCACACAAAAGCCAAGTAACGCATGGCTCTAGGCGCGTTACAAGCAAACGACGCACGGGGGATGGCGCATTACTCACAACGTGCACAGCCACCCAAACCAAAGCGAAGTAACGCACAACGCCAGGCGCGTTACAGCAAAACGACGCGGCAGGAGAGGGCCGTCGCATTCCAAACGACGCGCAGGGGCCCATCCGTTACTTCAACGGCATGGCCACCCTCAACCCAACACGACAGCAAACGACGGACAGGGGTGAGCGCGTTACTCTCTAACGACGCACAGGGGCTCCACCGTCACTTCCAACGGGACAGCCACCCAACCTCGTCCACACAGAATGTAACGGCCAGGGGCAGGCGCGTTACACTCAAACAACGCACAAGGGTTCGACCGTCGAAGGCACCGCCTCAACGAGTCAACGTCAGTCAACAGGCAAGCAACGGCCTGGGCAAGGCGCGCCGCTTCCATCTAATGCGCTGGGTCAAGCGCGTTAGACCAACCGACTTAACCCCTAAAGAAAACGACAAAACGCAAGTAACGGCCAGTCACTGGCGCGTTACACGGGAATGACGCACCACCCTTGGGCCGTCACTCAACCAGAAGCTAAAGAGCTAAAACGACTCAGACCAAACGACGGTCAGTCGTAGGGCCGCTAAATCAAGTAACGGTCGCTGGCATGACCGCCACTTCGGTTACGGCGAGAAAACATAGGAATGGCCGGATCGGCCCGTTCCACGCCCCCATTCACGCCGAAACGCAGGGGAAACACACCGCAACGACAAAAGACAACACCAGGGAACTTCAAACCCCACATGCAACATGAAAAACACAAGATCCGGGCGATTTAGACAAATCCACCCAAAATGGGTCACCGAGGTTCCCGGGCTTCTACCGGCCTCGAATGAACACCAAATCGCACGAAAACTATGTGGATGGGATTCTAACATCCCTGCGGTCATTTAGAAACTAACTGAACCGCAAACGGTCACCGTTTACCGGCCGACCCTAAAAACCACGAAAATCACGGTTTAGGCAAAACAAGCCCAAACACACTCGTTTCCTAGCCGAACGACGTGCAATGGCAGGGAAAACGAAGAGGACAAAGCAAGGATCCGTCACCCTACCTCCACCGAAGAAACCGTGCCCCGAAGGGACTAAACCACGCCAAAAATCACTCGCGAACCGATTTCACCGGCTTTGAATCCACCGATCGGGATCGCGTCAGAATCGATCTGATCCTCGCTCCATCGCGCATCCAACCAGCTCCACGGCCTCGCCACCTCGCCCACGCACGCCTCCGTCTGCAGCCGGAGCCGGAAAGGGGAGAGAACGAGACAGAACGGGAGAGAGAGAGGGACGGTCGCGCGAATGAGAAGGAGAGAGAGAAAGAGAAAAGAAAAAGGGAAAGAAATTAGGAAGTTTTCCTAATTTCTGAAAATTCCGAAAATGCGCCGAAAATGCACAAATTCAGAAAAATACGCAAAAATAGTCGAAACGACCGGCTCGAAGAGTACATCGTCGTTGTAGCATCCACGAGTTCGAGAATTGACAAACAAACTCACCGTAGGGTACCGTAACTAGTACGTGAGAAAAACCCACACGGCTCGTCAACTCAACTCGGAAGCCACGAAAGCGAACCGAAACTCAACGAAACCAATCCGAAACAGATCCGAAAGATCCAACGAAGATCCAACAAGATCCGCAAAAGATCCATCAAGATCCTACGAGACCTGCAAAGGATTCAACAAAGATCCGACAAGAAACCGGGTCATTACATCCTCCCCTCCTTTAAGAAATTTCACCCTCAAAATTAAGGACTAGCAAAGGAGAAGCAAGGGAGAGCAACCCAACAATACAAGACTCGGAAAACACAGCTCAGAGGAACACCGTCAGACCACAATTACAGGTACACACTCTAGCTTCCAAGACAGCAAGTCTACAGCACGAGTACGGCACCAAAGTGAACACACCTGACACCTCCGAAGCAAGGGCAACGTCGTTGACGTCTCACAGGGCAGGAGACACGACAACAATCTCGGGGAACGCAACTCAAGGACTAGCAACACGCCTCGAGAGCACAACACCCAAGAAGGAAAACACAGAGCATAAGGTACTCAATCAGCAAGGAACGCCGACAAATTCCCCAATACTCGCACAATTGCCAATGCCAACATAAGAAAACCAAAAATAATGGCACGGCAACCAACAAAGTCAAGGCACAAAAAGCCAAGACGAAGTCACATCGAGAAAGAAAGATTCCCTCGACGAAAGGGTAGCCAACCCACACACTTCAGCTGTACTCTCAACAACGCGCACAGGCAACAGAACAACATCGATAATCGCATCTCAGCACACACCAGCGCCATCGCAATCAACAAGATCACAATTCACACGCCACGAGCACCAATCCAGCGAATAGCCGAACACAAAGAGCCTAAGTGCAACAAGAGAAGAGCACCAGCTTCAGCACAAAGCACAAGGAAAGCATCAATCTCAGCTTACCTTCACGTCCCGACACAATAAATGAGCCTTCACAACACATCGGCCATTAGACACAGCACGACAACTACGGTATACAACAGCTCTTAACACCATTACGGAGTCCAAAGCCAAGCAACCGTACAACAAGAAGCAGATCAGACTCAAAACAAAGCTGTCTACACTTAAGCAGACACAGGACAAAGGCATCACTAAGACAGCAAATCCAAGGCAAACTTCGGAAAAGCATCACCACGAAGGACGAGAAGCAACAAGCTCAACAACAGCAGCTCACCAGGAAGGGAAAATCCTAGGTTCGCTCGAGCAACTTCTCAATCGAGGCAACATGATAATCGAAACAACCGAAACAACAATGCATCAGGAGCCAAACAGACTCAAGCCAGGACAACGCAAGCAACGTAAAAACGTGCATGGCCATCACACCAACGCTAAAAGTCATAAGCTACCTGAGCAAAATACAGAAAATAGCTCGAACAATGCACTGCAGGTTCATGCCAACCGACAAACACTGCCAAGTGCAACACGATCGAGACCAACTTCAAAACGAACGAAGCACATCGTCACATCCAGACGAGAGCAAAAACCATCTCGTACAGTGCCAACCAAGCACGTACAAGACCACATGCGAGAAGCACTGCGATAAACCATCGCAACACCTACGCCAGCAAGAGACTGTACTGGGCCTAAGGACTCTGGAAACTGTATATCTCGGATTCCCATGTACTTCACACAACAACGCTCTGATAGCTCAGAAAAGAAAACTCCGAACATCTCAGAACACTGCTCTGATACCACCTGTAGCGACCCGGATTCCGGATACCCGGTGCACCCGGTATAAATACCGAATACATGTGATACCACATGGGACCCGCGAGGCCTCCCAAGCGCGGGAAAGCGCCGAAGGGATAAAAGGCATGTGTAGAGTACATTGAAGCCACAGAGATATAACAGTAAGCAATTTCATTAGATTGGATTGCTAAAGTAGCAGAAATAAAATTACATTTTCATTAATAAATTTTTAACAATTAAACACAGAGTCCAGCCCAAAGGAAAGACAACAAGTCTAGCTCAGTACAGTCTGACAGAAAGAAACGTACACAGAAGTCGGGAGAAGCCCGACGCAGGTACAGCTGGCAGCTACAACAGCAAGAGAGCGCTCCACCAAGAACAACAGAGGCAGACGGCGAAACCCACCTGAAAAGCAGCAGGGGTGAGTCTCAACAGAAACTCAGTAGGGGTCACGCGGATCCCCACTGGACAGCGCACAAAGCAAAAGCAACGGAAGCAGCAACAAACGCAGCAAGAACAGCAACGTAGCAAAGCAGGAAAGCTACACTACAAAGCTGTAAAGGAACAGACGGGAAGTAGGAGTAGGGAACACGCAGGAGAGGGTGAAAACCCGCACCAAACAAGCGGCTACCGAACTAACCTCGGCACCCCAAACTACTCCAAACAAAAGGCAACAGATGGATGACCCTGAACTCATGCAGAAGGGTACACCAATCCATCAACCAGCCCCAAACAATCCAGGTCTAGACAAGACCTAGACACACGCCAAACGAACGCGTACACGACCGGAAACATCGTGCACACAGCCCCACGCACGAACAGAACACCGTACGGACAGCAAAACACTGGCCCCGAGTACAGCCACGAACGGGCAACTCGCAAAGGTCACAACGCGCAAGAAAACGTGAAGAGCTACGCGTCACGTGACGGAAGCACCCCCTTAAAAAGCCAGCCGCGTCCACTGACGTCTTACGCTGCACCTCAAGTGTCTCGCCTACAGTACTGCTACAACAACAGCAGAGACATAGACACAAGCTGAACCAAACAGGAACAACAAAACAAGTAACTAGTCAGGGTCACGCCCATCGACGTAAGTCCCCCGTCCCTGACCACGTGTGCACACACTGACTCTAGCCCAAAGCCAGGTCCTCTAGCTAGTATTCTCCCTCGGTAGGACGCTACCGTTTGGCCAGGAGCCCGCGGAACCAGCTACAACCGCTCAATGGGAAACACTCCTCTACTTTCCGCAAGCAGGACGACATTCAACAGACCTTAGAGCAACAACAAGTGGAGGCTTCACACGACACATAAGCTCAAACACAAGTGCCGAAGTACAAACAGGCGACCACGCCCATCAACACGTACTTCGAAGCACCAAATGGCAGCATCGCCACTGCCGACAACTCAGGACAAGCAACTAGACCTCCTACGTAACGATCCTGAGTTGAACGACTCAAAGGCAAGATCGTCACAACAGCGGGACAAGCCGCCAATCGGTCTAATCCTAGGCCAAAGAAACCACGCTCCGCAGAAAACAACACACGGAGACCTGAGGGGAATATCAAGAACCCTCAGCACAGCTGGACACGGAAACCGAGGTAGAACAACACCTCGAAGCATCCAGAAGCAGTGTCTCGGACAGGACATAACCGCCAAGACACGCACAAGCAAGGTCACACGTCAACCATTGGGTCAAACCGGGTTGACCGAAACCAAACAACAACAGCATACAGGAGTAGGATCAAGAGTCCTACCATAAGTAAGAAGACTCCTGGCTACCTTACAACGTAGTCTTAACCCTCATAGGACGTCGGAAGACATCCACAGGACAACGGGCAGACCACTAGGCCAAGCCAAGACACACAGAATCATCGGGCGGAAAACCAAGGCACAAGGGAAGTAACGCACCAGCCCTAGACCGTTATTAGCAAGTGACGGTCTAGCTCAGGGCCGTTATTTCCCAAACGACGGACGGACACCAGGCCGTCACACACCACCCTGATAACCTACAAAACCACACAAAAGCCAAGTAACGCACGGCTCTAGGTGCGTTACAAGCAAACGACGCACGGGGGATGGCGCTTTACTCACAACGTGCACAGCCACCCAAACCAAAGCGAAGTAACGCACAACGCCAGGCGCGTTACAGCAAAACGACGCGGCAGGAGAGGGCCGTCGCATTCCAAACGACGCGCAGGGGCCCATCCGTTACTTCAACGGCATGGCCACCCTCAACCCAACACGACAGCAAACGACGGACAGGGGTGAGCGCGTTACTCTCTAACGACGCACAGGGGCTCCACCGTCACTTCCAACGGGACAGCCACCAAACCTCGTCCACACAGAATGTAACGGCCAGGGGCAGGCGCGTTACACTCAAACAACGCACAAGGGTTCGACCGTCGAAGGCACCACCTCAACGAGTCAACAGGCAAGCAACGGCCTGGGCAAGGCGCGCCGCTTCCATCTAACGCGCTGGGTCAAGCGCGTTAGACCAACCGACTTAACCCCCAAAGAAAACGAAAAAACACAAGTAACGGCCAGTCACTGGCGCGTTACACGGGAATGACGCACCACCCTTGGGCCGTCACTCAACCAGAAGCTAAAGAGCTAAAATGACTCAGACCAAACGACGGTCAGTCGTAGGGCCGCTAAATCAAGTAACGGTCGCTGGCATGACCGCCACTTCGGTTACGGCGGGAAAACATAGGAATGGCCGGATCGGCCCGTTCCACGCCCCATTCACGCCGAAACGCAGGGGAAACACACCGCAACGACAAAAGACAACACCAGGGAACTTCAAACCCCACATGCAACATGAAAAACACAAGATCCGGGCGACTTAGACAAATCCACCCAAAATGGGTCACCGAGGTTCCCGGGCTTCTACCGGCCTCGAATGAACACCAAATCGCACGAAAACTACGTGGATGGGATTCTAACATCCCTGCGGTCATTTAGAAACTAACTGAACCGCAAATGGTCACCGTTTACCGGCCGACCCTAAAAACCACGAAAATCACGGTTTAGGCAAAACAAGCCCAAACACACTCGTTTCCTAGCCGAACGACGTGCAATGGCAGGGAAAACGAAGTGGACAAAGCAAGGATCCGTCACCCTACCTCCACCGAAGAAACCGTGCCCCGAAGGGACTAAACCACGCCGAAAACCACTCGCGAACCGATTTCACCGGCTTTGAATCCACCGATCGGGATCGCGCCAGAATCGATCCGATCCTCGCTCCATCGCGCATCCAACCAGCTCCACGGCCTCGCCACCTCGCCCACGCACGCCTCCGTCTGCAGCCGGAGCCAGAAAGGGGAGAGAACGAGAGAGAACGGGAGAGAGAGAGGGACGGTCGCGCGAATGAGAAGGAGAGAGAGAAAGAGAAAAGAAAAAGGAAAAGAAATTAGGAAATTTTCCTAATTTCGAAAATTCCGAAAATGCGCCGAAAATGCACAAATTCAGAAAAATACGTAAAAATAGTCGAAACGACCGGCTCGAAGAGTACATCGTCGCTGTAGCATCCACGAGTTCGAGAATTGACAAACAAACTCACCGTAGGGTACCGTAACTAGTACGTGAGAAAAACCCACACGGCTCGTCAACTCAACTCGGAAGCCACGAAAGCGAACCGAAACTCAACGAAACCAATCCGAAACAGATCCGAAAGATCCAACGAAGATCCAACAAGATCCGCAAAAGATCCATCAAGATCCTACGAGACCTGCAAAGGATTCGACAAAGATCCGACAAGAAACCGGGTCATTACAGAGATCGTGTTGGAGACTCCATCTCCGTGTGTTGGGGTTCCTCCCCGTGTGTGCAGGCATCGTATTGCGTCTGTTGGAGCTTGCTCTGTGTTAGGGATTTATCCCCGTGTGTGTTGGAGCGTTGCTCCATGTTGGGGAGTCTTCCCCGTGCTGGTTTTCGAGCGAGTTAAGCCTTACCAGTTTGGTAAGGGGTGGACGTAGGGAGCCCATCGTGGTCCCAAACCACCTTAAAAATCCTTGTGTCTTGTGGTATGCATTGTGGTTTGCTTTATTGTGATTTAATTGTTAATTCAATGCATGTGTGATCGGTGAGCATGAGCGAATCCTAATTGCATGAGTGAATCTCAATTGCCTAGATTTCATTGTGTGACGTGTTTAATTGCTTAATCCATCCACATGAACGAGTGAGTCGGGAGAGATTGAGTGAACTTAAATTACTCTGTTTAGTTTATTTCCTTAAATCTCGTCAAACTTGTTAATTCCACTTAGTAAGTTTTAAATTTGCCATATTATGTGGGTGACAATTCAACCCCCCCCCCTTCTTGTCCGCTCGCCTACCGGGGCCAACACTAGTGACCTGGAGATCCTAGACATTTTCTGAGGGGGAGAGTCTTAGGGACTTCTAAAGCATTGCAACTTAGAATGCCTCGTCACTTCTTTCATCAAGCCTATTCCCTTCCAAACACAGACGCATGAGAAAAGGATTTGTTCAAAAAAAGTGTAAGTGAAGAATGAAAACAAAAGAAAATAAAGCACAAAAATGAAAATGAGTTATACAAAAAAATGAATTGACAAATAAAAAAAAGGGGGGGTTGACTAGTTCGGTCGATCGATCGAGTTATTTTGGTCGACCGAAACCGGCGAACCGACCGGCCGAACCCGCGTCCGAACCCTCTTTAAAGGGGCTCTTCACCCCACCTTTCACCCCATTCGCCCCCCATTCACACCCACAACACTTCTCCAGCCCTAAACACCCCACACCACCTCTTCTCAAGCCCTAGAACTCCATCTTCCTTCCATCCGCACAAGATCCAGCTTGTTCGTCATCGTTTCGGGACGAAATCTCTGAAGCAGCTTGTGCGACCTTGAAGCCATTCCTTGGGTTACCACTTGTGGAGAAGTTCTTTCCACAAGCCTTTGGTGTGTCTTCCGGTCCATCTTCATCCTAAGTGAAGAGGTTAGCGATCTAAGGGTTTCCACCTCGATTTCTTGTCCGATGGTGCCTAGAAGAAGTTCTCGGAGATCTACTCAGGGGGAATCTAGTGCCAGGCGAGGTGAGGCTCCAGCTCCTTCACCACAGCGGGCTCCTGCACCTCCACATGCACCGCGGTTTGCCTCACGGCCTATCATTAACCCCCGTCTAGTTGATTTCAACGAGGTGAATGAAGTTCTTCCAGATGTTTGTGTAGTCTTTGAAATACAAGATGGTTGGGTTGATTTTGTCACACAGTATCCCAGATACTTGTTGGCACTCAAAATATGATTAACAGTGATCAAGGCTCAAAGACGAATGATACGGCCTACTGAAGCACACAAGCCGAAGGATATCAATACACTTAAGCCTTCTCAAGCTGCTAGAGCCTCAAGTCACCCTGTGTGAACACCGGGGACTTCACCTTGGGAGAATCGAGATGAATTCACAACTAACCGACAGTGCGACCAAGCCTACCCAATGAATCGGCATCGACTTCCATCGTGCCGCATAAACCATAGCCATTGTCTGACAAAGGACAATGGTATACCTGGTGGCCCGCCACCTTATTGAAAGATCCTCCTTAGGTGAAAGAATGCCCTTGGCCCTTCAAAATAGGGGACCGAAGGCTCTACCGGTCGAAGATCCCGATTACCCGGCATGGGTACGGCTTCTCAGCAGATTGGGTCCGTTAGTGACCAAATGATCGCCCAGTCAAGGAGGAAGTACTCCGGGTGTCATCCCACCCCTCAAGGAGCTTCGAGCACGAGTCAGGCCGAGCCAGCAGTACGAATCATAGTGCTGAAGGCCGTGTTAGCGGAAAACCCACGTGTTCAAGCCAAAGATACTTAAGGTTCCGAGAAGGGCCGTACGTCATCTCGAGAGCTTCTTCAAGGCTTCCCGATAAGGTTTTGTAGGACTGTAGTGAGATGAATGGTCACAGTGACTCCCGGGACCATCCCCGGACCTGTCGTCTAACCCGCGTCAAGCAGAAGAAGGTAATGCGGCGCGCTTCTCACCGACGTGCTCCCTTATCCGGCACCCCATATTCTGGCGCGCAAAAGGGGAGGGAGAGGCCTCTTCTCGGGGTGCCTTTCTTCAAGCCGGATTAGGTTTATCCTATATAATGTCACTTTGTTCGACCAAGTAAAAAAAAATGGAAGAGAACCAAATGAAAAAAAGAGAGGCGACTGAAGAGACGAACGGAGAGGGATTAATCCGAGGAGCCCGACCACCAATCAAACTCGAGAGAGAGAGGGTTTCCTTGGGGGAGAAGAAGGGTTTTCTGAGAGCCTTCTCACCACTGCCCTCTTCCTCTACTCTGTCGAAGCATTTCGGATCCAAAGAAGGGGAATACGATACTCTGTTTTCTGGGAGGAAATTTAGGTGGGTTCCGTGGTTTCCACCCGACATCTTCCGTCGATTTCTCCCTTCCATTGTAATGCCAGTGGAAGGGGGGAGGGGCGATGATATGAGCCCATCTCCCCCCCCTCTCATCATCTCCTTGTTTCATTTTCTTCTTGTAAATTTCTCTGCAACAAGTGAACGGTGTCCGTGCGACAACACCGGTGCCGGATGTTTGTAATTTGTATGTTGGCTCCCCGTTCACGGGACGAATGGTATGAATATATGTCTTAACAGATTGAATGTTTGACACTATGTCCCTCTCCCACTCTTCTCTCAATCAATATGTATAATTGCTCCCCCTTGTACTTGGTTCTCGAATCCGGGTTCCTCGACGTCGGATGTGCCCTGGGGCTCCATGGGCTACATAAATGTTTCCCCCCTCCCCGGGGCCTCTATGTTAGAGTGCTGACTGTGCCTAGCATTATCTATCCTGTGGGTTTGTGACCAGAGGCATACTTATGTATGCACCTATGTTGGTCCCAACTCGAGGTTGATTCCTCAACGCCTCTCTGCATTATCCCATTGCCCAAAGGTAAGGGGAATCACCTCCGCAGCCAGAATGGCCATGCTATGATAATGGTTGTAAGGGCCTTTCTCTCTAGTTTCGTTATCCTAGTTCGGGCTTCCCTTATTAACTTCCTATGAGTGCCAACCTACTCATCCCTTGCCCCTTAATTTGCATAGCAACCATTCAACTCCGTGAGTGTTAATCCCTTAACTCCGTGAGCATTAACATACTAACCCCGTGAATGACAATCTGTCGATTAATTGAATGCATCTCATGCTGAATATCCCCTTTCATCCCGCTTGTGATTTGTAGTCATTGGGTTATGCTAGTCCTGTTGGCTTTGTCCCAATAATCCGGGGAGGGGGACATTCCCCACTACTTCGCAGAACCGCCGTTTGGTCGAATGGGCTCCATCTGTGAGTGATGGATATCCCACCCGGGCCACAGGGTGAATATCAATAGGGGCTTCAGCCCGACAACTCAAATCCACAGTCCTGCAGGACCCTGTGGTGACTAAGGAATGTGTGCCCCTCGTAGGCTAGCCCTCGGGGTTTCCTTCCCTAATAGTCATCCCTCTCTCCTATATAGTGTTGACTACGGGTTGCATGCCCCTCGTAGGCTAGCCCTCGGGGTTCTTGCCTCCCTCATTAGTCACCTTATCTGCTCATTTTAACCCACGGAACAATGGTGCCCCTGGTAGGCTAGTCCTAGGGGTTTTCCTATCCGATTGGGATCAGCTGGCTGCCATTGTGCCAAACGGCTCGTTAGCGGCTTACTCCACGCGTGAGTATGACCTCGCTTCTCCCCTGCAATCCTTCAGGGATGGGGAGATGCTGCCCAATTTTCACCAGGTTTTAATTAATAAGTTTCCTTCATGAATACATATTTTGAAACCTAGAGAGAGAAGCTCTGGTTTCGTGTTCACCCGCCATCCTTCTCTTCACCTCTGACGAACTCCCCTCCCTGCCGGCCTTGGCTGGCGTGGTGGGGGAGGTCCAGATGGCATCAGAAGATGTTGCTTCCCCAGATCCAGTAGCAGTAGTGCCCCGGAAGACTTATGCTCAGACGTTGATTGAAGCTCATCGCCGGCCTCACATCCCTCTGCAAGTAAAGCCTCCGGCATTCACGGACAAAGGTGAACCTGTCGTCTTCTTCTCACAAGACGAAGTGAGGACCTCTTGCATACATCTCCAGAATGTGATCATTGCAAAATGCTCATATGGTCGGCCATCAATCCCGGAAATCAAGCTTTGCCTGTCTCAACGTCTTCAATTGAGCACAGATTTCATTATCAGCCGATTGAATGCCAGACACATTTTAGTTAGATTGAGAAGTGAAGCGGATTTCCTGAGTGTGCTTCTTCAAAAAAGTCTGTATGTCAAAGGATATCTGTTTAGGTTCTTCAGATGGACTCATGACTTCGACTATGATGCAGATCCTTCTACAACTCCTGTATGGATTGGATTTCCATCTCTCCCAGTCAATTTCTTTCATGAGGATATGCTAAGATCCATAGCAGGTAATATTGGTCCGGTACTGCGGATCAATGATGCTTCCTCTGCCATGACTAATACAACAGAGGCATTAGTTTGTGTTGAGCTGAATCTTGATCAGCAGAGGAAGGATCGGATATGGATTGGGATAGATAATGGCGGTTTCTGGCAACCGATTAATTATCACAGAGTACCGTATATGTGCTCTTACTGTCACAAGATTGGGCACCTGCAAAGGGATTGCAAGAAAAAACCATCGGCTGGAACTGTGGCTATGTTTGAGAATAAGAAAAAGCCTCGACAGGAATATAAGCATAGGCAGGTTCTTGTTAGCACTAATAAGATTGATGTAGTTGGAAACAGATTTTATGTTTTTGATAAAACCTCGGAGGAATTTGCAATGGATGGAAAGGATATTCAGATTGTTTCAATTCCTGATAAAGATAACTCTAATAGCTGTCAGCTTATTGCTTCTTTTTCCAGCTCTGTGGAGACATCTCTCAAGGCTGATCACCCACCAGTTGTTCGAATAAAAGACTCAGTTAATGAGCCCAACACTACTCTATCTGGAATAGAGGAAGCCTTAGTATCAGAGGAGCTGCCTTCAATCCATGGTCAGTTAAATTAGGGAAATATTATCATCCAAAACTCGAAGGTGATTTCTAAACTGTCGGCTGATGAAAATTCCAGGATGGAAGGTCAAGTATATAATAACACCAATTCTTTGCTCCCTAAGTCCAATGAAGTTCCTTTAATGCCCGGGGTACTATTTAGTGATGCTCGGTTGACAAGGGCTAAAGCCAAAAGTATGGCTGTTCATCCATCTTCTTCTTATGACCATGATTAACACAACATTAATATGGAATGTCAGAGGTATAGGGAATAAAGCCACTATAAATAGTTTGGCTCAATATTTGTTTAGTAGCCATATCTGAACCTCGGATTGATTTTTGTAGAGCTCAGAGAGTGGCTCGGAATATTAGGATGCATGTACCAATTGGTAATAATGGTGATGCTTCCAGGATTTGGTAATTTGCTAAGCCTCATATTTGTCTTGAGACTATAGAGACTCACCCACAATATTTGACTGTAGCTATTAAGGATAATAACAATGCTGCCTTGCTTTTCACTGCCGTATATGCCTCATGCAACATCAGAGAGCGCAGGGACATGTTTGATTCTCTTATGGCTTTTAATCAAAACGTAAATATTCCTTGGATTATGGGAGGTGATTTTAACTGCATTATCTCCCCTAAAGAAAAAAATGGAGGGTCCTTATCTTCTATGACTGCCATGGTTGATTTTCAAGGTTTCATAACCGCAACTGGTCTGGTTGATGCTGGTTTCTCTGGCTCTAATTACACTTGGACTAATAACCAAATGGGATCATCTCAAATTAGAGCCCGTTTGGACAGGGTTCTGTATAATTCCTTATGGGCTCACTCAACCAATCTTCTGTTAGTCAGGCATTTAATAAGAGGACCTTCAGATCATTCCCCACTGTTATTTTCTATAAAGTCTACCCAGCCTTCTCCAGGGAGGTTTGTGTATCAGCAAATGTGGCACACGCATGTGGACTTTTTGGATTTCATTAGAGCTCATTGGAGCAATTACTCTACAACTGATAGTCATCCTTTGGTTAATCTGCAGACAAAGTTGAAGTATTTGAAGGCTGATTTAAAGAAATGGAACAAGGAAATTTTTGGGAACATTTTTCAGGCTAAAAGTCAGGCTGAATCATTTGTTGAGCAAGCTCAAATTCAGTATGATGAAAACCCTTCCGCTGAGAACCGTATGAGTTTACATAAAGCTAATGCAGATTTGCGCCTCACTTTGTCACGTGAAGAGATGTTTTGGTATCAAAAGGCCCGGGTGCAATGGATTTCCTGTGGGGATAGGAACACACAGTTTTTTCACAATCTCACCAAGATTAAGAGGCAGAAAAACTATATTCATAAACTGAAAATTAATGAGCAGTGGGTGGATGATCAGGATGTTTTGGCTGATGGGGCTGTAGAATATTTTAAAGGGCAGTTAACTTCTGAACACCATATAATTGATGAAAGTATGTTTACTATTATACCTTCCTTGATTACTGAAGACCAAAATCTATTACTGTGTTCAATTCCTTCAGCTGAGGAAGTCAAGGAAACCATGCTCTCTTTGTCTGGCAATAGCTCCCCAGGGCCGGATGGATTTACTGGAGTCTTCTTTTCACAGTGTTGGGACTTTATTGGAGAAGATGTAACTCAGGCTATTCAGAGTTCCTTTCAGGGATGGGGTCTACCTAAAGGGGTCACCTCCACTATTATAAGTCTCATTCCGAAGGTAAAAAGCCCAATCTCATATGCTGATTTCAGACCAATTAGTCTATGTAATGTCATCTATAAAATTGTATCAAAGATCATTTGTGATAGACTAAGAACAATTCTTCCACTGATCATCTCCAAGGAGCAGTGTGGCTTTGTTAGTGGAAGACATATAACTGACAATTTCCTGTTGGCTAAGGAGCTATTAATGGAGTTGGATAGACCGGTGAGAGGTCATAATATGGTTATCCAGCTTGACATGGCTAAAGCATATGATCGGATGGAAGAGGATTTCATCATCATGGCTCTAAAAAAAATTGGTTTCTGTAATAGGTTTACATCTCTGATTGCACAATTATTGGTAAATTGCTGGTTTTCTTTATCCTTCAATGGTCAAATTCATGGTTATTTTATATCTACAAGAGGCATCAGACAAGGGGATCCTTTAGCCCCAGCTTTATTCATAATTGCAGAAGAGGCATTAAGCAGGGGTCTCAACCATTTATTTACTGCTGGTCTTTGTAAACACTACCATCTCCCTCGAGGGGTGCAGCCTATTTCACACATTCTATATGCAGATGACTCCTTAGTCTTTATGAGTGGTGGAGTTTCCTCTATTAAACAGTTCCTCCTTTTTCTGGGAAGATATGAAGCATCTTCGGGACAACGGATAAATGCACATAAAAGCAACTTTATTGTGGCTAAGCAAATGTCACACAGAGCAACAGCTCACATTAATCAGCTAACTGGATACCAACATAAAACTGGAAGTATCATTTACCTTGGTATTCCTCTCTTTAAGGGCAGGGTTAAGATTCCTCATTTCAAGTACTTAATTGATAAAGTTAGCAATAAACTTGCTGGATGGCAAAGCAAGCATTTATCACAGGCAGGAAGATTGGTGCTCATTAAATTAGTCCTATCCACTATCCCCATATATACTGCTGCTGCTGCATCTATCCCATACACTGTTATTAAGCACATTGGGAGAATATGCTCTAATTTCTTTTGGCAGGGATTTGAAACTATGCATAGGAAGCATTGGGTATCATGGGATAAAATCTGCAGCCCTGTATCTGAAGGTGGTTTGGGGATCCGTGGCCTTCTTGATATTCAATTATGTTTCTATGTCAAATTGATCTGGAATTCAATACACAGCAAGTCCCCGTGGGCTAGTTACACAAGGAGCAAATACTTACATGATCAGCATATCCTGAACTGCAAAACCCCCTTTCCTGCAGGAATTAAGAAGTAGGACTTTGAAAAGGCCCGGACAATTCTTTTAACTGGCTCCAGAATGATTGTGTGCGATGGGACAAAAACCAATTTCCTCAAGGAAAACTGGTACAAGGAAAGACCCCTTGCTGATGTTCTGTCCATACAGAACCAATCGGAGCTTGTTGACTATTTTGTTAAAGATGCATTGGCAGATTTCCAGCACCCTGTATGGGAAATTTTAGAAGACTAGTAGATGAGAGAACAAATTCAGAGATATGTTATATTTGCTGGTGATGATATTCACATTTGGTCCCATTCAAGCACAGGTACATTCAGTCTTAAATCTACTTATGATTATTTGAAAAGGCAGTCTGTCAGGCCGAATATAAAGCTCAAGAAGCTATGGCATAATAAACTCTCCCTGCGGGCATCTCTATTCTGTTGGAAATTATTGAATCATGTTGTCCCAGTAGATAGCCGTATTCAACAGAGTGGTATTGTTCTGGCTTCTAAATGTGATTGCTGCAACAACTCTCATGATATAGAGGATGAAGATCATTTGTTCATAAAGAGTGACATTGCTAGCTTTCTTTGGAGAAGATTTGCTCCTATTCTTAGTAACACATGTTTGAATGATTCAAGTATAATCAGCAGGTTGGAAAACATTATAAACAGGACAGTGATAAACAAACCTAAAGGTTTAATACGTCTGATGTTTATGTTAATGATTGTCTGGGAAATATGGAAGTGCAGATGCTATGCCAGGTATGAAGGAAATCATTATAGCCTCATAAAAATTGCTGATACAATTTCTACTGAAATTGCTTACTCGGTTGGGAAAATGAAATTCAAACAAGGTACCAGCAGGGAATATTTAGGATTGCTTCAAAGATTTGGTATAACTATCACTTGTGCTCGCAATGTTTGCATCATGGTTCGATGGATTGCTCCTGCAGTAGGTTATTCCTTAAATGTTGATGGTGCGAGTAAAGGGAACCCCGGTCCATCAGGGGGAGGAGGCTGCATCAGAGACCAAAATGGACAGCTTATTCTGGGGTTTGCTTACTATTATGGCCTTGGTACTAATATGGTTGCTGAAGGTCGAGCACTGCTAGATGGTCTTCGTTTGGCTCAATTCCACAACATTTCTTTAGCAGTGATACACACGGATTCTCTTGCTCTGATTGGCTTGCTGAAGTCCAAGAAAGACCCGCCCTGGACCTTGCTCCCTTGGTGGAAACGATTGCTGCAGATGCACCTTACATTTCAATGTCCTACCATACATTTGTATAGAGAGGCTAACCAACTAGCAGATGCTTTAGCTAACCACGCAATTTTTGTGGGGAGTAATGCAGAGTTTCACTCCATCCGCGAGCTGCCTTTTTTTGCCAGGGGTTATACTATAGCCGATGCTAGAGGCTTACCCAATATTAGGGTGAAACATGTATAGGCTTTGCTTCTAGTTTTCACATTACTTGTATATAAGAGGCTTGCCTCTCTCAGATGATGTAATTTCTTCTTGAAAATGCAATAAAATTAGCATCTAATGGTTGTTAGGTGGAGTGAGAACATTCCCTTCCTCTGGAATGGGGGTGCACTCTCCCTTATATTCCATTAGATGTCTGGGTTTATAAAAAAAAAAAAGTTTCCTTCGTGAATTGGCCTTAATAAAACATGTGTTCTTAAGCAATAAACTTTCGTGCTTGAGTATGAACCTTGCACGAGCTTATGACTTTGCTCCTGGAGAGCCTGGGACTCCAATTCAATAAACAATCAACCCAATTAACCCCAAAACCCTCAACAACATCTTAATAAACCAAAATAGACTCAAAAATCCCCAAAAATCAACTTGAATGGCGCGGCCTTAATCCGGCACGTCCTAATACGGCGTCGCACCCCCCACACCGAATTAGCTTTAGACTCAAAACTTTACGATTTTAATTGGTTCATACCTAGCGCGCCCCAAATCCATCGCGTCGGGTTAACCCCTGCAATGACTGCGCCGGTTTAATCCCCTTCACCTACGCTTGGCCGCGCTGGGGAACCCTATTCCTACACATGATCGCGCCAGTTTTGAATGAACACTCTCTACTGTGCTATTTTAATCCTTCACTCGTCTTCGGAGTGATCTTTGCCTCCCACGGTCGAGGTTAATAAACCCCAATCAATAATAAACCAAATAAAAAGGACTGTTCAAGTTCAAACCATTTTCTTATTATACTTCTACCGTTATGTTTGGTACTATCATGCTTTTGTTATCATGCCTCTCTCACCATTTTCGTCTCCCTTTGTGGAGATTAATAAACTTAATTAATCATTATCTATCTTCATGACTTTGTTATCATGATTTAACATGATCATGAGCATCGTGCATGCATGCTTGCATAGACCCCTGGGTATATTAAATGGCATTAACGGAAGTTCGAGTTGCGCCCGACCGGAAGTCTTTGCTATGCGCGATGGTGGTCTTCGGACCTGTGTCTTCCGCCATGTATCGAGGGTCTCCAACTTAATAAACCATGCCTCTCTCGCATGATAGATAAAAGCATCTCATGTGACCTCATCACATTCATCCTTTTGCATCTTATTTCAGCCTCGGACGGCCCACTATCTCGGTAATTAATCAAAGATTTTCTCCCTTGTGGGGGATGTAATTAACGTCATAGCCTTTATGGTATGGCGGAATGCTGGTCCAGACCCGAATCTCACTCTCGCCCGACGCGGGTCAGAATGAGAGCATAATAATCTGTCACGTATGTGGCTGGCACGCCTACGCGATCAACTAATCGATTGGTTATTGATTAATTAATCGGTTGTTCGACCCAAATAAAATGACCGAACAAATCCCATCTCCTACAGTCTGGCATGCCCGGTGGGACTAGTGTCACCTTTCATCTCTTTGCCGAGATGTGTCGGCCCCGAGGCCCTCCCAAAGACTGTTGATCATTTGTTTGTTTTGTATGACAGGCGGACGATGGCAACATCAGGCCTTGCTGCTGTTGCTTTTGGCCCCGCGATCATCGCAGGCCATGCTGAACATGTGTACCTGGTGGTGCCCACTATCCTTGGGTCTTTCCCTGCTGCTGTAGGCTTCCCCAACTTTTTGGGGCTGGCCTTCACTGATCTGCTTCAAGTGGAGACCTCGGAGCCTGCCGAGGAGACTACGAAGAAGGTCGAGGCCTTGAAGGCTCGATGCTCTGCGGGCTCGCTCAAGAGTCTGATTCAAGTCGCCAGCTGCCTGGTGCACCACATCACCCCTGGGGCTCGCCCCATTCCTGCCAAGAACTCCGGAGGACGCCAGCGCAGAGGCTTCCGGTGAAATACTGCTACTATTTCCGGATGCCTCTCTGTGTCCGGCAAATCCATGTTGATCGGTGGAGTTCGCGTCTTCTTGGACGGACGCGACGCTAGGGTGGTCCCGGATCAGGTCATCCCCACCGTACCTGTTCACAACTCCTACCAAGCCCTCTCTGGGAGGAGAGCTGAGAAAGAAGAAGCCGGCCACCATGGCCATGAGAAGCTGGCCCCCAGGCTGAGGAAGTTTAAGCAGGTTTGGGTCCCTAAGAAAACCCAACCCGCTCGCCAGGACGCAGCAATCCGTCACCGCCCTGCACGTGACGGAGCGGAAATGGAGAAAGAAAGGGGCCTGGCCCCGAGAAATGAAGAGATGGTTGTGGACCCTCCACGCCGTGAAAGTTTCAGGGCCTGCGCCCGACAAGCCAACATCCCCACAGTGGGAAGAAGATTCTAGCAACTCGTTGGACGAGCCCGGCTTGCTTACATCCCTCCCGTGGGAGGTCGACAACTATCCCCAGTCCTACATCAGGAACGGGGGCAAGAAGAAATGACCAACATGGTCAGAAGCTACTTCATGGGTTTAGGCAACCCCTCGCTGGGCCAACAACGGCTACTACAAGCAGCTGTGGCTAAAGAAAACTACTGCCCACCAATGGCAGTTGAAGAAGAATAGGAAGAAAGAAGGATGACGTCGTCAGTCAACGACAATGGTTATGAAACCGATGAGACCGCCCCTCGGTAGGATGAAATGAAAAGAATCTCTATGTTTGAGAGGTTAACCTTCCCAGAGCATGCAAAGAGGAAGGTTCATAGACAGAAAGGAAGAATGAAGATCTTCACCTGCAACATGGCTGGCATATCCAGCCAATATGGAAGGCTTCCAGAAGATCCTCATGAGCTGGCTCGACTGGCTGGGAGGCCGGGGCCGAACACTCGAAGGGCAGAAGCCGCAAGAGAACAGTTCGCAGCGGCTAAAGGGAAGCAAGCCCTAGCCCACCACTAACAATGTGATGAATCTGCTGTTCTGACTGCCAATGTGGTGATGGCGGAAGAAGAAGAAGATGTCTTGCTCGACATCCTACCTGAGGGAGCATCCGGGGAGATGATAGAAGCCATCCCCAGCACTGCAGCTATGGATCTGGCAGTACTAATGATACTACAAAGGTACTGCCAGGAGATAGAGCTACTGAAGAAGCAACTGATGGAGAAGACATAGTAGTCTTCAAGCTCCAAGCAGCTCGAGATGCAGGGTGAATCATTGTGGGGAACCGTCAACCAGAATGACCCCTCGCCACTTTATACCGTGCCTCAGTCGATAGAACCAAGTTTGGCGATGACTCAGCAATGCCCACCACAGTCGTTGATGCCACCGGTGCTACCACAGGTGCACCAGACACCTCCATTACTGCGCCCTCCTCCACAGGCGACCACCCTGGTCACCTCTTACCTACAGCCGGCACATTTCTACCCAGAACCAGTTGATCCGACCGTCATGAACAAAATGAGGGTGGAGAGAATGATCGAGCAGAAGCTCGCTGAAAGAAGTGAAGGCGACTACGTCGCATTTGATGCATACAGAGTTCCATACCTGTCGCATCATGCTGCCAAGTGGCTCCCTCCTAGGGTTAGCAAGCCCCCAAAATTTGACAAGTTCAACGGGAAGGGATCCCCAAAAGAACATGTCACTTACTACATGACCGTCATGGGTGATCTGGCCACCGACGAGTCGTATTTGTTGAAGTTCTTTGGGTCCTCGCTGAGGGGGTTCACTTTTGAATGGTACTCCAGCCTCCCGGTCGGGTCGATTAGCGACTGGTCGGACATGCAGAGGAAGTTCAGAGAAAGATTTCATGTTAGAGAGAGGGAGGTCACAGTGGCCGAACTATACTCAACAAGATAGAGGGCAGATGAGATAGCCCTTGATTATATCATGAGGTGGAGGAACCTCAGAATGAGATGCAAGCGGCCCCCGCATCAGGAGGACGTTGTACAGATATGTAAACAGAATCTCAGGAGAGAGGCCCTGGAAAGGATGATAGGAATGGAAATCCTGTCATTCGATCGACTAAACAACATTGTGGCCGAGGTGCAAGCCTTCCTGGCCGATCCGCCCCTGCATTAACTACTACTACTACACAAAAAGGTAAAGCAGTAGAATGATGCCAGGCGCCTAAAGAAGCAAATGCCCTTGATATTAGGGCATTTGAACATCAGAAGGATAAAGGCAAGAAGGCAGATGCCCCATAGCCTGCTAAAGCCGGAGATGGCAAAGAGGGTCCCTCACTGAAGGATAAAATGAAGAAGGCATACTCTTTTCCAAAAGAGAAAACCAGAATTCTGTTCGATTGGGTAACCCAATATGACAAGGTCACCCTGCCTAAGCCAAAGAGGCCGAAGGACCTGAAAAGAAAGACAGTCCAAGATTCTGCCCCTATCACTAGATGCTGGGGCACCCAATTGAAGACTGCTATGTCTTCGAAGATATTATTGAAGGCATGGTGAAGAAAGATGAAATCGACTTGGGAGAGTATAGGGTCGACCCTCCACAACCTCACGAGGCTCCTCTGAGGAGGGCTGCTGTCAATATGGTCTCTGCATACCAGGCATTGCCTGAGGAGATCTCTGAAGCCAGCACTCGGCGCACTTATGAACTCTATTTCCTGGCACCCATAAAAGAACAACAGGGATGGCCGCAAGTCCCTGCAAAGAACAAGAAAAGGACGACACCTCACCCAATAGTGGGAGCACATGTTCGTGGCATCACACCACGACCTACCCCTCCTGTGGCAGCACCTGTGTGGACCAATCCACCTGCAGTCATCAGAATACCTACGCATAATCGGAGAAGACAGACTCCACTGCCGACGATCAAGGAGATTAGTCCAGAAGCCTGGCGACTACAAGAATACAAAAATGGGATAGATGAATATGTACAGCCCAAATTAGAACCCTTACTGGTACGAGATCATGTCCCATGGTAAGAGTTAGAGCAGCTTTCACTCAAGTAGGAGCAGCAAGCTGACGCGGCATCCGACAAGACTGGCAGCCTATTCTGGGGGCAAGGGCCAGCAGAAGAAAAGAAGAAAAAGAAACAGAAGAAGAAAAGAAAGGCCGCCAAGGTCAACAAAGAATGGATTGTGTCTTGCAATACTCTCTCAGCTCTCTTCAACTTGCCTAGTGAAGAGGACGAGGAAGAAATATGCTTTGCACCCGCCGCCGGGGCAAGCCAGGCTAAAGCAGCTACCACAGCACATGCAACCCGGTCAGACCAGAAATGGGGGCGCCAGCCGCCTGCCAATCATAATATCATATTCAGGGGAGAGCAACCCTACAAGATACCTTCCCCGGAGGTCAAAGGAGTCCAAATCCCTCCTCCGTCGGGCCTTTATAACCAGAACGGGGGCAGCACTACTACCCCTTCCTTCCTAGAATTTCTAAAGATGTCCAAGGGAAAGCAGCCGTGTCAGGATGCTGACCCTGCAATCAGGAGTACTTACTCGCAGCCCCAATAGTCTTCTGAAGCTTCGGATGCAGATAAAACTCGCCCGACAGCAGCCAATGAGGGGCAACAAGAACATGGCAGCAAGCAAAAGGGTGCAGAATCTGGACTCGATGAGGCAGGACCGTCAGGGACCACAGTCCAAGACTCCTCCAAGCCCAGATGGGCAGATGAAATGAAACTGTCAAATGTTCGAGCTGGAAGTAGGATAATGAAGCTACTCAGGAAGCTCCCGGCAAGGTTTACAATCTCGGATTTTTTTGAGTAAAGAGACCCGACAGGCGATCGTCCCTGCCTTGTAGATGCCTGCTCAATATGAAACCTGCTTGGCTGAAGCACTGCCAGAGGCCAGCATGACCTTCACTCAAGAGGACATGTTGCTCCCCACTATCAGCCACAACAGGCCACTCTACATGAGGGGGCACCTAAACGGATAGGAGCTGAACAGGATGCTGGTCGACCCTGGCGCAGCTGTCAACATTCTGCCATACAGAATATACCAGAGGCACCACTTTAATGTACACCTCGATAAAGCCGGAGAGATGCGTATCGTCGGCTTCAACCAAAAGTGTGAAGTATCGTTGGGGGTAGCAGAATTCACACTCGCTCTAGCAGACTTTTCTATGAAGGTGCAGTTTCATGTCATCGACTCCCACACCTCGTACAAGGCACTGCTTGGTTGTCCCTGGCTACATGAAAATATGGTGGTGCCATCCACGCTCCACCAATGCATCAAATACAGTCTCGAAGGGAGGGAAGAGAGGATATTTGCTGACCTCCTTCCATTCGAAGTGTCCGAGTGTCACCTGGCAGACGCTCATCTGTATGCTGATCAGTCTCAAAAGACCTCTGAAGCCAAGACCCCTGCGGGGGCACCAAAAAGCACCTCCAGCGACTGTTGGTTTCCACCATTGCCGCATGGATATATCAAGCCCAAGGCGGTCTCTCACATCACCGTCACCCATGACGTGGGCAAGATAGCACCTCCTGCTATATACCCCGAAGCCAATGTCGACCAGTAGCACGACCACATAAGGGTCCCGGAAGGCCTCACCAAGCCAATCCCTGGCCTCGATAACACCACTGTCGAGCCTTTCAAAGTTTAGGAGGTAGCACAGATAGACGGCCCCAACAGCTTGTTTTATACTACCGAGGAGCACCCTACCCGGGAGGACACTGATTGTCACTTACCCGAAGACATAGAGAACCCGCTGGCTCCCATCCAGGGCCTGGCGTTCACAACAAGTCGGATGGCCAGGATGTTCCAGAAGTAGCACATCCCCTCCAACCAGCCGCGCAAAGATAAAGAAGCATTCCAGAAGATGTGGTATCCCGCAAGTCTGGACAAAGAAATGAGACGTGTTTCTCAGCATCCAGGGTTGGGCTTCACCCTTGAAGAATATTATCACAGTGGGCGCTATGAGGTGGACACCATCTCCGCCTTCTATCCTATTGAAAACAATCCGTTGGGGGCAACTTTTGATGAATACCCAGCATAAGTAGAATATATCGAACCAGCTCGACCAAGAGACTCAAAAATAGAGACCATGACTCCTTGCCGATGTTGGGAGCAAGTCTATCCTGAAGAAGCGGCCCTTCAAGCCAGATTTGACACGGCCAGCAGTAGCGAAGCCGAAGATGTTGAAGAGACGGGGGCGTCTCCCTCTGGCGGGCCCCCGCTAATGATGATCTCAGTTCACCGGTGAAGGCCCCAAGCAAAAGGGTGCTGAGATCATCATTAGCGGGGGCCCGCCAGAGGGAGACGCCCCCGTCTCTTCAATATCTTCAGCTTCGCTACTGCTGGCCATGTCAAATCTGGCTTGAAGGGCAGCTTCTTCAGGATAGACTTGCTCCCAACATCGGCAAGGAGTCATGGTCTCTGTTTTCGAGTCTCTTGGTCGAGCTGGTTCGGTATATTCTGCTTCTGCTGGGTATTCATCAAAGTTGCCCCCAACGGATTATTTTCATCAGGATAGAAGGCGGAGACGGTGTCCACCTCATAGCGCCCACTGTGATAATATTCTTCAAGGGTGAAGCCCAACCTTGGATGCTGAGAAGCATGTCTCATTTCTTTGTCCAGACTTGCGGGATACCACATCTTCTGGAATGCTTCTTTATCTTTGCGCGGCTGGTTGGAGGGGATGTCAAGCGGGGTCTTGCAGAGATCTTAGTTCGGAGAGGTTCCTTGGTGAGGGTAACTCCAGAATTGCTTTGATCTTTGTGGGGTCTATTTCAATCTCCCGGTATCTGACAATGAATCCCAAGAACTTTTTGCTCGACACTCCGAACGCACACTTCATAGGATTCATCTTCAATTCATACTACCTCAGCCTCTGAAAGATAACTCGGAGGTCCTACAGATGGTCTTTTTTCTTTCTGGTTTTGACTACCAGGTCATCTATGTAGCACTCGACCTTATGGTAAAGCAGCTCATCAAATATTCTTGTCATCGCCCGCTGATAAGTTGCGCCGGCGTTCTTCAATCCGAAAGGTATCCTCTTGTAGTGATAAATGCCTTTGGGAGTTTGGAAGGTAGTGTGGACCCGGTCATGTTCCGCGATCTATATTTGGTTATAGCCGGGTGACCCATCCATGAATGATAGGGCCTCATGGCTGGTTGTTGCATCTATCATGACCTCCGTTATTGGCACCGAAAAATCATCCTTGGGGCAGACTTTATTCAGATCTCGGAAGTCAACACATATCCGGATCTGCCCATTCTTTTTCTTCACGGGCACAATATTGGCCAGCCTCGTGGTATATTGATTTTCTTCGACGAAGCCCACATCAATGAGCTTGTCAACTTCTTTGCAGATTTGAGTGATGAGCTCTGGCCTCATGCACTGCGGCAGTTGCTTCACCGGTTCGGCTTCTGGGCTTATTGCTAGCTCATGTTGTGAAATTGCGGGGCTCAGACCTGGCATTTCCTTGTAGGTCCATGCGAAGCAATCCCGGTATTCTTGCAGTAGCTGGATGTGCAGCTTCTATTCTTCAGCAGATAGCTGGGCGCTGAGGAAGGTCGGCCTACAGTCGTCCTCGTCTCCCAGGTTAATTTCTATCAGTTCATCGACTGTGGCTTGTCCTCCATCTTCTATTTCCAGGGGCGCTGGCTGAAGGTCGACAAAGTCTAGAATATCATTTTTAAGGTTAAAGAGCTCGATCTCTTCATTTGGTTCGATCTGAACTTCAGCAGGGAAGACGGTCCTTTCACAAGCTAATGATGAAAGATCTTCTTGCCGGCGCTGATCTCAACACCCCTCGATCCGGTGGTTTATATCCAACTTGTCAGAGCGATGCCAGCCCTTTCACAAGCTAATGATGAAAGATGTTCCTCTTTCCTGGGATGAAGATTGCCAGACAGCCTTCGATAAGCTCAAAGACTATCTGAAGACTCCTCCGGTGCTGGGCGCACCGGTGAAAGGACGGCCACTAGTTCTGTACATAGCAGCCACATATAACTCCCTGGGGGTAATGCTAGCCCAAAACAATGAAGAAGGAAAAGAACAAGCCCTCTACTACCTCAGTCGAAGATTAGTCAGAACTGAGGAGAAATACACCTACATTGACAAGATCTACTTGGCACTGGTCTTCGCAGTCAAAAAGCTTCGACACTATATGCTGTCGCACGATATTAAGCTGATCTCCAAGGCGGATCCGCTGAAATATATCATGTCCCAATCGGCACTCAAAGGCCGTTTGGGCAAATGGGTGGTGATCCTTATGGAGTTTGATATCTCCTACATACCGTAAAAGGCCGTCAAGGGCCAGGCCATCGCAGACTTCTTTGCTGAGCATCCAGTGCCTGAAGACTACCCGCTGGAACCAGAACTTCCTGAAGATGAAACCCTAGAGGTCGGCCAGGTGCAGCCCTCTCTATGGTAGATGTATTTTGACGACGCTTTCAGAATTGACACCTCAGCTACTGGGTCGGCAAGAGTGTGAGCGGGGGCAGGCATAGTCCTGAAATCTCCTGAAGGAGAAGTCATATATACGTCCTGTTCGATAAACAAGCCATGCACAAACAATGAAGCAGAATATGAATTCCTAATAATTGGGTTGCAAATTGCTCTGTCTATGGAGATCCAGATGTTGGAAGCATTCAGGGATTCCATGCTAGTCATAAAATAGTTGGAAGGAGAGTTTGATGTGCGGAAGCAAGAGCTCCTCCCTTACTATCAGCTGGCACTCCGCTTGATGGCGAGATTCTATTTCATCAAAATCAAACATATTAATCGAGGACAGAATGCTCAGGCGGATGCCCTCGCAAAGCTGGCTAGTTCCTTGGCAATCCCGCCAGACACAAGCCTGAATATAGTAATAATCAACCGTCGACAGGTCCCCAGTGTAACCGAGGTTCTAGCTGATAAACAAGAAAATGAAGCAGTAGTTGTAGAAGAAGTCCAGCATCCCAATTGGTGGGAGAACGTTCTGTGTTGGTTCCAGCACCAACAGCTTCCGAAAGAAAAAGAACGAAGAATGAAGCTCTTGAGGGTCAAAGACTCTTACAAGATAAGAAGTGGAACCTTCTTCCGAATAATGGCCGATTCCCTAAGGAAAATTTTGCTCCGCTGCTTATCTCCGGTGGAAGCTGGGCAGGTAATGCAAGAAGTCCATGCCGGGTCAGTTGGAGCGCACCAGGCCGGGCCGAAAATGAAGATTGAAATAAAGAAATTGGGCTATTATTAGCCCTCCATGTTTGATGATTGTTGCAAGTTTACTAAAACTTGCCAAAAATGTCAAGAGCACACCAATGTGTCCAGGAGACCACCGGTGCCGCTACATCCCACCATACCAAGTTGGCTATTCGCCCAATGGGGCACGGACGTGGTGGGGCCACTGCCAGCATCTTCTTCAGGATGCAAGTATATCTTAGCAGCCACAAATTACTTCTCCAGATGGGCAAAAGTAGTTGCGCTAAGAGATGTGATGGGAGAATTGGTCGCAAGATTCTTCTGGCAGAATATAATATTCGGTTTGGGGTTCCCAGCCGAATTATCTCTGATAATGGCAGCCATTTCACAAACCAGAAGGTTTATCGGCTGGCTGATAAACACAAGATTGATTGGAGGACCTCATCCCCCTACAACCCTCAAGCCAATGGACTTGCAGAAGCCTTCAATAAAACACTATGCACGCTGCTAGCAAAGACTGTCAAGTCTAACAAAAAGGACTGGGAAGAAAAGATGTACTAAGGGCTTTGGGCCTATCGTACGGTTTATAAAACCCCAACCGGCTGTTCACCATTCTCCCTCGTATATGGGTCGGAGGTTGTGGTGCCGATTGAATTGGAGGTCCCCTCGCTGCGAGTTGCCATCCAGCATGGGTTGGCTAGCGACGAACAAACTAACATAGAAAGAAGACTGGAAGAGCTTGCCGAGCTCGAAGGAAAGCATCTCTGTGCGCAACAAAATATTCAACTCTACCAAGCTCGCATGGCCCGTGCTTTAGACAAGCTGGTCAAAGGTCAAAAATTCAAGAAGGGTGACCTAGTAATGGTAAAAAGAAGAGAAGTGATGGCCTCCAACCCCAAAGGAAAGTTGGTTGAAAACTGGGTCGGACCATATGTCGTCCGCCGAGTATATGAAGGGGGTGCATACGTCCTTGTAGATCACAAAGGAGTCGTCCAGTTCTCTCCCCTTAATGGAAAACGTATGAAGCTGTATCACACAGCTCAACCGGTATTTTTGGAATGACCAAAACCTACCTTAGTCTAGTGGCACTCTGCCCTAGCCAAGCCCTACATACCTTGGCCTAGTGGCACTCCGCCCTGGCCGAGCTCTACCTACCTTCGTCTAGCAGCACTCCACCCTGACCGAGCTCTACCTACCTTGGTTTAGTGGCATTCCGCCCTGGTCGAGCTCCCAAAAATCTATACGCTGTAATATCTCCATTGCGGGCCTTACGGCCGAATCGGCACAAAAGCTATCCCTGCGTTAGCATTACCTCCTTGCTAAAAAATAAACCCTTTTGCGGCGCAAGACTTAGTGTCCTAGCCGACTCTCCCACAATATCGCCATTATGGGCCTTACGCCCAAATCGGCATGAAATCTATCCTTTGCATTAGCATTACCTTCTTGCTAACGAAATAAACCCTTTTTCCAGTAAAAAACTTCGTGTCCTAGCCGACCCTCATACAATATTACCATTATGGGCCTTATGTCTGAATTGGTTAAAACTATTCCTTTGCACTGACATTGTTCCTCTGCCAACAAATAAACTATCTTTACTGGCATAAGACCCTGTGTCTCAGTCAGTAGCTATCTGTCGTCGCCAAGGGTCAAATATCACATGTTGACCTGTCAGCATTCTCCTATCATATGAATTGAACAAAAAAAAAGAAGAATAAAAAATGGGGCTTAAAATAGAGGTGTCCCGCCGGCCTTGTTCCTACATTAGGACAAGGGAAAAAATGGCTATAGCCCGACTGTGGCAAAAATCCGAAAAGGCACCGCAGGCAAAATCTGGTACCCTGCCACGTGAAAACCTGAAAGGGCGCGTGGGTAAAAGCAAGAGGGGGCTGGCTTTGGCGAAAACCCGAAAGGGTGCTTAAGCTAGTAAAGTGGTAATTTAAAGTTCCTCTTCACCCTCATCCCAATGAAACTCCAAAAAGGACGATCGTCGTAAGTCCCACCGGAGACCTTTTCCTCAACACCCTTGCGACCCTTGCCATCATCGGTAAGATTGGTCGACATTTTTCCCTTAACTTGGGCCTTCCACCCTCGTTAATGAATAAACCTATCTTTTGCTTCAACATTTAACCAATGTCAATGAACAAACCCGTGTTCAGCCCTCGTCACCATCGACGAGACCGGTCGACATTTCCCTTAACTTGGGCCTTCCACCCTCGTTAATGAATAAACCTATCTTTTGCTTTGACATTTAACCAATGTCGATGAACAAACCCACGTTCGGCCCTCGTCATCATCGACGAGACCGGTCGACATTCTCCTTAACTTGGACCTTTCATCTTCGTTAATGAATAAACCTATATTTTGCTTCGACATTTAACCAATATCAATGAACAAACTTGTGCTCGGCCCTCGTCATCATCAGCGAGACCGGTCGACATTCTCCCTTAACCTGGACCTCCCGTCCTCGTTAATGAATAAACATATTTTTTGCTTCGGCATTTAACCAATGTTGATGAACAAACTGGTGTTCGACCCTTGCCATCATCGGCAAGATCGGTCGACATTTTCCCTTAACTTGGACCTTCCATCCTCGTTAATAGACCTATCCTTTGCTTCGACATGTAACCAGTGTTGACGAATAAACCTGTGTTCTATCCTTGCCATCATAGACAAGGCCGGTTGACGTCTCGTTAGCCCGGACCTCTCATCCATTACTAACAAACGAGCCCATGTTCACCCCAGATTTGTTCCGTGAATCAAAAAAAAGAAGAAAGAAAAAAAAAAGAAAAAAAGAAGAAGAAAAATGAGGCTTAAAATAAAGGTGCTTCACCGGACTTGTTCCTACATCAGGAAAAGGGTAAAAAATGGCTATGACCCGGCTGTGGCAAAAACTTGAAAGGGCACCGCGGGTAAAATCGGGTACCCCGCCACGTGAAAACCCGAAAGGGCGCGTGGGCAAAAGCAAGAGGGGGCTGGCTTCGGTGAAAACCCAAAAGGGTGCTTAAGTCAGTAAAGTGATGATTTAAAGTTCCCAATATCCTTTTGACCCTTGCCACAATCGGTAAGATCGGTCGACATTCTATCGACCCTCGTCACCATCGGCGAGAGCGGTCGACTTCCTTGTGACCCTTGTCATCATCGGCAAGACCAGTCAATCTCCTATCGACCCTCGTCACCATCGGTGAGATCGGTCGACTTCCTTTTGGCCCTTGTCATCATCGGCAAGACCGGTCGACCTCCTTGCGACCCTTGTCATCATCGGCAAGATCGGTCAACATTCTATCGACCCTCGTCACCATCGGTGAGATCGGTCAACTTCCTTTCGACCCATGTCATCATCGGCAAGACCGGCCGATCTCCTTTCGACCGTCATCACCATCGGTGAGATCGGTCGACTTCTTTTCGACCCTTGTCATCATTGGCAAGACCAGTCGATCTCCTTTTGACCCTCGTCACCATCGGCGAGATCGATCGACTTCCTTTCGGCCCTTGTCATCATCGGCAAGACCGGTCGACCTCTTTGTGACCCTTGTCACCATCGGCAAGACCGGTCAATATTTTATCAACCCTCATCACCATCGGCAAGATCGGTCGACCTCCTTGTGACCCCTGTCATCATCGGCAAGATCGGTCAACATCCTTTCGACCCTTGTCACCATCGACAAGATCGGTCAACCTCCTTGCGACCCTTGTCATCATCGACAAGATCAGTCGACCTACTTCTGACCCTTGGCATCATCGGCAAGATCGGTCAACTTACTTTTAGCCCTTGTCATCATCGGCAAGACCGGTCGATCTCCTTTCGACCCTCGTCACCATCAGCGAGATCGGTCGACTCCCTTTTGACCCTTGTCATCATCGGCAAGATCAGTCAACCTCTTTACGACCCTTGTCATTATCGGCAAGACTGATCAACATCCCCTTAACCTGGACTCTTCATCCTCGTTCACCAATAAGCCTCCTTTGCTTCGACATGTAACCCATGTCAATGAATAAACCCTACTCGCAGTTTCCGTCACCATCGACGAATCCTGCTGATAGGCCTTCTGACCTTCTTCCTTTGGTCCTAGGAAGCCTCTACACCCTCTTCCTTCAAATTTTTGGCTTACATCAGCCATATTTTGGCCCCAAGAATAGTTACGCCGCGGTGGAGTGAACACCTCACACCTTCGCTGAAGGCATGAGTGCTCTCCTGCCCTAGTAACCCTATATTCGGGCCAAGCTAATCGTCTAAAAAAAAGAGAGAGAAAAATATAATAATGTATAAGGTAAAAAAAAATGAAGTCGCAGTTCAGCAGGCAGATACAAATGTTTCAATGCTATCAGGAGGCAAGATACATGTTACTCGGGGCATGCCCCGGGGTACATAAAAGTTCACCATAACAAAGAGCAAAAGAGGCTACTGCAGCAGACGTCGAAAGATATCCTCGAGCTCCAAGACACCCAAGGAAGGGTGGCGGGTCAGCTCCTGCAGTCAAAACTCGGTGGCCTCTAGCTGTGATAGCTTCTCTTCGAGAGAAGCGGCTTGTCCTTCGGCCAGCTCCGCTTCCTCCACACTCTGGACTTCCAGACGCTCATTCTCATGAAGCTCGGCCTTGGCCCTGGAAAGTTCAGCACGCAGCTCTATTATCCGAGCTGTAAGGAAAGCTCGGTGTTGCGAAGAGGTGCTGGCTGCATCTCTCATCTACTCCGTAGTACATCTCAACGAGGCGAGAGCAGTTCGGCATTCAGCTCGCTCCAGTGTTATGGCCATCAGTTGATCAGCTACTTCCCAGCCAAGAAATTCCCTTCTATTCACAAACTTCAGCAGCAATATCACTAGTGGCGTCCAGTCATCCATGGGGTAGCAAAAAGCCAGCAGTGAGCTAGACAGGTGCTCCACCAAGCCCCTCAGCTGTACATAAGTCAAATCCTGACTGTCTGTTATAGTCTGCTGAAGGGTTCTCAAGAATTGCCACACTAGGTTGCTTGATGATTACAGACCAAGTGGTGACATTTCGGGAAGCTGGAAATCCACCCTGCTGTCCACGGCAGCCCAGATATCATCGCTCGTCTCATAAGTCGACAACGACATGATTTGCAGGACACCTGCACTAGAACCAACTCCAATAGCTGATGCAACGGGCAAAGTCTCGACAATAGCAACCTCCCTGCCAGCCTCTTGGGGTGGAGCCGCATCGGGTGCATCAACAACCGAGGAGACTTGCTCCTCGCGCTCGGCCTGGCTGACCTCCATAGGGGCAGTCTCAGTAGCAAGAGCCAAGGTCCTGGAAGTCCCGGCTTCTTCTTCAACAATTTCTCCCGCCTCTATCTCGGGAGGACCACCTTTCTTCGGGGACAACTCTTGTTCGACTTCAAGTGGCTGAGGTTCCATGATTGTTGCCGATTCGTCAGTCGATGTAATTACCCCAGGTCCCTCCAGACCTACTGCTGCCGCATAGTCCTTGGGATATCACAAAGCGATAGGCCACAAGACTGGCGGGAATGTTGGGTGATCCGCGCCTAAAGCCAGGAGAGGTATCTGCACCGTTATGGTTGGTAGTACCACCTCAGTCTGCACCATAAATATATGTATCAGGCAGCTGATATGAAAAGAAGGGAAGAGCAGTAAAGTGAAAATGGTAGAGGGCTTCTCACCTTAACTGGCACTAAGCTCAAATTTTCAAGGGCGGCCTCCGTGCCTCCAGCCCCTCCACTTGCAAGTGAGCCCGACGGCCCAGGGCCGCTCCATGCCAACCGGGGTGGGTTGAAGGTTGTATAATCACTTTCATAGGCCGAAGACCCCCCCGACATCCTTGGTCTCTGTATCAATAGGTGAAAATTCCTCGTCACTGGAGTCGCCACCATAATCAACCTGTTCGGACGAGGAAGAGCCCTCTGCCCGTTCCGGATGCTCCACCATCGGAGCGGATGTCTTGCTAATAGGAACATCACCCTCAGCAAGGACTTCCTCGGTCGGCTCGATACTGGGAGCATCGGCTGAACGAATCTCGGGGGTAGGCCCGCCCCCTGAAATGGCTTGCTCCCCAGTAGCAGCTTCTCCCACTGCCTCGGCTTCAGGGAGTAATGTCGGTTGTATTTCAACTGAAATTTAAAGCAAGAAGCAGTCAAGCCGACTGAAGACATGATGGCTCGCGGAAGCCCCATGAACAAATTACAAATTACCTTCCATTTTCTACCTGGGCGTCGGGGAAGGTAGATCTCTCTCCATAGGAGCTATGGGTACTTCCCCTGCCCTTTCTCCTGTCACGACGCCTGCCGCTGCCTCTAGTCCGACGACCGCAGCAACTATGCCGGCAACTGTGAAGAAGAATTAGCCAAGGCAGCCAGAATAAGCGAATGAACCATGGAAGAATGAAGAGCCTACCTCCGGCTTCAGGCCCCTGCGCGCGAGAAGCCTCAAACTCTTCAACAGATACAACTGGAGGAAGGATAATTACTGGTGCCTGTTCTGCAGTCTTCCTCCGACGTGCCCTTGTCACCTGGGTCACGGTCGCTTTGGCTTTGCCAACAGCCTCTCTCAACTGGGACCTGGTTCACTGAAGTGGTGTCATGGTCGGGACCGGTTCGAGAGTCTTGAAATATGTCGGCTTCTGAACTTTTGTTATTAGCCCTCTGAAGTGCCGAGTCTCCTCCGAAGTGAGTCGGACTGCATACACACAAAGGTGATAATGATATGTACTACAACAAAGAAAGGAAGCTTGCTGAAGGGCCGAAATGAAGAAATGAAAGATACATGCTGGCCCCGTATAGAAAGGGAAAAGAGGCCAATAAAACAGCGATGGCACTTTGTCTCTTGAAGCCGCCTCACGAATAAGCCAACACACATCGCCTATCTTCTCGCTCTGTTCGGCCAGCAACGCCAAGTTTGTATGGCCGTGAGAAGACAATGATAATATAAGCTCAGATGGTCCAATCCCCATTCGTCAGCATACTTGAAGGAGATAAGAAGGGGATGATCCAGAATAGCTTCACTTGGGCCACCCACTGAGAGCCCATGGGAGCGGAGCAGAGCGAACAACCAAGGGGTGTTGCTATACAGGGCATCCCGCCTATCTTCCCTACGGATGAAAGTCCGATAAGGATGCAATCTGTCAGTCTTGGGATGCCAGTCAGCCATGGACGAGATGGGCTCCTCCACCGGCAGATGGAGTTGTTGAAGAACTACCCGTTCGCTGCTCGCACGGCACAATCCCCGAAGCGTCTTCAGATAGTCATCCCTGTCGATTGTAGGTAGCTTCGGATCGGCTTTGGATGAACGGCCCTTCGCAGTTTTTCGGGCTTCCAAATAAATCCGCACCTTTGTGTTTGTCCAAGACTTCAGCTTCTTCAGATAAGAAGGTTCAATGTCAAGGGCAGGCACCGGTTGGGAGTCCAAAAATCTGTGCTCCACGACAGCCCAACAGTCTCGGCTTGAGCTCCTATAAAATCCCGTCCGCGCATTCCACCACTTGATATATTCGAGGGTGACACGGGGGAAACGAGCAGGGGTTGGCACCCTGAATGAAACATTCTCTTGGCGGTGGAAGTAATCCCACCATATCCGAGCATCGTTAGTGGACACCTGCCCGGCCCTATGCCTGTTCGGCAATGCAAACTGAGAAGAAGAATGAGGGATGTGCTAATCATATCCAAAATTTTGACTAAATCGGAACGGATAGTATGGCTCCAGCCACAAAATGCCACTCTTCCGAAATAAAAGGACGCTTGGTCTGATAGCCAGCGCCCAATCAATCAGCTCCTGCTCCAAAATGGGCCTCGTGCACTTGGCACCAGAGATTGGATGAATGTATTCTTCCGTCTCGAAGAGACGACACTGCCTCGTCCTGTTCGCCAACGGTCTTGAATGGGCGGCCAAGCTCCAGAAATGAAGAACCCCGGGTGAATCCATGGGAACCCGGGTCAGCTTGCCCCGAATGGCGAAGAGTTGTTCTGCTACTGATGCCGGTTCAGCACTCGTGAATTCTATCATCCTCGGGATAAGATGAGCTGATTGCAACGCCCGAGGAGCAGCCTCCGGGAATAGGGTGCAGACCCAAGCATTGAAAAAATGTAACGGACCAACTGTCCATAAATTCCTAGGGAGACGCGACTTGTGCAAGTCTCCCAGCATCTTGAAGATAAGGCATAAAGCCACCAGACAAAGGGACAGCTTCGTGCCCCAAGCCATAAGACAAGCGGGATAGATGGCTTCCGCTCTGATCACGCTCTCGTCGCCTTGCGGGAGAGTGAAATAACAAATCCAGTAGGTTAGATTTGCAGCACAGTGTGTGACTGCATCAACACCAGTAGGGTTCGGGTCTTCCCTTTGCCCTCCCCTCGAAGTGGATGAGACGGCGGCCTGTCGCCGGACCCTTTTCTTCCTCTTCAAGGCAGTCGGTGCTACTATGGGAAAGTCCTCGTACTTCATCTTCCCACCGAAGAAATGCTAGAGCCAAGTGCCCATCCGCGCTCGCCACTTCTCGCCGGGCTTTCGGGCCTCCCTCATGTCGTACGACGAGCGGCAAAGTGTACGATACGCCTTTATCAGATAACGATAGGCATAACCTACCAAGTACCGACCCTCACCGTCGGTCTGATCTTTTAGCCAGTCTGGCCAGCAAACTTCCTCGTACGGTTCTCCGTCGATGGGTAGACCACTAAGCTGTGAAAGGCTCCATAGATCTAAAGAAGTCTCTCCCTCCGAAGTATAGAAAGTGTTGTACTCGGGGCAGAATACTTCAATCATGCCGCAACACAGACCTATGGATATGGGGTAGTGGTACCTCGAGGCGTACACGCTTTGATATACGCCAGCCTTGGCCAAGATGGGAGCATAGTGTTGCAGCACATAGTCTGTAAACTCCACTACTCTAGGTCTGAATGCATGGGCGTCGGTGGCCCTCAGCTCGGCAAACCACCCCACAAATATCTGATGTTTAAAGTGGACCGCCAGGCAGTCCAACAGGAAGGATTCTTCCCTATACCCCCATTTCAACGGGGCAAGAAACAAACCAAAGATCGGCTTCTCCCGGTCAACACGGCCTACAGTATCATTCCACTGGGCAGGCACAAATTCAGGGGCCCTGGTTAGCAGCCCATCCTCTGGAGCCAGATCTTGCAGTCCAAGCACAACACTCCATTTCCTGACTTCCCTGGGGAGGTTGATAGGCCTTCCCCGCACCACACAGTCTATCAAGCTATCCCTCTCTACTAGCAATGCTTGCTTGGCTTTGCGGACGAGGAATAAATCTCTCTTCCCTTGAAGATTGAAGCGCCTAAGGAAGGACATCAAATGCTTGTCTTTGGGGTGGTCCCTCCTGACGGCACCTTCCCGGTCATACTGAAAAGAATCACCCCCGAGGATGAGGAGGCGGCTAGTGTCTACCGTGTCGGTCTCCGAGTCTGAAGATCCTGTGACCACGGCAAGCTGATCGTGCCCTCAATCCAGGGAGTGAACATTCTCCCATGTCACCACGGCACGGGAAGCAGAAGAAGAAGAGCCAGACGCCATTTTATCTGCAAAGGCACATTAAGAGAAAAATAAATAAAGTCAGAAAGCAGTTGACCAAGATAAAATTTTTGACAAAATTTCGGCAGAGTCTCCCCAGCTCGGGAGATTGCCAGGAAAAAGCGGGAACACGTCCACCAAGGGAACGGTCCCTAAAAGTAGCCATCGGCATTACACCGAGGCCAAAACGGAACACCCGGGGGAGTAGCTCTAAGGGTAAGCCCTACTAGGAGCCTCCCGGGGTCCAAAAGTTGGGATTCAAATCCCTAAAACAGCAACAGTCTCTCACCCGCTCAAAGAACTCGGCCACGCCCCTCTCAACTCACTCGGCGCCGTGGGGAGGAAAGGAGGAAGAGAGAGAAAGTTCTGTTGCAAATGAGGAAGATTGAAGAAGAAAAGAAGAAGAAGAGGCTTATATAGGGGAGCCTTCCCCCTTGGTAATCCGGCGTGTTATTTAGCGCGCCGTATTAACCTCTTCGATCAAAAGGGCATGTCAGAATTGGCCGCGCCGTATTAACACCCAAAGCAAGGGGCACGCCGTATTAGGCCACACACCCCAGGGCGCGCCGGATCAAACACCGCGCCGCATTAACCTTCAACACCGGCCACACAGGATTAGCATTTGCATCGGTTTAAAGGCCGTTCCGAGGTTTCGTCATCTAAAGGGAACTCTACCCAGACGAAGCTCATCCGTCAGTCCTGCTACACTCGTGCCTTGCTCGCAACACCCACGGCTGGGGGGGCATTTGTTGGCACTCAAAATATGATTAACGGTGATCAAGCCTCAAAGATGAATGATACGGCCTACTGAAGCATAAAGCGAAGGATATCAATACACTGAAGCCTTCTCAAGCTGCCAGAGCATCAGGTCACCCTGTGTGAACACTGGGGACTTCACCTTGGAGAATCGAGATGAATTCACAACCAACCGACAGTGCGACCAAGCCTGCCCAATGAATCGACATCGACTTCTATCGTGCCGCATAAACCATAGCCATTGTCTGACCAAGGACAATGGTATACCTGGTGGCCCGCCACCTTATTGAAAGATCCTCCCGAGGTGAAAGAACGCCCTTGGCCCTTCAAAATAGGGTACTGAAGGCTCTACCGGTAGAAGATCCCGATTACCTGGCATGGGTATGGCTTCTCAGCAGATTGGGTCCGTTAGTGACCAAATGATCGCCTAGTCAAGGTGAAAGTATTCCGGGTGTCGTCCCACCCCTCAAGGAGCTTCGAGCAGGAGTCAGGCCGAGCCAGCAGTACGAATCATAGTGCTGAAGGCCGTGTCAGTAAAAAACCCACGTGTTCAAGCCAAAGATACTCGAGGTTCTGAGAAGGGCCGTACATCATCTTGAGAGCTTCGTCAAGGCTTCCCGATAAGGTTTTGCAGGACTGCGGTGAGATGAATGGTCACAGTGACTCACGGGACCATCCCCGCACCCACCGTCTAACCCGCGTCAAGCAGAAGAAGGTAATGCGGCGCGCTTCTCACCAACACGCTCCCTTATCCGGTGCCCCCAATTCTGGCACGCAAAAGGGGAGGGAGAGGCCTCTTCCCGGCGTGCCTTTCTTCACGCCGCATTAGGTTTTTCCTATATAATGTCACTTGGTTCAACCAAGTAAAAAAAAAAGAGGAAGAGAACCGAATGAAAAAAAAGAGAGGCGACTGAAGAGACGAACGGAGAGGGATTAATCCGGGGAGCCCAACCACCAATCAAACTCAAGAGAGAGAGGGTTTCCTTGGGTAAGAAGAAGGGTTTCCTGAGAGCCTCCTCGCCGTTGCCGTCTTCCTCTACTCTGCCGAAGCATTTCGGAGCCGGAGAAGGGGAATACGATACTCTGTTTTCTGGGAGGAAATTTAGGTGGGTTCCGTGGTTTCCACCCGACATATTCCCTCGATTTCTCCCTTCCATTGTAATGCAGTGGAAGGGGGGAGGGGCAATGATATGAGCCCATCTCCCCCCCCTCTCATCATCTCCTTGTTTCATTTTCTTCTTGTAAATTTCTCTGCAACTAGTGAACGGTGTCCGTGCGACAACGCCGGTGCTAGATGTTTGTAATTTGTATGTTGGCTTCCCGTTCACAGGATGAATGGTATGAATATATGTCTTAACAGATTGAATGTTTGACGATGTGTCCCTCTCCCACTCTTCTATCAATCTATATGTCTAATTGCTCCCCCGTGTACTTGGTTCTCGAATCCGGGTTCCTCGACGTCGGATGTGCCCTGGGGCTCCATGGGCTACATAAATGTTTCCCCCCTCCCCGGGGCCTCTATGTTAGCGTGCTGACTGTGCCTCGCATTATCTATCCTGTGGGTTTGTGACCAGAGGCATACTTATGTATGCACCTCCGGCCGTCCCAACTCGAGATTTATTCCTCAACGCCTCTCTGCATTATCCCATTGCCCAGAGGTAAGGGGAATCACCTCCACAGCCAGAATGATCATGCTATGATAATGGTTGTAAGGGCCTTTCTCTCTAGTTTCGTTATCCTAGTTCGGGCTGCCCATATTAACTTTCTATGAGTGCCAACCTACTCATCCCTTGCCCCTTAATTTGCATAGCAACCATTCAACTCCGCGAGTGTTAATCCCTTAACTCCGTGAGCATTAACATACTAACCCCGTGAATGACAATCTGTTGATTAATTGAATGCATCTCATGCTGAATATCCCCTTTCATCCCGCTTGTGATTTGCAGTCATTGGGTTGTGCTAGTCCTGTTGGCTTTGTCCCAACAATCCGGGGAGGGGGACATTCCCCACTGCTTCGCAGAACTGCCGTTTGGTCGAATGGGCTCCATCTGTGAGTGATGGATATCCCACATGGGCCATAGGGTGAATATCAATAGGGGCTTCAGCCCGACAACTTAAATCCACAGTCCTACGGGACCCTGTGGTGACTAAGGGATGTGAGCCCCTTGTAGGCTAGCCCTCGGGGTTTCCTTCCCTAATAGTCGTCCCTCTCTCGAATATAGTGTTGACTACGGGTCGCATGCCCCTCGTAGGCTAGCCCTCGGGATTGTTGCCTCCCTCATTAGTCACTTTATCCGCTCATTTTAACCCACGGAACTATGGTGCCCCTGGTAGGCTAGTCCTCGGGGTTTTCCTATCCGATTGGGATCTGCTGGCTGCCATTGTGCTGACTGGCTCATTAGGGGCTTACTCCACGCTTGAGTATGACCCCGCTTCTCCCCTGCAATCCTTCAGGGATGGGGAGATGCTGCCCAATTTTCACTAGGTTTTAATTGATAAGTTACCTTCGTGAATTGGCCTTAATAAAACATGTGTTCTTAAGCAATAAACTTTCATGCTTGAGTATGAATCTCGCACGAGCTTATGACTCGGCTCCTGGAGAGCCCGGGACTCCAATTCAATAAACAATAAACCCAATTAACCCCAAAACCCTCAACAACATCTTAATAAACCAAAATAGACTCAAAAATCCCCAAAAATCAACTTGAACGGCGTGGCCTTAATTCGGCGCGCCCTAATACGGCGCGGTACCCCCCCCCCCCACGCCGGATTAGCTTTAGACTCAAAAGTTTACGGTTTTAATTGGTTCATACCCGGCGCGCCCTAATCCGGCACGCCCCAAAGCCATCGCGCCGGGTTAACCCCTGCCATGACCGCACCGGTTTAATCCCCTTCACCTACGCTTGGCCGCGCCAGGGAACCCTATTCCTACACGTGATCGCACCGGTTTTGAATGAACACTCTCCACTGTGCTGTTTTAATCCTTCACTCATCTTCGGAACGATCTTTGCCTCCCACGGTCGAGGTTAATAAACCCCAATCAATAATAAACCAAATAATAAGGACTGTTCAAGTCCAAACCATTTTCTTATTATACTTCTACCGTTATGTTTGGTACTATCATGCTTTTGTTATCATGCCTCTCTCACCATTTTCGCCTCCCTTGGTGGAGATTAATAAACTTAATTAATCATTATCTATCTTCATGACTTTGTTATCATGCTTTAACATAATCATGAGCATCGTGCATGCATGCTTGCATAGACCCCTGGGTATATTAAATGGCATTGACGGAAGTCCGGGTTGCACCTGACTGAAAGTCTTTGCTATGCGCGATGGTGGTCTTTGGACCTGTGTCCTCCGCCATGTATCGAGGGTCTCCAACTTAATAAATCATGCCACCCTCGCATGATAGATAAAAGCATCTCATGTGACCTCATCACATTCATCCTTTTGCATCTTATTTCGGCCTCGGACGGCCCACTATCTTGATAATTATTCAAAGATTTTCTCCCTTATGGGGGATGTAATTAACGTCATACCTTTATGGTATGGTGCACTGTTGGTCCAGACCCAAATCTCACTCTCGCCCGACGCGGGTTAGAATGAGCGCATAATAATGTATCACATATGTGGCTGGCACGCCTGCGTGGTCAACTAATCGATTGATTGTTGATTAATTAATCAATTGTTCGACCCGATCAAAATGACCAAACAAATCCCATCTCCCACAATACTACCCCAGCCTTGTCCAACAATTTTATGGAAATCTGACCAAGAGGAATGAACATCTGTATACAGTAGTTAAAGGCGTTGAGATTATAGTTAATTCTGATTTATTTCAACGTGCCTTAGGAGTTTCAGCTAGGGGTGCAGATATGATCTTTGGACATGTAAATGTTGAGGACACCTTCATCCTCATGACCTGCTGTGAATACGTGGAAGGGGTTAGCAATTTGATCACATTGAATGCCAACTACTTCCCTCCATTGCAATGTGTTTTGGATCATATGCTTACCACCCTCATCTATCCCAAGGTTGAAGCCGCAATGAAGTGATCGAAGTACACAAGTTCTTATTTTATTATGTTATGAATGGGATAATAGTCAATATGGGCCAACTTATGTCAGACTTGATTGGGTCATGCCATACCCAAAGAGGAGATCATTGCTATATGCATCACCGTTGACTGGCATATTCATCTATGCTGGGATTAGTTTTGCCGATGAGGTATCTATTCTAGTGAGGCAGGATGATATATATAATAAACACAAGCTCTTCTCAGATTTTGGCTATTATTGGGGTCCCGATGGAGAGCTACATAGAGATGTGTGAGTCTATGGAGAGGAATTTGAAAATGAGGAAGAAGAAGAAGAGGAGGGCCAGCAAGAGGCTCAAGCACCACCCCCGCCTCCAGTTCAGGCCAAGGAGCAGCGTCCTCCTCCTCCACATGCAGATCTGGACATGCCACCTTCACCACAGTTCCATTATGGGGATTCCTCCACTCGCGGTGCCAGACAACCTTCTTGGGTAGAATATGAGACTTTTGATAGATGTTTTTCTGGACTGGAAACTCATGTGGATGCCCTTAGGGAGCAAGTCTTGGACCGCCTAGACACCTTTATGACCACGATGACTGGTCGAATGGATACTTTTTCCCACGCTTTGGACAGCCATTCTACCCACATGGCCACTCTCACCGCCGGCTATGAGGATACCCACCAGGCCTTCCTTACCACCAACCGGACTCTTCTTCACATTGACCGCCAACTGGAACATCAAGACTTCCTTTTGTACTCCTTTGAATGCCGCCTTCCTCTGCCTCGAGTTGAGCCTTCTCATGCTGATGATGCCCCAGAAAATAGGGTTCCTCCTCCTTAGTAGTAGTCTCCAAGGTCAACCAGTGTCACAATGGTCTACTTTTTCTTGTATCCCATCCCCTCTTTTGATGATGTCAAAGGGGGAGAAGTAGCTAGTCTAGGTTATATAACTTATGCTTGCATGTTTGCGATTTCACCTTTATGAGTCATTGCATTTTATGTATGAGTCAATTGCATTTGCATTGTCCCTGTGTCCAATGTCATCAAGTAATGAACTTGAAATGAAATGAATGGAATGCAATTGGTATTGGACATACATGTTGGTTCTTTCCTCTCATTTCCTTTCAATTTGGTAAATATGATTGAATGGTTTGCATTGGTTTTGCTTAATGAACTGTTTGTAAATGGATTAATTGCCTTGCGGATTGTTTGTTTTGCCTATCCTTCGATCGGTTCTATGTATCTCAAATGGTGCTATATGAAAGATAGGTCAGGCCGTCTGCAATCCTTCACTATGCGAGAGTGTAAACTCCGCCTCGCACAAGAACCATGTGAGAAATTGCAAGGATGCAATGTTGTACTCTGTGATGTAAAGGATGCATAAATGTTCAAATATGTTTAAAGGCACGCCAATGCACTTATTGATCTAGAGTTTTGTCATCATAAAAAAAGAGGAGATTGTTGAGTCTCTCCAGGTGATTTTGATGATAACAAAACCCCAGACTTGGTTTCCCTCTCGTGCCATGCATAATTGTTCAAGAGCGAGCATTGTGCACGACTAAGGTTAATTTTTGTCATGTCGAATGCTCAAATGTTTAAAGCTTTCAAAATGCATAAACCGAGCTAAATGAACCCCAAATGAATGTTAAAGTTATTCAAACACAAGGCCTTGTTATATGGACATATTTTATTGGGCTAACACATTTGTTTTGTAGAGAAAACACAGTTCGGTCGACCAAATTCTCCAGCAACCAAGGGACTGAACACTGACAGAGTTTGGTCAACCGAAATGGGGATTTCGGTCAACTGACTCTCCCAGCGTTGGAAGCTCTGAGATTTCTCAGAGTTTGGTCGACCGACCAAAATTTTCGGTCGAACGAACCCTTCGAGATAGCTTTTGTTGACTTTCCTTTTCACCAACGTGGGCAGCCTTCTCTTTAGGACTTTCGAGTCCCAAAGCCTCCAGACATGCCAAGAAATGTGGATCTGTGTCTTGGCATGTCCCTTGATCACCCAAGTGTTATAAAAACATCTCTTTGGGCAAAGAAACCCTAATCACTCAAGGGAGATCAAAGGAGGCTACCAAGGAGAGAAAGAAGGCTGCTGCTACACCTGCGTGAATAGTGCTCCGTCCAAGAATTCTTCATCCAACTCCAAGATTTTCAAGATCTATCTAAAGCCATTCAAGTGGAAATCAAGTGGAGATACAAGCTTCATCCAAAATCTACATCACCTACTCAGGGGGAGCTTAAATCAGAATTTTTCTTTTGTGTTTCTCCTTCCAAATTCTTCAAGCTTCAAGTGTATGCTATTTGTAATTTCCAAATATTCGTGTGTGCGTGGATCTACACAGATCTCTGTGTGTGTGTGTGTGGTTTCTTTCATATTCGTGTATGTTTCGGTGCGTTTGCACCTTCGTGGGAGTTTTGAACCCCTTACGAGTGTGTATGTGTTTTGATCTTGTAATCGTTTACAAGATAGTGTGTGAATCCTCACAGATCATGAGGGGTGGACATAGATTGTCATCGTTGCATCCGAATCACCTAAAAATCTCTGTCTCTTGTGTGGTTTGATCCTTCTCTTCTACCCCCATTCTGTGCCTGCATACACGCATATTACTTCTCTTGATTTCTTCATTCAGATCTACCATAATTTATCACTTTTACATTACATCTTTGGTATATCAAAAGGTGGGTTTGGATTGACAAGGCTAACCTTGTCAGGAAGATAACACCTTGTGTGAGCAGTATCTTCGGATTTACATCTCCGCCATAGTATTAAGGATATGCTGTGTGTGATAGGTTTTGATAGATCTAATTGATAATTCAACAAATCTAAGTTTCTAAAGGGTTGTTTCATCATATCTGTTTAAATCGGTAAAAGTTTCTTAAAACTTGTAATCACCCAATTCACCCCCCCTCTTGGGTGTCATTGACCGTGGCACTTCATTATACATTCTTGTTACACGACTTTCTAGTGCGTAACCTTTATGTTTATAAAAAGTACATTCTTGTTACATTCTAGTACATTCTCGTTACATGAAAGGCCACATTACATTCTTACTTGATCTTGCTCTCATTTTACATGAACATTCATATCTCGATGATTTATATCTTGCTACTTGCATTGTTACATTGGTTTTATAGCATGTTTCACTGTATTTCTTTTATCTTACCTTCTAGAGCTAAATTGCTAATTACATAAATCATGCCTTCATGTTGATACGAAGATACCTACTGGGCAAGTGTGCTCATTCTCTACTTTTTCAATCTTTTTCAGGAAACTCTAGTAGGTCAGATTCGGATTACCCGAGTGACAAATACGAGGGCGAGAGCGAATGATGGACGAGAGAAGCCCTAGATAGTTAAGAGTCATGAGTCATATTGTTATTAAGTTCCTTCTCTGTAATAGGCAGTGAAGTCGATCATGTTATGTAATTTTTCTTTTATTGAGTCTAGTGAGTTGTTATGTCAAGGAGTCAAGTGTCTTTGTAAACTTCGATCATTATTTTTCAATAAAGTGAAGATTTTTAGTACATCATCTTGTGTTCACTCTTCTATGTGTGAATGTTTAGCGCTCTCATTATATTGCTGGCTTGAGGCGTATTGCCGGCTGCTCACGTTCCCGACATAGTTTCCACTGCATATATCAGGGCATGACAGTTAAGTTGGTATCAGAGCCTTGGCATAAGTAAGTCCTAGGAAAATGTCATGTCATAGGTTAAGTCCAAGGTTTAAGGACCCACACCTATGGACTAGGACATAAATTTCTAAACCCCTGTGAGAATTGGGTAGTGCCCGAGATGAGATAGTTATTTAGAAATTATCTTTAAGTAATCTATCTAAATTCCATAGGAAATTAACAAATTGTCCACCTTCTCAGGCACCTCACTCTCACAATGGCCGCTAACCGTGTAAATTGGGAAGCTATGCAATAGACGGTTGCGGGTCTCACCCAGGCCTTACAAACTGTTGCTCAAGCTGGCGCGCGGGCTGGCGCTGGTGACTTGCATCATAATTTTCAGAGTATGAATCTCCACGGTTCTCAGGTTCTTCTAATCTCGACGAAGCTGAAAACTAGATTTATGAAATGGACCGGATCTTCAACATGATGCAATGCCCCGATCAAGAGAAGGTCTTACTCGCCACATTTCAACTCAATAAGGATGCGCATACATGGTGGAATGCAACCTCGGCACATCAACAAAATGAGCAACTCACTTGGGAGGAGTTTCTTGAACTCCTCCTAGAAAAATATTTCTCCGAGCATGTCAAAGAGAGGAAGGCTTTAGAATTCGCCTCTCTAAGGCAAGGTATGATGTCTGTGGCGGAGTACGAGCTTAAATTCCATCTGGCACCGTATGCTCCACACTTGGTGGCTACGGATGTCTTAAAGGGTAACCAATTCATTGACGGATTGAGGCCCGTCTTCATCAATCAACTTGGACCTCAAAATATCTGTACATATACGGAGATGGTCCACCGTGCTCATTTATGTGAGAGGACCTTGGAGAAGGTCAAGAAATTTGAAGGTAAGAGCGAAGAGTCAAGCTGGAAGTTTGACAAATGCGGACGAAAAGAATAAAGGTTCAGCATCACGGGGACCAACAAATCTCATGACAACAAGAAGAGGTCCCGTAATGGCAACGGGAATGGCAACAACAAGAAGGTCAAGGAGGAGGCGAAGCAAGTCATCACGGCTTGCTTGTTATGTGAGAAATTCGATCACTCATCCAAAGAATGCTGAAAGCATCTCGGTGCTTTCTTATGATGTGGAAGCCGGGAGCACCGCATGCCAGATTGCCCCCTTATGAAAGAACAAACTTCTAATGGCGAACGTAGGCGGCAAGGTAGTCTTAATCCCGTTCTTGACGAAGAGGCACCTACGGATGATGGGTTGATGGAAGGTACCATTCAAATATATTCCCATCCTGCGTTTGTACTATTTGATACATGTGCTTCTCATTCCTTTATATCTACTACTTTTGCAAAAAAATTGCCAGTTTCACCTATTCCTTTACCATCGGACCTAGCTATCACAACACCTTTAGGTCCCAGAACTAAACTTACAACCCACTACCCAAATAGTGAGGTAACTATTGAAGGTCATAATCTTCCCGCAAACCTCGTATGCCTTGATATGGAAGGCTACGATGCCATTCTAGGCGTAGATTGGTTGTGTGACCATTATGCCGACATAAATTATCGCAATAGAAGAATCTCTTTCCATAAACCAGATCTTCCAAGATTTTATTTTCTTGGCATTAAGTATAGGAAGCATCTTATTCTTATTTCTTCTCTTCACACCTGCAAACTCATCTCGCAAGGTTGTGAAGTTTTCCTTACTTCCGTAATCATTACCGAGTCAAAGGAAATCATCCTAGAGGATATCCCCATTATAAATGAGTTCCCGATGTCTTTCCATCTGAATTACCAATTTACCGCCCGAAAGGAAAGTAAACTTCTCTATTGAACTCATTCTTGGAGCAGCACCTGTTTCAATAGCTCCCTATAAGATGTCCCCTACGGAACTCAAAGAATTGAAGAAGCAACTTCAGGAGTTATTGGACAAGGGCTTTATTTGACCTAGCACATCCTCTTGGGGTGCGCCGATTTTATTCGTCAGGAAGAAGGACGGATCTCTCAGGTTATGCATCGACTAACGGCAGTTAAATCAACTCACCATCAAAAATAAATATCTAATGCCACGTATCGATGAGTTGTTCGACCAGATCTCTTGTGCGGAATATTTCTCCAAGATAGACGTCAGGTCTGGTTACCATCAACTCAAAATTAAAGATGAGGACATTTACAAGACTGCTTTCTAGAGTAGATATGGACATTATGAGTTCGTGGAGATGCCGTTCGGGTTAACTAATGCCCCTAGTATTAGGGTGCTAGGCCCGGATACGGAGGGGGGTGAATGTATCCTTCTACGAATAATGTCCAAATAATAACTCAGATGCTAGACGCAATCACAGAATAAAACTAATTCAATTAAACTTATGAGCAAGCACATGGAGCGCGCCTATCCAAGCATCTAGCGGAAGCAAACACACAAAGCAAACCACTGCTCAATAGATTTTTAGGTCGTTCGGTCCTCCAGACCTACATCCACCCCTCACTCCCAACCGGAGTGAGGCTTCACTAGAAAACGCTAGAACCAAGCAGACTCAGTCTGCGAACAAGGTGCTGCCACACAGCTTGACCAGGGAACAACCTCCCCTCTTCCTCTCAACCGGAGGGACACCCCAAGTGACTCCCAGCCACTTGGAAACCAGAGACCGAAGTCTCTCTTCCCCCAGACTAGGAGGGAACCCGCTAGTGACTCCCAGTCACCAGCAACCAGAGGTCGCAGACCTCTCTTCCTCCAACCGGAGGGACCCCTGGACTTGCAAGCCACAAGCCCATAACCGGAGACAAGTCTCCCTTCTCCTGAATCCACAGGAGGAACCCGATCCCTAGCAGGGCAATCGGAAGAACAAGGCTAACCAAAGAAACAAAAGAAAAAATAAAGAAACATAAAAAGCACAGCAACAAAAGCTGGAAATGAAACACAAGAGATGTAGCTCTCAATGAGCATAGTCGTTCTGGATTTGATCCATGAACAGACTGAACTGATCTGTAATAGACTCTCTCCTCTTCTTCTTTTCTTCCTCTTCTTTCTGCTTCTCTTTCTTCTCTCTTTCTTCTCACTTCTCACGAGCACTATCTCTCTCTTTTCCTTCTTCTGCTCTCACTATCTCTCTTTTCTCTCTTCTCTTCTTCTACTCTCTTTACTCTTCTTCTGCTCTTCTCTTCTTTTCCCCTCTCTATCTGGATCGTGGCTCTCTGTATGGACTTCACCTCTCGCCAATTCGATCTATCTTCTTCTGTGGAAGAAGGCTCATATATATAGCAGCAGCCCCGGCGTGTGACCTCCACATTTCCAGCCTAAGTATTCGGACCACGTGGCAGCATCCAGCAGGCTGTCAGTCCATGTGTCATCATCTGGTCAGGCCTTCCAGCCTCGGATCACGTGCCCTCCTTAAGCTTCACTAGTAGAGCACCTGTCAGACAGAGTATCGGAATATCAGGTTAAGTGAAGAGCTCTGTATAGACTTGTAAAGACGATCATGATGTATAGACTTAGTGAAAGGGAATGCATGTAATACAATTCTTTTAAATACTCAGAGACTAGTGCGTTCTCGCACGGTAGCATATGAAGTCTCAGGGGAGCATCTATGGCCTCTGGACAGCATCACCAGCGTTAGGGGTGCATGTGGAGCACATGCTGTCTCTGGGGAGCAATCGCTGCTCCAGGGGAGCATCCTCAAAGTTAGGGAAGCATTAGCAGTCACTGAAGGGCATACTCGGTCCCAGGAAAGCATCCGAGGGGGCAGGCGAGCATGCACGTGTGATGTACAGACTCTACCAATGTATAGACATTACAATGCTCATCCACTGAATAGACTTCACAGTGCTCAATCAGACTTCACGATGCTCAATCAGACTTCACGATGCTCAATCACCCTTGAAGATGTGAGCGAGACAGTGTATGGACTTGTGAGACTTCAAGCAAACTCAGTGTATAGACTTGCTGAAGAATGCATTAGCATAAAGGATGAAATGTATGGACTTCTGTGAAGTGTATGAGGCCCTTCGAGTGTATAGACTCGATCAAGAGAGACGCTGGCCAATCGGAGCATTAACAGTCACTGGAGAGCATACTCGATCCCAGGAGAGCATCCGGAGGGATAGGCGAGCATGCGCGTCTGATGTATAGACTTGTGAAAGACTTGAATGCACGACCAATGTACAGACTTGGAGAACGATGTACATACTTGGGCAAACACAGTCTGTATAGACTTTACCAGTGTGCAAACTTTGAAGAGCATTCAGCAATGTGCAGACTTCACTGCATATGAAGCCAATGTACAGACTTGCCGATGCGAGGCCAATGTACAGTCTTTAAAGGCTGTGAATAGCAAGGCATACTGTACATGCTTGAGACCTATGAAGACGATTGTATAGACTTGATGCTTGAAGGCGATGTACAGACTTTGTTACCCAAACGATCAATGTATGGACTTGAACTTCAAGAAACGAAAGAATAGACTTTGCCACAGTCTAATGTATAGACTTCCAGTGTGAATGAAACGATGTATAGACTTGCTCAAACAGTCCGATTTATAGACTTTAGCTGAATGAAGAATGCTTGCAGAAGGCGATGTATAGACTTTGTTGCGACTAGTGGCTGTACAGACTTAGGCAAAGTGCCCACTTTGAACGCCTATGATGTACACACTTCAATTGAAGCCAACTGAGGACTTGAATGAAGAAATGGTTGTATAGACTTCAGGTGAAGACCAATGTCTAGACTTCCAATATGAAGACCAATGTACAGACTTCGAGTATGAAGACCGATGTATGGACTTCGAATATGAAGACCGATGTATGGACTTCGAATATGAAGACCAATGTATAGACTTCAATTGAGTGCAATGGCTGTACAGACTTTAAGAAAGGGTCCAATGTGCAGACTTGCTGGTTGAGAGACGATGAGCAGGACAAGGCACAAATGGATGTATAGACTTTGGACTTGAACGCCCAAGCAGGCTGTACAGACTTGAAGAGTAAACACATGTATGGACTTTATGGCTTAACGAGAGTGCTGACAGTATGCTCAATGCAATTGTGTATATGAATGTTTGATGCAGCAGATAACATGACTGATCATAGAATATGCAATGCTTCAGTTCTGATAAACTAACATAACAGCAAGATGACTGAACATATGAAAGACTGCATTATGATCTAATAAAATGACTGAATAACAGCAAGATGACTCACACAGTAAGATGACTCATAGTGATTAACTCACATCAAAAACCAATCATCAAAACCATCAGAAAATAACTGAATAACAGCATGATGACTCACACAGCAAGATGACTCACAGTGATTAACTCACATCAAAAACCAATCATCAAAACCATCATCAAAATCACAGGGGCACAACAATCTCCCCCTTTTTGATGATTGCAACACTTTCAACATATTGAGTCATTCTGATGATGTGAGGCATTCTGATGACTTAAATTATTCTCCCCCTTTGACTTCATCAAAAAGAAAATAGTTTGAAAAATTAAAGCATGTATAAAAATTCAGTCAATTTCTCCCCCTTGCAAGAACATAATTCTCCCCCTTTGGCAAACAATATCCCCCTTTGGTATAGTCAGGATGAATGTAGATGCAGATACCAAAATGCAAGACCTTCCCCTTTAAGAGTTTGTATGCAGCATGATGCATATGACATGGAAGCTTCCCCTCAATAAGTGGAATCTTATGAGATAGATGAGAAGGAGACCACAGGGGCAAACAAGGAGAAGTTCATGTCAATGAACCAAGGACATGAGCAGAAGAGTTTCAATTAACAGATTTTTCAAGGATGCTCCAAACACAAGAAATTTAGCCAGATTTTCAAAGAGATATCAATCTCATAAATCCAAAACATAAGTTTTCAAAGTCTTCCATTATAAGGGCTTATGAATGAGCTTTATTGAACAGCATGGTTTAAACATGATGTATGCAGAGTTTATCAATAAAATTCTGTATTGATATCTAAAACCATGTTTTAATAAAAATGAACCAAGCCCTCATATTTATCTTGATTATCCTCCCTTTGTCTTACACAATCAAATTTATTGACTTCTTTCAGAATTACATGCACTAGTATTGAGATTAAGCAATTATGAAGTCATATGATTTTATCTAGGGTTGTAGCAATTTGATTTTAGCATCAATATTCAGATATTGAGATATGTTCAACAATTTTTCATGCTACAAATTTTACGAGCAGTCTAGTTCAGTGCACACCTTATAACTAGAGGATATACCTTGATTAGATGCCAATATCCCTAAGCCCTTAGTGTGACTAACTGTCATGCTTTATGTGAACAGAGTTAGCATTTATACATCATGACACACTACAAATCATTTTTTAATGAGTGAGTTGTATTTCTCAGTGTGCATGCCATTGCTCTACCTGATTTTCAATGAATTTTATGCAGAGTTAACTAAGGCACCTCATGACACAGTCCTTTGGACATGTGTTTCTCAGTGACCAATGTCATTGCTCTGACAGATATTACCCTTTAGACTTTTCAGAAAAATTCATTTGCTTCAAGTCAATAATAATTTCATGTACTTAATCAGTTGAAGTCATGTATTCAAAAGTGCAGATTTCAGAAGTTTTCACAAGACACAACATGAAACAGATGGTTAAGGTTTATTAAACATGCTTCAGATATTTTTAAGAGATTTTAAAGTCAACCCTTGAGTACATTAAACTTAAACGACCTGAGTTATTTCAGATATTCATAAAAACGTATAATAGAAGATTTCTAGTTCAAAAGTTTTCAGATTTATGATCGAGATAGCCCATTGAAATCTTCATGAGAGACTGAAAGAATTCTGAACCCAAATGATACCAATTGATAGGAGAAATACCAATTGTTAAGAGAGATTGTGAAGCTCAAAGTTTTCAGAATATGATCAAGGTTTGTCAACAAAATCAATAAGAAATGATATGCAATGAATTCGGACAAATGTATGCATTTGACAACTTATATGTAATGCATTGACTCCCCCTCACAATATGCATTCAAAATCTCTTTTTGGCATTTTCAATATAAGGAAATGCAATGCACTATATGTATGCAAAAATATGCAGTTAACTCAATATTGATTGCTATGCAAAGTCATGCAATTAACTCCCCCTGAAAACATGCAATGTTTGCCATTAGAAACTGAACATATGATTTTGATTCATGCACATTCAGACTGCCCTATCAAGCAAAGTGACCCATGGTACTAGGCGGAGTACTTGGTCTAAAAGACCACCTCTCACATAGCAAGAACCTCCAGACAGATTTCCCTGCCTTTTGGTAGCTTACCATTTGATATACCATTGAGGTCAATCATGATAATTCAACATGGGTAGCATGCATGGATCAAATTTCAGCTTATCAGATTTTTCAGAATGCAATAGTCAGATTTCAAACAACATACATATGTAGTTCAGATTTTTAGAAATTGCAAGTTTATTCTCATTTCAATATCTAAACAGCCAATTCATATGAGCATTAAGAGACACGAATGCTCATAGTGTTCAAAAGATGACAGATATGCAAGAACACATCAAACCACATATGCAATGAGTTTCAAAAATAGGAAATGCAGAGAATTTACCTGAAAAGTTCAGAAGGAGTTTTCATTCTTGAGTGCCTTGGATTAATACCCCTTTTTATTCCATTCCAAGGCACACCTGCAAGGCAAAGTTATTTTGCACAAACAGGTACCCAAGAGGTCTTGGGTCCTGAATTGACAGTATTACTTCTAGCAGGTTTTCTCAGCACATTTCTAGCAGCATGGTCATCAGATTTCATCAAGTAGCAATTATTCATTGAATGACCAATTTGACCACAGTAATGACATGAATTAGCAGATTTCACATTCTTCTTATGCACATTACTATTGTCATGAAGTTTATTGGCAGAGAGAGAGTTCTGTTTACTATAATGATTGTAAGATGCACCAGATTTCAGATTTAATCTATGCACATTCTTGTTAGCATGAAATCCATGTGCATATGCATAAAACTTTTTGTTGTTGACAGAATTAAAATTCTGTTTACTAAAACCGGCCAGCCAACATTCAACAGCTCTATGGTCTGGCTTCCCACAGTTATAGCATGAAAAGCTTACAGATTTTCTGGCAGAGAATCTGATAACCTGGGGGTTAAAAGAAATCTTCTGAATGTGCCAACAGTCCTTGACTGTGTGGCCATACTTCCCACATTTGAAGCACTCATTGTGCTTGCCTCTAAAAACATTTCTTCCAAAAGCATTTCCATTTGCAGGGAGTTTAACAGTTTTAAAATTAAATTATCTACCCTGAGCATGCCAGCATTCAATGGCCCTGTTGCCCAATTTGCCACAGTGATAGCATTCAGTTTTCTTTTTGTTCTGAGCAGAGACATGTTTCCTAGCATGCTTTTTGTTGTCTTGTTTAAGAATGAAGCAATTGTCCATAATGTGGCCAACCCTACCACAGTAATGACATGAATTCTTGTTTTTATGTGCATGTGTATGTGTATTCATGTCAAGCACAGATTGAACTTTCTCAACATATTTAAAATCAGTCTTTTTCTTGGTGGCAGGAAAGTTCGAGTGATGTACAGCATGCATTTTTTCAATGTGATTCACTCCTTTCTTCACATGACTGACCTTTTCCATTTTTCCAGTTTGTTTCTGATTCTTCTGAACATTTGGTTGTTTATTTACTGAGGTGGTGGCTACATCTGAAGCTTTGACGAAAGATGTCATTAGCTTATTTTTGAAAGCATTTTTATTGACATTGTTGTAGCCTAGCCCTTCCTTTTGAGTATTAGCCTTAACTCCTAACAACATGTTCAGATTTTCTTGTCCATCAACAAATTTAGACAACGAGCTTTTCAAATCCTGAATTTCATTTTCAAGAGATGCAATGTATATTTCATAACTAGCGATCTCTTATTCACTACAATTGACAGCTTCATTCAAAACCTTGTTAGCTGTTTTGTATTCTTCAATTTCCTTTCTCAGCTCATCTACCTCTTCAGTCTTGTTTGTACATATGACTTTCCCTTTCTCCAACGTAAGAAGTCTTTTAGATATTGAAGAGTTCAGCAATTTTAACTTCTCATTTTCTTCCTTAAGTTTGTCATTCTGAACCAATTCATTTATTAGAAGCTGATCTTCAGAATTGACTTCTTGCTTTCTTCTGTTTTCAAATTCCCTCATTTCTTTTTGTTGCTTTTCAAAATCTTTCTGTAATTCTATGTTTACAGATTTAATGGCATTCAATTTTTTAGCAACCAAATTCTTCTCTTGCTCAAGTTTCCCAAATTTTCTTCATTATCTTTAACAGATTGTTTCATAAAGTCATTTTCAGATTCTAGCCTACTTAGTTCAGACTTAACACATTCAAATTTTTCTAGCAAATTCTTACTCTGAACAGAATCATTACAAGTTAGGCTAAGCTTCTTCTCAAGTTCAGAGATCTCTTTTACATGATCTTGATTCTCAATCTTCAGCAACGAAATTTGCTTTTTCAACATTTGAATATCAGACATAAAAGCATCATGAACATTTTTCAATTCAGCACAGTTTTTACATGGAGAATTGAAACTGTCTGACCTACTATTCTTCTTCAATTTTTTGTATTATTTTCTTAACTGTTCATGAGACTCTAATAATTTAGCATATGAATTTTCCCAGTCATCCAAGGTATAGTTCTCAAAGAGATTTACCTCATCATCATCTTCTTCTTCATTTTGGCTGCCACTTTGATTGCTTCTGTCAGCCATCATGCAGCTGTCCTCATTTTTTATCTGAGTTCGCTTCAGTATATCCAGAATGTCTTTAGCAGACCTGCAATCATGAAGGCAAGACCATAAGGCTCTGTCAGTAGCTGCTTTCATCAGATTAAAGGCTTTCTGATTTTCTCCATCCTTTGATCTGTGTCAGTCGGTCCATTTGGATACTTTCGTTGGTAATGTGTGAGGACCTTGTGAAATTAATTTCCACAGATCTGGATCAACAGATTTAACATAAGCACGTAAAGCACCGTGCCACTGACTGAAATCAGAACCACTAAAGACGGGTGGACAACTAGCCATTGAAAACAAATCAGATTAATGCAACAGGAATATTGATGCACTAAAAATAAATTAGCACCTAAGACTGCAAGATCGGATCTGCAGGTCGCTGGACCTTGTATGCAGACACCGCTCTGATACCAATTGTTAGGGTGCTAGGCCCGGATACAGAGGGGGTGAATGTATCCTTCTACGAATAATGCCCAAATAATAACTCAGATGCTAGACACAATCACAGAATAAAACTAATTCAATTAAACATATGAGCAAGCACATGGAGCGCGCCTATCCAAGCATCTAGTGGAAGCAAACACACAAAGCAAACCACTGCTCAATAGATTTTTAGGTGGTTCGGTCCTCCAGACCTACATCCACCCCTCACTCCCAACCGGAGTGAGGCTTCACTAGAAAACGCTAGAACCAAGCAGACTCAGTCTGCGAACAAGGTGCTGCCACACAGCTTGACCAGGGGAACAACCTCCCCTCTTCCTCCCAACCGGAGGGACACCCCAAGTGACTCCCAACCACTTGGAAACCAGAGACCGAAGTCTCTCTTCCTCCAGACCAGGAGGGAACCCGCTAGTGACTCCCAGTCACCAGCAACCAGAGGTCGCATACCTCTCTTCCTCCAACCGGAGGGACCCCTGGACTTGCAAGCCACAAGCCCATAACCGGAGACAAGTCTCCCTTCTCCTGAATCCACAGGAGGAACCCGATCCCCAGCAGGGCAATCGGAAGAACAAGGCTAACCAAAGAAACAAAAGAAAAAATAAAGAAACATAAAAAGCACAGCAACAAAAGCTGGAAATGAAACACAAGAGATGTAGCTCTCAATGAGCATAGTCGTTCTGGATTTGATCCACGAACAGACTGAACTGATCTGCAATAGACTCTCTCCTCCTCTTCTTTTCTTCCTCTTATTTCTGCTTCTCTTTCTTCTCTCTTTCTTCTCACTTCTCACGAGCACTATCTCTCTCTTTTCCTTCTTCTGCTCTCACTCTCACTATCTCTCTTTTCTCTCTTCTCTTCTTCTGCTCTTTTCACTCTTCTTCTGCTCTTCTCTTCTTTTCCCCTCTCTGTCTGGATTGTGGCTCTCTGTATGGACTTCACCTCTCGCCAATTCGATCTATCTTCTTCTGTGGAAGAAGGCTCATATATATAGCAGCAGCACCGGCGTGTGACCTCCACATTTCCAGCCCTAAGTATTCGGACCACGTGGCAGCATCCAGCAGGCTGTCAGTCCATGGGTTATCATCTGGTCAGGCCTTCCAGCCTCGGATCACGTGCCCTCCTTAAGCTTCACGAGCAGAGCACCTGTCAGATAGAGTATTAGAATATCAGGTTAAGTGAAGAGCTCTGTATAGACTTGTAAAGACGATCATGATGTATAGACTTAATTAGTGAAAGGGAATGCATGTAATACAATTCTTTTAAATACTCAGAGACTAGTGCGTTCTCGCACGGGAGCATATGAAGTCTCAGGGGAGCATCTATGGCCTCTGGACAGCATCACCAGCGTTAGGGGTGCATGTGGAGCACATGCTGTCTCTGGGGAGCAATCGCTGCTCCAGGGGAGCATCCTCAAACTTAGGGAAGCATTAGCAGTCACTGAAGGGCATACTCGGTCCCAGGAGAGCATCCGGGGGGACAGGCGAGCATGCACGTGTGATGTACAGACTCTACCAATGTATAGACATTACATTGCTTATCCACTGAATAGACTTCACAGTGCTCAATCAGACTTCACGATGCTCAATCAGACTTCACGATGCTCAATCACCCTTGAAGATGTGAGCGAGACAGTGTATGGACTTGTGAGACTTCAAGCAAACTCAGTGTATAGACTTGCTGAAGAATGCATTAGCACAAAGAATGAAATGTATGGACTTCTGTGAAGTGTATGAGGCCCTTCGAGTGTATAGACTCGATCAAGAGAGACGCTAGCCAATCGGAGCATTAACAGTCACTGGAGAGCATACTCGATCCCAGGAGAGCATCCGGAGGGATAGGCGAGCATGCGCGTCTGATGTACATACTTGTGAAAGACTTGAATGCACGACCAATGTACACACTTGGAGAACGATGTACATACTTGGGCAAACACAGTCTGTATAGACTTTACCAGTGTGCAGACTTTGAAGAGCATTCAGCAATGTGCAGACTTCACTGCATATGAAGCCAATGTGCAGACTTGCCGATGCGAGGCCAATGTACAGTCTTTAAAGGCTGTGAATAGCAAGGCATGCTGTACAGGCTTGAGACCTATGAAGACGATTGTATAGACTTGATGCCTTGAAGGCGATGTACAGACTTTGTTACCCAAACGATCAATGTATGGACTTGAACTTCAGGAAACGAATGAATAGACTTTGCCACAGTCTAATGTATAGACTTCCAGTGTGAATGAAACGCTGTATAGACTTGCTCAAACAGTCCGATGTATAGACTTTAGCTGAATGAAGAATGCTTGCAGAAGGCGATGTATAGACTTTGTTGCGACTAGTGGCTGTACAGACTTAGGCAAAGTGCACACTTTGAACGCCTATGATGTACACACTTCAATTGAAGCCAACTGAGGACTTGAATGAAGAAATGGTTGTATAGACTTCAGGTGAAGACCAATGTCTAGACTTCCAATATGAAGACCAATGTACAGACTTTGAGTATGAAGACCGATATATGGACTTCGAATATGAAGACCGATGTATGGACTTCGAATATGAAGACCAATGTATAGACTTCAATTGAGTGCAATGGCTGTACAAACTTTGAGAAAGAGTCCAATGTGCAGACTTGCTGGTTGAGAGACGATGACCAGGACAAGGCACAAACGGATGTATAGACTTTGGACTTGAACGCCCAAGCAGGCTGTACAGACTTGAAGAGTAGACACATGTATGGACTTTATGGCTTAACGAGAGTGCTGACAGTATGCTCAATGCAATTGTGTATATGAATGCTTGATGCATCAGATAACATGACTGATCATAGAATATGCAATGCTTCAGTTCTGATAAACTAACAGAATAGCAAGATGACTGAACATATGAAAGACTGCATTATGATCTAATAAAATGACTGAATAACAGCAAGATGACTCACACAGCAAGATGACTCACAGTGATTAACTCACATCAAAAACCAATCATCAAAACCATCAGAAAATAACTGAATAACAGCATGATGACTCACACAGCAAGATGACTCACAGTGATTAACTCACATCAAAAACCAATCATCAAAACCATCATCAAAACCACAGGGGCACAACACCTACAGCATTTATGCAACTCATGAATAATGTTTTCAGGCCCTATCTCGACCGATTCTTGGTTGTATTCATCGATGATATTCTTATATATTCCAAGACCAAGGAAGAACATGAAGAACATCTAAGAATAGCTTTGCAAACCTTAAGAGAACATCAACTCTATGTGAAGCTCAGCAAATGTGAATTCTGGCTAAAGGAGTTCTCTTTCCTTTGCCATATCATTTCAAAAGAAGGTATCGATGTGGATCCTTCAAAAGTAGAAGCTGTCAAGAATTTGAGCCAACCTACGACCGTATCCAAAGTCAGGAGTTTTATCGGTCTGGCTGGCTACTATAGACGTTTCATCAAGGATTTCTTAAAGATCGTTGTCCCTTTGACCGGACTCACAAGAAAGGAGAATCCATTTGTATGGTCGAAGCACTGTGAGGAAAGTTTCCTAACTCTCAAGGAACATCTCACTATCGCCCCTGTATTAGCACTGCCCGTGGAAGGTGGTGGCCTTGAAGTCTACACGGATGCATCTGGCATTGGCCTTGGTTGCGTCCTTATGCAACATGGTAAGGTGATTTGTTATGCTTCGAGGAAGTTGAAGTGTCACGAAGAGAATTACCCCGTACAGGATCTGGAATTGGCTGATGTTATCTTCGCCTTGAAAATCTGCCGACATTACCTTTATTGGGATAAGTTCACTATATTTTCAGACCACAAAAGTCTGAAGTATCTCTTCACCCAAAAGGAGTTAAACATGAGGCAACGAAGATGGTTGGAGTATCTCCAGGACTTCGACTTTTCTATCCAATATCACCCAAGCAAAGTAAATGTTGTCGCAGATGTGCTTAGCAGGAGACCATTAGCAACTCTAGCAAGCCTCAAGAAAGGTATGACCTATCTTATAGAAGATTTTTCACAATTAAATCTTGATGTTGATACAGAAGAAGAAAGAGGTATTATTGCTAATTTTTTGTCATGACCTACATTAATTGAAGTCCTAGTCAAGTTACAAGAAAATGACCCTATGCTAGTAGAGATCAAAACTAATATTGACCAACGGCCGAAATTTTCTATCTCAACCGATGGAAGATTACTATTCAAAGATCGAATTTGTGTACCAGATCAAGCCGACACTAAGAAGTTGATCATGGAAGAAGCTCATAATACAAGATATGCTATTCACCCTGGTGCTACTAAGATATACCAAGATTTAAAGAGAAATTTTTGGTGACCCAACATGAAGAGAGAGATAGCGGACTTTGTATCACGCTACCTCACTTGTCGGCAAGTTAAGGCAGAACATCTAAAGCCCGCTAGTAAACTACATCCTTTGGAAATTCTCGAGTGAAAATGGGAGTGTATAGAGATTGATTTCATCATGGGTTTGCCTAAAACAAGAGGTGGACATGATGGTATATGGGTGATCATAAATCGATTGACTAAGTCTGCACATTTCTTACCTATCAAAAGTCGATGATCTGTGGATATATTAGTAGCCTTATATATGAAGAAAAGTGTCAAATTGCACGGCGTCCCTGTCACTATTATTTTAGATCAAGACCATTGTTTCACATCGCAATTCTAGAAGGGTCTACAACACTCCTTAGGGACCCGACTCAATTTTAGCACTGCTTTTCACCTACAAATAGATGGTCGAACTGAAAGGACAAATCAGGTGATAGAAGATATGCTCAGGGCTTGTACTATTGATTTTAGTGGGAGTTGGCATGATCACTTGCCTCTAGTTGAATTTACCTACAATAATAGCTATCAAGCTAGCATACAAATGGCGCCATTCGAGGCGTTATATGAAAAAAGTTGCCGCTCACCTATATGCTGGAATGAGGTTGGAGAAAGATAACTTCTAGGCCCTGAAATCATCAGGGATACTATCGAGAAGGTAAAGCTTATTCGAGAGAGACTCCAGATGGCTCAAGATAGGCAAAAATCATATGTTGACAATAGAAGGCGAGACCTAGAATTCCAAGTGAGAGACCACGTGTTTCTCAAAGTTTTTCCAGGTCGAGGTATTCGAAGATTTGGCATAAAAGGTAAGCTCACTCCGAGATTTATTGGCCCTTTTGAAATTCTTGAAAGGGTTGGCGAGGTCGCATATCGGATAGCTTTGCCCCCTCAATTAGCAGGAGTCCATGATGTATTCCATGTCTCGAAGCTAAAAAGGTACGTCTATGACCCATTCCATATTATAAGTCATGACGATCTGGTGATTCAAAAAGATAGGACGTACGAGCAAAAGCCAATCAGAATAATCGATCGAGAAGTGCGTCAACTTCGGAACAAAATCATTCCCATGGTAAAAGTTCGATGGAATAAGAATATTGATCAAGTGGCGACGTGGGAAACGGAAGAAGCCATGTGCAAGAGATTCCTTGAATTATTTGATTGTTAGTATACTCTCCATAAAACCCATGCAATGAATTTGGGGATCAAATTCTTTTTATGTGGGGAGGGTGCAACACCCCAGAAATTCTAGGATTTTCCTGGAATTAAATAGAATTATTTAAACACTTAAAAGGCTTAATAGGCTAATTAAAGGAATTATAGGTAATTTTATTAATTTAAAGGCCCTATATTAACCAAAGGGCTACGCCCACTTTAAATGGGCCCAAAACCCTAATTCCAAGGCCTTTAGGCCCAAGCCCATTTTTAGAAATGTAATTAGGGTAATTTACGGAATTAAATTGGATAAATAGACCAATTAAGAGGATAAATAGAAGATAAATTAAAAATCAAAAAATTTCAAATAAAATGCCAGAATGTGGTCTATTGTGAGACCGTGTTATCAAGAAAGCGGTCTGACCAAGACCGCTACTATGATCCTTGAACGGAGGTGTTAGAGGCGTGGAAAATGGCATTTTTCCCATTCCAATCTCCATGGTTCGATGCTATCAAGCATGTAAACCTATCTAGGACTCTTGGGAGATCGAATGGATGCCCTATAGGACTCATATTTGATCTAATCTAGCCACCCTAGGCTAAACCCTATAAATAAACCCTAAACTCGACCAGCATGAACCCTCGTTTTGGCTCGTGTGGTTCGAAAGTAAGACGTCGTCATCCGAGGTTATGTCTTTATACGATTTTATTCTCTTTAGTATTGTCTAACTCCTCTCCAAATTTCACGATCGGAGGTCAAGCAACCAGAGAGCTAGAGCGTCCAGAAGTTGTTGTTTCTCCGCAGAACGCACAGGAACATGCATATCAGTCTAGTAAAGACCTAAAGTTTAGGAACCCTAACTGAGGTATTTTCAAGTTGATCCTTTAGAATTATTTGCTCCCCTTTATATCTTCTAATCACCCTCCAAATCTTGTGAATTTAGGTCAAGAAGTTAAGAAGATAGAAGGGTGAGAAGTTGTTATTTTTACGCAGGACGCATAGGAACCAGCACCATCTTCCAGTCAGAAATTCGAAGTCTAGGGAACAAATCAAAGGTAGGTTATCTCATGATGGCTTAAACAACGTGTTAGGAGTAAAAGCCCTCAATTTTCTCATGATTTCATACTTTATACATGGAGTATTTAATGTTTTCCTATGACCGCTCATGCATGTTCCTCTTTACAAATTATCCCTGCACCCTTTGATTAAAAGATAAGAAATCTATTTTAATTCATGTCTTTCCATGCACCTTGTTCGTTCTAATTATATGCTTACATGTTATCCTTTTATTCCTTATAGTTTTCATGCATGATTTGCCCTAGGATAGGCCTAGCAAGCATTAATTACCCTCTGCCTGTAGCAGGCAGAAAGCGGTTCCTCAGGGACCGCTACTGTCAAGTGGCGGCTCCAGACCGACTGCTATTACCAAGAAGCAATTCTTGCTAGACCGCTTTCTTCTTTCTATTCTCTGCATCCTGTTAACTCCAAACAGAATGCAGATTAGCCTTTATAAACATATGGTAAGCCTAAGTTATTAGGTCATATTCCTAATTGTGATCTTACATTCATGATTGTGGTTATATTGTGCATCAACCATGATAAATTTCATGCCCTTCAGGTTTTATAAACTTATTTTAATCTTGTGTTAATTTCATGCCAAAACCATATAGTTTTGTACTAAAGTTATTTTCACATGGTTTATGGAACTTGTTACATCGATGATTTGATCGTTGTTTCTACACGGTTCACTCTCATCTCAGTCTTGTTGTGCCCCTGGTTTTGATGATGACAACCATGAGATGTGTGTGTTGAATTCAACTTAAAATATTGAATTGAATCTTGATTCAGTAATGCATGCATCTGGTTTATTTTTGAATACATAAAAGGGACAGGGTCGTCACAGGATGATTCATAGCATCCACGCAGTGGGTTGCCTCAAGGACAGCGTCTACATAAGACTCTGAAGGCGTCCACGCAACAGTTCAAGAGGCAAAATCATATGTCACTGATATAATCTCAGTGCGTCAACGCCACAAACCCACAGAGTCGACGCATCAGTTCAAGATCTTACTAGCCCACTTTACTGCGTCAACGCCACACTATTGCAGCGTTGACGCATCAGCTTAAGAAGCAGAGGCACTCATAGATCTACTTCACTGCGTCAACGCCACAGCAGAGCAGCGTCGACGCAGCAGTTCAAAAGGTAGAATTATGGTTCACTGGAATACCCCAGTGCGTCAACGCTACAGCATGATAGCATCGACACAGTAGTTCACTCTGAGATGAATTTGGCTCTGGGTAAGCTTAGTGGGTTGACACAGTAACCCAATGCGTCAACTCATCCACCTACGAACTTGAAGCCTTGTGGGCAGTTCAAGGCAGCGTCAACCCCTTGGTCACCATGGGTTGACGCCATCTGAATCCTTTCATAAGATTAGTTGGGTGGACCCCAGTCATTAGTGACATCAAAGGCCACATCAGCCAAAAAGTGTTTCGATCTCATTTTCCCTCGCGATTCCAGAAGGCTCTGAGGATATCATCATTGGGCTAACCAGAAAATCTGGTTGGGGCCCACTAGGGGTATATATTACATGGTTCTGGGTGAGCGCGGTAGTGAGGCTGGTTTTGGAGATTTCGAAGCTGCCGCAGACTAGGCTGAGCAAGAGAAGCTCACGAGAAGAACTGGGGAGTTCATCTTCTTCCTGCTGGCGATCTGCTGAAAACCTGAGGAGATCTAGGAGTAGTGATCTATTGCAAATTCATCTACATTTCAGAAGGAGAAGATCAGCTGATCGTTGAAGCTTCTTCTCCCAGACTTCTGAATTCAAGCCTGAGATCCGGCGGCCTCACAGATCTGAGATTGCTCCTTCATCACTGAGTGATTTCGTTTATTGTTTGTCTTTTCAATTTGAACTCTGTTACATTGTTTCTCCCTCGTACTGTTTGAGTAGAGGGAGGGGTTTGATTCAGCAGATTGTGCTTGGATCAAGGGCGTTTGGGCGTGTTTGCCTGCAAGCTGTTCGTCAGCGGTTTAGAGGATCTGTTCCTCTGGTTAAGCCAAGCTGTACTGCTCAGCGTTGTTTGAGGAGGTAGTTCCTTGGTGAAGCTAAGCTGTAAAGCTTAGCAGAGATCCTCACTGATTTAGTGAGGGGTGGACGTAGGTCTCCACAGGGAGACCGAACCACCATAAAAATTTGTGTTCCTCTTGTGGTTTGCTATTCTCGCATAATCCACCTATCATTAGATGTTTGATTAGGCTCGATCTTCATACAGTCTGTTTACTGAATTTCTAATTAGCATTCTGCTTTCTAATGCGAGTGTGATCTTGCATTAATTTTTCAAAGGGTCAACCTATTCACCCCTCCCCTCTAGTTTGACCTTCCACCTAATCCAACACGTGGTATCAGAGCTTGGCTCTCTTGTCAAGGGTCTCACAACCCAGAGAGATTTAGTGGAATGGAAAACAAGGGGCTCATGCCTGAAGGGTATGCAGTGAATAGGCCACCCTTCTTTGATGGCACTAACTATGCTTACTGGAAAAATCGGATGCATGTATTTCTGAGAGCTCAGGACCATGGATTTGGAGAGTCGTGAGCAAGGGACCCTATCAGTTAGAAGGAGATGAAGAACTATGGGTGAAAGAGCAGATTCGGAAGTCCAACGTCAATTGGCAAGGTATGAACATCACGCAATGCTCATTGCATCCCAATGAGTTTTCACGAGTGTCCTCATGTGCCAGTGCCAAGGAAATGTGGGACAGACTTCAAGTCATCTATGAAGGTACGTCAGAGGTAAGAGAGACAAAAGCTAATATGTTAATTTCTGAATATGAAGCTTTTAGAATGAAGACAGAGGAAAATATATCTGAAATGTATGCTAGGCTAACTCTATTAGTGAATGGTCTGAAAGGTTTGGGAAAGGCTTACAGTGATTATGAAATGGTCAGGAAGATTCTTCAATCCCTAACTCCAATCTGGCACACCAAGGTCACGGTTGTTGAGGAATCTAGGAACCTTCCTACCACTACCCCTGATGAGCTTATTGGATCACTGATGGCTTACGAGCTGAATTTCAAAAGAACTGATGAGGATGTGAAAAAGAAGAAGCCACTTGCTTTGAAGGCTGGTCCTAGCAGCAAGGAGAGTTCAGATGACAGTCAATCGTCTACATCAGATGATGACTCAGGTGAGATAGCAATGCTCACCAGGAAATTCAGGAAGTTTCTAAGGAAGGAAGGTAAATTTAGAAACAACAGAAGACCAGAGGTTAGAAAGAGTTCAAAATTCAAATCAGAAAACTCTAGGAAATCTGACAAGGTTGTCTGTTACAAATGCAAGAAACAAGGCCATATTAAATCTGAATGTCAAGAGAATGTGAAGAAAGTCCAACCAAAATGGAAGAACAAGAAGCCAAAAGCTTTTATGAGTACTTGGAGTGATGAGGAGAAAGATGAAGATGAAGAAGAGAGTACCTTTGAAGAAGAAAGTGATGTTAAGCTGTGCTTCATGGCTAAGGGAGATGATCAGGATGAGGTAACTTCCTCTTGTGAAAACTTTTCTTGCAGTGATTGGGAAGAAGCATTTAATGAATTGTTAGATAAATATGATTATGTAAAGAAGGAAAATAAATCACTCAAGAAAAAGAAAAATCTGACTAGTCAAGAAAATTCATTGAATGATAAAATCAGGTGCCTAGAAGCTGAACTTACCAGTTTAAGAAAATCTCTTGATGAAAGTGACCAATGTAGAGATCAATTAATGGAGATGAAAAGAGAAAATGAATTTTTACGGAAAGTTCATGATGACCTGAAACTTGGAATGCAAAAATTGGAGAGTGATGTAAAAATTGCTAAAGAAAAATATGAAGCCATTCAAGGAGTAAATCAGGAACTCCAAGAAAATTTGAAGAAACTGGAAGATGAGAATTCAAGTAAACAAGCCTCTCTTGAGAAATTAACACAAGGTAAAAATAATCTTGAAGCTGTCATGGGAATAAGAAGTAATTTTGGAAAAGAAGGACTTGGTTATAATCCAACCAAGAAGAAGGATCTAGGAGCTAGATTTATAACATTTATTTCTGAACAAGGTACATCTGAGCAGAGCCAAACGGCTGAAAAGAAGTCTTGTGAGAAAAATCAAGAAGAAGTAAAACAGACAGAAGAAAAGGGCAAAGAGAAAATGAATGCTACCTTAAATGCCAATCACCATAAGAATGTGCCTAAGCTCAGAAGTAAACCCTCAGGTCAGCCTATAGACCCTAGTTCATCAACCCATCATCAGACTTATAGAAATTTAGGGAGTCATAGGTCTGGTACAAGACAGTTGCGTCAACGCACTGGGTACCCTGCGTCCACTCAACCCATGTCCCAGGGGTTCTACAGAAATAATGCTAGAACAAACCATTGGCTGTGTCAATGCAGTGTCCAAACTGTGTCAACACATACACCCTTCTAGGATGGGTATTCCTTCGGAAATACTAAAGTGAGTCGACGCAGCCACTACAGTGCGTCAACACATCCTATGCACCAGAACCCATATGACAGAAGGGTTAGATGGATGAGTCAATGCAGTCAGGTGAGAGGGTCTACGCAGCGAACCTTCAATCCTTCAAGAGTTCAGTATTCTTCTAGAACTTCTCATCATAGATTCCGCAGTGCTTCTTGGAGTCACAATAATCATTGGAATGGGAACAAGAATAAAACTTCATACTTCTCTAACAACAGAACTGATTCAAAAAGGTCATTCCAAAAGATACCTCAACCCCATTAGAAAACTCTCAAACCTTTGAACTCCACATATCAAAAACCTCCAAAACAACAAATATGGATTCCCAAAAGCGTGTTGTCTTATTTAACACAATCATATGATGTGATGGAACCCAAGTGTATTTGGGTTCCAAAATCTCTTGTTTGATGTGAATTGCAGGAGTGCCTTGCAGCTGTACACAACATATGGTATTTTGACAGCGGCTGCTCAAGGCATATGATGGGAGATAAGGCAAAATTCTGTTTCTTGGTTGAGAAAGAAGGAGGGCATGTCACTTTTGGGGGCAACAATAAAGGTAAAATTATTGGAAAAGGTAAAGTTGGCAAAAATCCCTTGAACTCCATTGATGATGTACTACTTGTTGAAGGACTAGAATACAATCTTCTTAGTATAAGTCAACTGTGTGACAGGGGACACAAAGTTGTGTTTGATTCTCATGCATGCATCATTCTTGAAATGCATTCTGAAAATGTTAAGTTCATTGGAAAAAGAATAAACAACATGTACATGGTAGACTTGAATGATCCCGCTCATAACAATCTCTGTCTAGCTGTGAATAAAAGTGAGCTGGCTTGGCTATGGCATCGTAGACTAGGACATGCTAGCTATAGTGTCATGCATAAGTTAGCAAAATTTAGCATGGTGAATGGTCTGCCTGATGTATCATTTAAGCAAAATGACAAAATTTGTAATGCATGCACTCAAGGCAAGCATACTAGGAAGTCATTTAAATCCAGAATTGAAAATCAATCTTCTAGACCTCTTGAACTTGTGTACATGGATCTGTTTGGACCCACTAGAACAGCAAGTTTGAGTGGCAATAAATAGGGATTTGTTTTGGTAGATGACTTTTCTAGGTTTACTTGGGTGTTCTTTTTAACTCATAAGAATGATGCATTTGAAGAATTTCAGACATTCTTCAGGAAAGTTCAACAGGATGGTAAGTATACTATTTCATCTATCATGTCAGATCATGGAGGAGAATTTGATGGTTTTTACAGGGCAATGGGAATATCTCACAAGTTCTCATCTCCAAGAACTCCTGAATAGAATGAAGTGGTGGAAAGAAGAAACAGAACCCTTGTCTATATGGCTAGAATAATGTTGATCGAAGGACAACTCCCAAGGAAGCTCTGGGCAGAGGCGATAAACACAGCTTGCTACATTGCAAACCGGGCAATGGTAAGACCTCTGTCCAAAAAGACTCCATATGAATTGTTGAAAGGTAAGAAGCCATGTGTTATACATTTCAGAGTTTTTGGATCTAAATGCTTTGTTCAAAATAATCACAAACGGGACTTAGATAAATTTGAACCTAAGAGTGAACCAGCCATATTTCTAGGATATTCAAATCACTCTGGGGCCTATAGAGTCCTAAATGTCAAAACTCAATCTGTTGAAGAATCTCCACATATTATCTTTGATGAAATGAATGTCAGGTCTGAAAATGAGAATCTAGCAGAATCTTGCAGGGACAAAGATGATGGGGAGTTTCTTGAAGAAAAAGAAGAATAACATACTCAAGAGGAAGAGCCAAGGTCAAATGAGAATCTAGCAGAATCAAGCACTAGAGGTAATGCAGATGCTAATGAAGGTAACTCTCTAACCAATGTTAGAATGTTAAGAGACCACCCTCTATCAAGCATTATTGGTAATTTACATGACCCTACCAGAACTAGATCTCATTTTATAACAATTGAAGAAATGGATAATTTGGCTCTTATATCTTAAATTGAACCTAAAAATGTAGCTGAAGCCCTGAAAGATGAATGTTAGATAAATGCAATGCATGAGGAATTAAATCAATTCAAAAGAAATAAAGTGTGGCACCTTGTGCCAAGACCCAATGAACTTTCAGTAATTGGAACTAAGTGGGTCTTTAGAAATAAACAAAATGAAAATGGAATTGTGATAAGAAATAAAGCAAGACTGGTAGCACAATGGTATAACCAAGAATTTGGCATTGATTTTGAAGAATCCTTTGCACCAGTAGCTAGATTAGAAGCTATTAGATTATTACTTGCATATGCATGTTGTCATGGAATAAAACTCCATCAAATGGATGTAAAAAGAGCATTTCTTAATGGTTTAATAAAAGAAGAGGTGTATGTTGAACAACCCCCCGATTTTGAATCTATAGACTGCCCTGACCATGTTTACAGATTAGACAAAGCTCTCTATGGGCTCAAACAGGCACCTCGAGCATGGTATGATAGACTCAGCTCATACCTCACTGAGAAAGGATATTCAAGAGGTAAAGTGGACCATACTCTATTCACCAAGGTAAGAAAGAATGAAATTATTCTGGTTCAAATCTATGTTGATGATATAGTCTTTGGATCCACTAAACCAAGCATGTGTGAGGAATTTGCAAATTTGATGACCATAGAATTTGAGATGAGTCTCATGGGTGAGCTTCAATTTTTTCTAGGTCTACAAATCACCCAAAGCAAGGATGGATGCTTCATCAACCAGGCAAAGTACGTCTCTGAACTATTGAAGAAATATCAAATGGAGAATCTTAAGGTAATCAGCACTCCCATGAGCACCAACACAATTTTGGATGCAGATCTGAAAGGTAAATCAGTAGATGCAAAGACCTATCGAGGTATGATCAAATCACTCCTCTATCTTACTGCATCTAGGCCAGACTTCCAAGTTTGTGTATGTATGTGTGTTCGTTTTCAGTCTGATCCTAAAGAATCTCACTTGATTTCTATCAAGCGTATCTTTCGATACCTTGCTGGAACTCGAGATTTAGGGATTTGGTATCCTGCATCTTGCACTTTTGATCTAGTATCATACTCAGATGCAGACTATGCTGGATGCAAACTTGATAGGAAAAGCACAAGTGACTATTGCCAATTTTTGGGAGGTTGTTTGGTTTCTTGGGCATCCAAAAAACAACACTCTGTCGCACTATCCACTGTAGAGGCAGAATATGTCGCTGCAGGGAGTTGTGGCACTCAAGTGTTGTGGATCAAACACCAACTCCAAGATTATCAAACTGATCTTGGATGTGTCCCAATATTCTGTGATAACACAAGTGCCACTAACCTGGCAAAGAACCCCATCCATCACTCTAGGACCAAACATATAGAAATTAGACATCATTTTTTACGAGATGAGGTTAATAAATGAAGCTTTAAATTGGTGTTTGTAGATTCACAACATCAACTAGCTGACATTTTCACCAAGCCTCTGAATAATGAATGATTTACTTGTCTTAGGAGAGAGCTTGGATTGTGCAATCCTCATCTTGATGCCTAAATTGATTGCTTGTATTCTTCTTTGAAACCTGTTTGGTTAACTGTGCCTAGGAATAAATTGATTACTTGCCTTGCTTGAGTTGAAAATGCCTGATTTCTAAATAAGTCACAGATTTAGGGGGAGTTTAGTTTTGAGCATTTTTTTAAGGAGCACATGATAAATAAAAAGCCATTATGTCAACAATTGCATCTTCATTCATATTTTCAGTCATGCATGAATGGAGGGAGAGTTTGCATTAGTTCTTACATGCTAAGGAGTGCAATTCTGTCCCTTTAGATTAAGTGATCTGGGAATCTGAAGAGTGGTTAATAAGGCTGAGTTAATGCTGTTGCAAGACTGAGTCAACGCACTGAAAGAAACATTCTGGAAACAGGCTGGAAGTTGAACTGACTGGTTGAGTGAGTTAACACAGTCACCTGGTTGAGTTGACGCACTGACATAAACCTGGTGCAAATTAGTTATGGAATTAATTGGATTACTTTAGAAGGGTTAACGCAGCACTGGAGTTGGGTTCTCACATATCTCAGAATCTTGAAATCTTTTAGTACCTCAGTTTGTCTAAAACTTGGAGTCTTCTCAACCTCTCATCAACCATGTTTCTTCTATACTCAGTTCTTCAGCTTGTAGTGAAGTACCTCTCAATCTTCAGTATGAGGGAAGTATCTTAAGCTCCGAAATGTGAATTGATGTCATAGATTCAGGGGGAGCTAAAGTGATAATTCCTTTATAAGAGATGGTGATCTTTATTGACTGGATCTATGCAGTATTTATGGTTGGAGATCTATAAATCTTTTGATCTTTGAATGCTAAAATTCTTGAACATAAAAGTGCTGTGCATATGGAATAGTCATGGAAATATTTAATAAAACTGGGAACTCATCCATTCTTGAACTATGATGATCAAAAGTAAAGAGACCACTTTGTTCAAATGAATTTAATATCTGTATTGACTTTAAACTCAGAATAGGTTTAATAAGAGCTGAAGAAACAAACCCTATGTATATATATATCTACATGGAATAAATTGCAGAGCAATGGCAAGCTTTCGCTGAGAAACTGTCTCTATGCACCAAAGAAGTACTAAGGAGCATGTCATGAAGTGAGTTGTTATCTCTGTTTCAAAAGAAAAATAATTCATTGCAGAGCAATGGTAACTTTCCACTGAGAAACTACCTTCATGCACCAATGAACTGCTAAAAGGCATGTCATGATGTGAGTTGCCAACTCTGTTTCATTGGAGCAGAATAGTTAGCTATGCTGAGTAACCGGGAACTCTGGTGTCTGATAAATATGTGTACCCGTGTCAAAAGGCCAGCTACACTTGATTGCAAATGAGAATTTAAAAATTAAAAAAATGACAATATATATATATATATTATATATATATATATATATATATATATATGGTTGACCTGAAGCTCATATAAAAACCTATAGAGTTCATCTTCAATACTGGTTAAATTCACTTCTCTAAAGGTCTCTTGAAATTGAACAATCTAAGGGAAAGATATGAGAAAGTTCCAAGTGTGCAAATTGTTCTATCCTTATTCCATAATCATGCTCCTCTTGTTCAAGGATTTGTCTCAAATTCTTAAGATTGTTTTTCTCCACATCATTAAATGAATTAGGGGCTCTCATCATTTCTCATCATATCTCTCATAAGGGAACTTGAATTTTATCTATTAAAAATCCTTGAATGTATTTTCATCTTTTCATAATTTCAGTGTCTTTAGAATGCCTAAATACTATGGGTCTTCACTATTCCGTATGCCTACTTAACACTACATTCATGACTCATTTTGGTGGCGTCGACGCAGTGCCTCACTGCGTCAACGTAGTCATTCACTAACTCCAATTACTTCCCAGTCCGGTTCAACACAGTGAACCGGTTAGCCCTATTTGATTTGAATCTATGTCGTCACCATCTTTAAAACCTCACGACGTAAAGGCTATCATCCTCTCAGCTCCTTCCTCAATCTTCAGCTTTTCTTCCTCAGCTCCTTCCTCAATCTTCAGCTTTTCTTCCTCAGCTCCTACCTCTCTGCATCTCTTAGTCGTTCTTCCTCAGCTCATTTTCTCAACTGCTCCCGTTCATTTTTCGCGGCCATGGCGCCTCCGGAAGCAGTGAAAGAGGGCAAGAAGAAGAAGGGTCTAAATAGAAGAGCTCCCATCCAAGCTGAGGGCAAGATTGTGTCTCGTACAAAATTTCAACCTGCTCAAGAGAAGTTGCCGTCTTAGTCAGCTCCACGGAAAGGTAAAGGGAAAGAAAAGAGCTCACCGGCAAAGACAAGGGCAGCGAAGCAGAAGGAGACTCACGATGTGGTCTCCTTTAGCTCCAAGGAAACGGAAAGGAAAAGAGATAGAGCTATCTCTTCGGAAACGCCGTCTCCATCCAAGCCCGCCAACCAAAAAGAGAAAGCTCTCTACCGTAAGGGCAGAGGAGCAGTCTACATCTTTAGCTGCTGCGAAGGGGAAGCAATGTGTGGACAGTTCACATGCAAGGTCTTCTGATCCCTCTCTCACCATCAATGTAGAAGAACCTCTGAAAGTTTTTATTCCACGATATATTGTTGCTACCGATGTTGAGATGCTTGAGGTTTTTCCACAATTATTCCCCACTTTGGATATTCAGGGTTGGTGGTCTTTTGTCACAAATCATAAGATATATTACCCCACCCTCGTTAGGGAATTTTACCACAATTTGAAATATGAGCCTCAAATCCCTAAAGTCTCTTCAACAGTCAGAAATGTCCATTTTGAGTTAACAAATAAACTATTTGCTAGATCATGGAAAATTCCAATGGATAGGAGGCTAAGGCCCATCGAGTCATGGTGGGATATGAAGAGAGCGCTTAGGAGGGTCTACCTTCCCCGCCCACCTACCTCCAACCACGGGGGTCATACCACTAGCCAACCCCACCAACTCACCCACAATCAAGTGGGCCACACCTCCAACCAACCCCGCCCCTTCACCTCCATCCAAGCCCACTAAAGCACTCCAATTCAAGTGGCCATTCCAGTCACCTCCAACCAACCTCCCCTTGGCACCTCTGTCCCATCCCACCCAAGCACCTCCAACCAAGTGGAAGTCCCACTTATAGCAGAGCCTAGGTCCACACCCGGGCCGAGAGACGAAGAGCGAGTCCACCACGAGGCCCTTACTCCAACCCGCACCTTTGTCGAACTCTTGAAAATGTTTACGGACCGGTTGGATAGGATTGAAAGGACACGTGCTCCTTCACCACCCGTGAGTGCTCCATTGCTACCCTCTACTTCCGACCCTCATCCGGAGCCATCATATTTGGAGCCACCAAAGCCCGAGCCACCCGTATTTCTAACGGGTACGCTTTTCATCACCGAGCCGCTTCTTAGTTGGCTCAAGGATGGCTTGGTCCCACCTCCTTACCCATTCATGGACCCCACCCTACCACTAGTGCCCATCAACTCCTACCACACGACATTCCGGTCTAGTCACCATGTTGATACCTTGGATGACCTTATTATGGGTTTACACCGGCAATGGACGTTGACGCACTTATTGGCCCGAGGCTTCGACCAACTCACTAGTCGTAGCTTCACTCATCTGGCCCTAGGGTCCATTACCTCCGTGTGCACTGTGGGTTGTGTCACCAAGGAGATCCTCTTGTTCCTCCCTATGCCGGCCGAGCCCGACTTCATTTTCTTTTGCCCAATGGAGGAATCTTATTTTTTTTCACATGACCACCGTCCCATTCACCATGACGGATGAAGGTGACCACCCACACCTTCAAGAATTTCACAATTGGGACCGTGTCATATGGGAGCCCATCTCATGGGGTCATACCTTCTTTGACCCTTTTGACCCCTTCACTAGTGAACCTCCCGAGCTATCATATTCACTCCACTTCTTCCAAGGAGTTCACTATCACACCCCTACCCCTCGGTCTAGTTGGCAAGCCTTACCTACGTCTAAGAGTGATGACGAAGGTAGTTTTGGATCTCCTAGCCCTTCCCCACCCAAATCCCATAAGCCGCCAATGCATGAGTGGTACATCTTTGGATGTCTAGGAGTCCTCCATTCCGTCAACCATCGAGTACATCTAGTGTATGCATGGCACACATTCAGGTGTCCTGGTCCACCTTTGCATATGCATGAGTCGGACTAACCGTAGGTTTGTTTAGGGTCATGTGTAAGTCTTTGTTTCGTACCGTTTGTCTGTCGAGTGCATGTGCATATGTCAAGTCGAGTTGATCTTTGTACGCTCGCGTTGTTAGTTCCTTTCGAGTGCGAGACTTGTCAGAATTTGGGATCGGTTCTACCTTAACATATCGGATCTAGTCACATAAGGGACAAGCGGTGATTCCTAGTGAGCCTTTGAGCCGCCTCCCTTCATTTGAGAGTGACCCCACCCCGGAGTGTCCACCTCTAGCCTCCTCTCCAGCAGCGTGTGCATATCAAATCTATACGGGATGAGCAGGTGTCGATTACTTGGAGTGAAGCGTACTCCGCGCTTCCAGGTTCGGTGACGCATCCGCCGGAGCTACTCGACCAGCCGCACCCCTTACTCGACGGGGTCGAGTTCTTCCCACCCGGGGAGAATTGATGGGAATCAACACCGGGCACTGACATTTTTAATTTGCATTTGTGTCTTTTTAGTTTATTTTTATATCCTTGGGAAAACATATGTGCAATTATAAGGCTTTATAAGCCAAACTGTGAGTCTTTAGGTTTTAGTGGGTTTTTGTGCAAAAGTCCAGTAGGACCAGGAAGGGCCCCCCTCACTCCTTCTCTATTGGTCCACCTAAGCCCTAGGGGTCCATGTGGGGCTGGTCAAAGTCCTAGGTGGGCTTCTAGATAGTTTGACACTCAAAGGGGACAAGTGGAACAAAATGTCAAGATTCTAACCCCCTTGGTCAAGGGGGCGCCCCCCATTTATTGTTCTTTAATGTGGTTCCAAACCACATGGGAGAATAATATTTGAACTCCCTATTTTACCCCTCCCCAATTTAGATCTAAGGTTAATTAGGGTAATTTTACATTTCATACAAATAGATTGTAATTCACATTTTAGTAGAATTAATGATGAAAAATATGTGAATTTGGTTGGAGCCAAAGAAGGGTGCGCCCTCCTCCTCTCTCCTCCCCCCCTTGCAGATGGAATTCTGCCATTCCAGGGTGTGAGACCCATTCTATCTCTCCCTCTTATCCTCTGATTTCTATTTCTGCCGCCGCCGCCATCGCACCACCATCGCGCTGTCGCCACCATCGCCGGAGTTCTGTCCAAATCAAAATAAAACATCAACTCTAAAATTTTATCTTTTGTTCTTGTTGTCTGATCGAGCCCAAACTTTGAGGTCTTGTTCTACCTATCTCCCCTAGTCTCCCGTTTAAATTTCGTGCCATTTGGACTTTGTTTAGTATTTTTCCCATATTTCTTGTTCCCCCCTTAATATGCCATTCTGCAGATCCATGGGACAGTGTTCCCTTTTCGTATTTTTCCCACCCCCTTATCAATTTTAAGAAAATCCATAAAAATTCTCAGGTGTTTCTAACATTCACCCCTTCCACCAGTAATTTTTGCAGCACCCATAAAATTCCCCTACCCACCGGTCAAAGGTCAATTTCAGGTAGATCCCTTTCTGTCCTGAGTGTCAGTAATCAGATCTACAGAAAAAATATAGTGTTGCAAAGCCTCTTATTTCTTATCCCTTCATTGGATCGACCTACAAAAATTATATGTTGTATATCTGGGAGTCCTCTTTCCAACACCGCTGGTCTCACCTCGATCTGATTCCGGATCTGAGACAATTAATTCTTTTCGCCGAGACGCGCAAATCTGTTCCCTATGCAGGTCTGAAATAGCAATCCGGGAGAAATTCACAAACAAATACCAAAGGTCAACTTCTGGAACCGCCACTTCAGATAGTCGTTCAGGGACGTCCTGCCATCATCCCAGCCAAGCGGCGCCTTCTGAAGATCTCAGGAAGGTGACGTTCCTTTGGAAGCCGCGCCTTGCTGTCTAACGAGTCAGAACCGAGTCGGCGCAGCACCGAGTCGGGGCAGGACTGAGTCGGACCAGCAGGCCGAGTTCGCCCCGAGAGCGCTTCCAGTTTGCTGTCTGTCAACCCAATGTCGATCCTCCCGGGCCCACTTGTAGCCCTTTATCTCCCTGCGTGGAGTGGGCAAAATAATTCACTACTGTAACTAAATTTTAACCATTGTTATCGGGAGTTACCGTACTTGGCCGGGATCGCCTTCCCCATGCCCGGAGCGTGAGGGTACACTCGCTACCCTCCTCGTAGGCATTTTCTTTACGAGTATTGATTTGTATATGCCGCTGCTAGAGAGCATGTGATAGGATTATTAGCTCGTTATATCAATTATATCACCCCTGCGAGAGAGCGAGAGTGAGTGACTCGTCCCATGACTCGATCCGAGTACACACGAAAGCCGATACCCGAGACTCACTGCCGATTTCTCAACCGCGCACGGTCCAACGTTTCCCTCGCATAGGGACGATCGCGAGCTAGAGTCCCATGTCGCGTGTCCGTCCCGCATCAGTGATTCCAGCTGAGAGGGGTGTTCAGTTGCTCACCTGATCGGCGTGAAAACGTCGATCCGGACCGGAGATGAGGTGAGCGGGGAAGCGTGGGTAGAACCCGTACGCTTCGTCGGTGTAGCTTGAACCTGAAATTTCATAAAGATACACCACTACGCCTCTCGCAGGAGGGGGATCTCGGGGTGGGGGTTAATTTCATATTACAAGCAAACACTACCTCCGCACATGGAGGGGCTGTAAGCCGGCCAAGCGGGGATGGGGAATTAAGCAAAAGCCAAGTGGAAGATGACAGTCGGTTCTGCCAGCTCTCTAGATAGTGAGATAGGCAGTCGATGTCGGCTCCGCTACGGGCTCTCCCGAACTCAGAAAAGGTCGCAACTAGTGCCAAATCTTTCTGACTTGACCCAGGATGACGCCTGAATTTTCGTGGAATTTCTTGACGTTGTCGGTGGCTGGGGCAGGGTCTGGAACATGACTGTTCTGTGCTGGTTCTGGTTGCTCCCAGTCTGCTGCTGCTGGAAGACGAAGGCGCCACGAACACTCCCGGACTCCGATTAATGCGGGATCAGAACCTCTACAATTGTGGACAAGTCCTCTTCGATCCGCGACCAATGGGACTGTCGTCAGAGGTCGGAGCTGACGACGAAGACCGGAACAGTGGACGGGTGTTGGAACTGGCTTAGGGGAACTGACCTGGCGCACCTTGGGGAGAAAATCCGGAACTCCTGACTCCGGGATCCAAAAATGGTTCTGCTTCTTGGAGATGGAAGGGGACTTGAAGGAGAATCCCTCAGCCAAGTGGTGTCTCAAGAATCTCAGAACTCAGGCCGTGGGAGCTTCTACAAGTCGCTTCAGGTTGTCTGCCAGGGGCAGGATGCGCAGCCGAGCGAGATTAGCTCCTCTGGACTACTCCGATGTCGGATGAAGATGAAACCACCTCGACTGCGAAGCTGACTGGACGAGGAATCCACCGGTATATGGTACGCACTCTGAAGCTTCTTGGTGAGGACGTGGCAGTCTCCTCAAGTCGCTGGTGCTCTACTGCCTGCGAACTGGGATGAACATGGTGGTGATAGGTGATGAGAAATGGGGTAGATGGGATGGGAAATGGGGTGGATGGGTGTGGGGGAAACCCCTAGCTGTGAGGGGATCTGGGAGGGGGCAAATCAAGGTGAGGGAGGGGGAGAATGGGGACTGGAATGGGGTCTAACAGGTGGAGGGAGGGAGAGCTACGAATTTGGGTTGGAAAGGAGAGAGGGAAGGAGAGATCTCTCTCAAGGTTGGAATGTGGATTAATGGGGGTTGTTAATGGGGGTCTTGGGGATGGGAAGGGTTGTGTTGGGAAAGGGAAGGGATGCTTGGGGAGTGGGGAATTCTCCCTTGGGAGATGAGAGAGGTGCTTGGGGAAGGGGAGTGGGTGGTTGGTGGTTGGAGGGTGGAGTGGGGATAGGTGGAGGCTACCTTGGGGTTGGGAAGGAGTGAAGAGGAGTTGTGGGGAGTTGGGAAGGCTCTTGAATGAGGGGAGGGGAGTTAGAAAGTAGGAGGGAGGGGGACGAGAGAGGTAGGGGCGACCCCCTTAGAGAGATATATATATGAGAGAGAAAAGGAAATTTTGTGGAGAAAAAAACAAATACTTGGGATTTCTTTCTTTCAATAATGTATCAAAGGTTACAAATGAGAGAGGGGAGGGGGGGTATTTATAGGCACAGGACTTTTCACATGACCATACTGACCTTAGACAATTGACACAATGACCAGACAGACCAAGGAGGGGCGCCCCTGGGCCTAGCCCATTGAATTGGGCCCAATAGCCATCCTAATCAACCATATGATAGAGAACTTAGGTAAATGACTCACTAACCTAGATACCAGGCTCAAATAAAGTGAAAATTACACAATTATGACTCAAAGAAAATATGAAAATTACATGGATTGACTCAAAAAGTGTGAAGAACACAATGGCGCATGCCGACGATCCATCAGAGCTTCAAAAAATGTGGAGGGGTAAGTGATGCCCCCATCACCAATACCATCCGTTACCCGAGAGCCTTCTCGATATATTCAACGCCCTTATGGCCGCCAACACGCTCTCATTTCCAAAGGAAAGGCCAATCTGGCCGCAAAATGTGGATACCTCTCGGTATTGTGTCTACCATCGACAGTCCGGTCACAATGTAGATTATTGCTTTCACTTCAAAGATTACATATATGATCTAAATGATCAAGGCGATATTGACTGGGATGAGATGAGGCGGTTTATTGCAACTTTGAAAGCACGAAGACCTCCTCGGCAGCAGCAGACTCAACAGCCACCTCAACAGCAAGTTCAACAACCTCCTCAGCCGCAACAGGCTCCCGCGCCACAACCGGACATGGGGATTGTCCACAATCAGCTACAGGAGCACCCAGCACCTAATCAACAGTTAAACCCTGTCACCTCCTTCCATGAAGTGGAGAGGGGGCAATGGTGGCATGAAGAAAATACCTCTGTCGGGGCTATAAACCAAAGTTCAAACCAACCTCCACGTTTACTAAGAACAATCTCCCAACCAACATCTTTCCCTCAACTTTCGCGTCCTCTCTTACGCACCACCAACCAAGTTCCCTCCACCATCACCAACCCTCCATCATCTAGGCCACTCCTTATTCACCTTCCACCTTCTCACGCACCCCAACAAACCCCTCCCACTTCTATAAATCCCTTGCCAGCTAGGCCGCTCCTCATTCGCACCTCCACAAACCCTTCTCCTCCTCCTTCCACAAATCCCTTGCCGTCTAGGCCGCTCCTCATCCGCCCCTCACCGGCACCCATTCCTCCTCCCACTACCATTAACCCTTTGCCAGCGAGAACCCCCTTACTCCGACCTGCACCAACATCCACTATACCTCCTGAAAATCCATCACCTCCACCTAGGCCCCTCCTCATTCGGCCTACACCTTCTGCAACCGCCCAGGCACTACCTGCTCCTTCCAATCCCGCTCCCATTAGACCTTTGCTACCCACCACCCTAGTTTCTACCAATCCTCAGCCGACAAGGCCCCTCATAAGGGTTCCCTCTTCGGTCGCTCCACCTCAAGCACCTGTCAACCATGATATCCCTTCTTCATCTACCAATCCTCCGCCTACCCAAAACACGACAGAGGCGCAAAATTCTTAAACTATGGTGCTCCGTAGTGGATAGATATTCCACCGTGTGTTTTCACAACAGGAGCAAGAGCTCGCACAGGGGCAAGAGAAGCAAGAACAAGAACCATAATCCATACCAAGCACCCAATATGATTTGCTAAAGTATTTAGACAAGACCCCGGCTAGGATTTCTATTTTGGAACTAATTAAGAGATCCACCACTCACCAAACGGCTATGAAGCAGTATCTACAGAAGGTGATGGTCAATGAGGATATTCCAGTTGAGCAGATCACTTCAGTCTTAACTCCGGTAGGTGACCAACCGGCTATTGTCTTTTATGAACATGAACTATCTCCAAAGCCGGCCAGGAAATATGCTTTGTGCATTACTATTGATATTAACAAAGTGGCCGTTAGTCGATGTTTGGTGGATACTGGTGCATCCATAAATGTGCTTCCTCCCAGCACTTTGAAAATGTGTGGCATTCCGAACAGTGAGATACGGTCGTCTACCATTACAGTTACTGCTTATGATAACACGAAGAAGCCGCCCATGGGCATGATCACTTTGAAAGTTGGGCTGGGTCCCGTGTCAGTTACAGTATATTTTCATATCCTAGACATGGATCCGACCTTTAATGGCATCCTGGGCCGTCCATACATCCAAGTGCTTGATGTCGTACCCTCCACAAATCATCAATGCCTAAAGTTTCCACATAAGGGACGCATCATCAAAGTCACTAGTGTGCCCATTTTGCCATCAGTTGATATACACTCTGCCACATCAGTGCCTTCCATGTGGCTGGCCAACAGGCCTTTGTTGTCTGTGCCCATACATATTATCCCTCCCTTTTGCTCCATAAGGGGTTTAAAAAATAAAACACACAAGGTGTGTTCATGCCCTTATTGCATAGATCAATTTTCATAGAGCATTGATACTACACTTGCTTTTCTAATCCAATCTATTTCCTTATCTTTGCTTGTCTTTCAAGGGTAATCAAGATAAAAAACCCCTTCATCGGTCGGCCGGTAGAAGGAGGAAGTTGAACTCACACCACATCCTGCTTACAAGGTATTTTGCTATCACTTTCTTATTTTGAGGTAACCCCTCTGGTGATCACACTCCTAGAGTAGCATCTCATACTCCCTCCCCCACCTTTTATTATTATTATCATCATCTTTTAATCATATCCTTAAGTTAATTTCTTCTTCTTTTTAATGTCTATGTGACACGTTCACACTGGGGTTTAAGTTGGATCTTGAACTGTGCATTGATCTTATTCTCCAGTCATTGCCTGACTCCTTTTCTCCCTTCATCATAAACTTCAACATGAATAGGATTGAAGTAACTCTCCCTGAGCTGCTCAACATGTTGAACAGTGCTGAAGGGACTATGCAGAAAGATAAATCATCTTTTGTAATGGTTGTTGGTCGGGCCAATAAGAAAAGGAAGGCCACCTAGATATCCAACAAAGGGAAGGGAAAGAAGAAGGCCAAGAGTAAGGAAGTCACCAAAGGTGACATAGGAAAGGGCAAGAAGAATGAAAAAGAGGACAAGTGTTTTCGATACGGACAACCTGGGCATTGGAAAAGGAATTACAAGGTAATTCTAAATGAAGGTATTTTTGTCAAAGACCTTAATTTGTCATATATGAAATCCACATCATGAGTATTAGATATTAGATGTGCATCGCATATTTGTAACTCTTTGCAGGTGCCGACAAATAGAAGGCGATTGGGTAAAAAGGAGATTGAGCTAAGGATGGGCAATGGAGCTTTAGATGCTGCCAAAGCTGTCGGGACTGCACGCCTCAGTTTACCTTCAGACGTCATTCTGGAGCTGAATGACTATTATTATGTTCCTAATATCATAAAGAATATTATTTCAATCTCTAACTTGTATAACGTTGGATATACATTGGCTTTTAATAACACTAGATGCTCTATAATGAATAATGGTTTGGTGATAGCCAATGGTTCATTAGTCAATGGTCTTTATGTATTAGATACATGCTCTAATGTTATGCAGGTTTTCAATGCTAATGAAGTGAATTCTGCATATCTCTGGCATTGCAGGCTTGTAGGTGAAAAGAGAGTCTCTCACTTACACTCAAATAGGTATTTGAATTCATTCGAATACAAGTCATTTGATACCTGTGAGTTTTATCTCATGGGGAAGATGACCAAGGCTCCCTTTAGTGGACATGGTGAGAGGGCTGATGACCTTCTCAAGCTCATACACTCGGATGTGTGTGGACCCATGTTCATAGAAGCAAAAGGGGGTCAGCTCTATTTCATCTCTTTTATTGATGACTTCTCGAGATATGGCTATATGTATTTAATAAGATATAAATCACAAGCCTTTGATAAGTTTAAGGAATACAAGAATGAAGTAGAGAAATAGACTGACAAGAGTATTAAGACTCTTCGATCAGATCAAGGAGAAGAATACCTTAGCCATGAATTCACTTCTTATCTTAAGCACAATGGAATTGTTTCTCAGTGGACTCCACCGTATACACCACAGCACAATGGTGTATCCGAGAGGAGAAATAGGACCTTGTTAGACATGGTCCGATCCATGATGTCCATGTCAGGACTACCCTTGTCTCTCTAGGGCTATGCCTTAGAGACTGCAGCCTATCTACTTAATAGGATCTCAAGTAAATCTGTTCTTTCTATACCATATGAGATATGGAAGGGCAAGAAACTAAAATTTAATCATATTAAAATTTGGGGGTGTCCTGCCCATGTGAAGAGGAACGATTGTGATAAGCTTGAGGCTAGAATCAATACATATAGGTTTGTGGGATATCCAAATGAGACCTTTGGATATTATTTCTATCACCCTTCTGAGCAAAGGGTCTTAGTGGCTAAGAGAGTTATATTTCTAGAAAAAGAATATCTACTCCAGAAAAATAGTGAGAGCCAGATAGAATTGGACGAAGTCCAAGAACCACAACCTCAAGACACTATCTCATTAGATGAGACTGAATCGGTTAATCCTACTCAGAGTGAAACACAGACACTATGGAGATCTGGTAGACTACCAAGAGAACCTGAGAGATATGTTGGACATGTCACAGAGAGGTCTTCTAAGGTATGTATCAATGAGGATGAAGATCCACAATCCTACCAGGAGGTCATCAGTAGTGCAGACTCCGAGAAATGGCAAGAGGCAATGAATTCAGAGATCCAGTCCATGTACACCAACAAAGTTTGGAACTTAGTTGATGTACCCGAAGGGAAAGTCCCTATCGGCTACAAGTGGATATTCAAAAGGAAGATCGGTGTAGATGGATACATTGACACATAGAAGGCCAGATTAGTGGCGAAGGGTTATCGTCAAAGATAAGACATTGACTATGATGAGACATTTTCATCAGTGGCCATGGTTAAGTCAATCAGAATCTTCCTTGCCATTGCTGCATACCTGGATTATGAGATTTGGAAAATGGATGTGAAGATAGCTTTTCTTAATAAAAATCTGTCAGAAGAGGTGTACATGGTACAACCTGAAGGATTCACCACCAAGCTTCATCCTAATAAGGTATGTAAACTTTAGAGATCCATTTATGGATTGAAGCAAGCATCTCGGAGCTGGAACTTGACATTTGATGAGACTATCAAATCTTTCAACTTCATTTGGAATGAAGATGAACGTTGTGTTTACAAGAAGGTCAGTGGGAGCTCTGTGACCTTTATGGTCCTTTATGTTGATGACATCTTACTCATTGGGAATGATGTAGGGATGTTGACATCAACTAAGTCTTAGTTGTCCAAGACCTTCTCCATGAAAGATTTGGGAGAAGCATCCTATGTGCTGGGCATAAGGATCTACCAAGATAGATCTAAAAGGATGCTAGGATTATCCCAATCCATGTACATAGACACTATCCTCAAAAAGTTTAGGATGGAAAATTCCAAGAGATGTCTCATTCCCATGAGACACGGAATTTGCCTATCTAAGGGGATGAGCCCTAAGACATCTGAGGAGGAGGTACACATGAATAAGGTACCATATGCTTCGGCCATAGGGTCAATCATGTATGCAATACTATGTACACGGCCTGATGTTGCCAATGCTTTGAGCATTGTCAGTAGATATCATGTAAATCTAGGCGAGGAGCACTGGAAGGCAGTAAAGGGCATCCTTAAGTACTTGCGGAGGACTAAGGATCTTTTTCTGCTTTATGGAGAAGAGGACCTACAGCTTAAGGCTTACACAGACTATAGTTTCCAATCAGATCCAGATGACTGCAAGTCCATGTCTGGATTTGTATTCATGTTGAATAGAGGGACAGTCAGTTGGAGAAGCTCCAAACAAGATACGACTGCAGACTCGATGATGGAGGTAGAATATATTGCTACGGCTGAAGCTGCTAAGGAAGCCGTCTGGATGAAGAAATTCATCTTGGAACTCAGCGTAGTTCCCCAGATATCAACTCTCATCCCATTATTTTGTGATAATAATGGGGTCATCGCCCAGGTGAAGGAACCTAGGTCTCACCAAAGGTCGAAGCATATTCTGAGACGCTTCCACCTTATTCGGGAGATTGTTCATCGTGGAGATGTGGCGGTAGAGCGTGTACCGTTAGAAGATAACATAGTAGATCCACTGACCAAGCCTTTGACACAGATTGTGTTTGAGCGCCATCAGAATAAGATGGGCCTCAAAGTTGTGGGAAATTGGTTGTAGTCCAAGTGGGAGATTGTTAGTATTGGGTGTGCTACAGGCTAATTTTGGATCGGGTAGACCCGATAGTTGTACAATCTTGTTCATCATTCATAAAGTGGTATTTGAGCATAAATTTGTAATTGTATATTACTTTACGATGTCCCTATGATATGTGGTTGTAAAGTCAACTTGAGATGGGATCTCGATCATGAGACTGACTTTACATGGACACATACCTTAAAATTATTCCTAGTTGGAGGGTAATCACTCGGGGACTTTGATTACCTATTTAACCAGCACGCATGATGTGTGTGTGAGCAGTCTCATGGTCACTGGTGCGGGGCACCAACACATATGTGTAGGTGTACGTCTTGGGAGGATGTACACTGAACTGATCCGCTATTGGATCTTCAGATGGTTAATTATACCTAATGTCAACTGAAGATCCAATTGTCTCAGTAACATCGTTGGTCCTTTGACCTGAGACATTGATCGGATCTTACACGAGGTCTAGAATGGTTTAATGAGTTGGCTCAGTGACTTTAACCATAAGTCATGAATTGCCAAGTCATTAACCATTTCAGGGTACGTGTGAAGATCATCAATGGTCAAGAGGGGATCGCTCACTGTCGGGTATATATCAGACAGTTAATGGGTCATGACACTGATCCTCCGTTAAATTCCTGACCAAGGTCGTGTGAGTTCGTTTAGAACGGACGTCATACACTTTAAGAAGGTCGTGATCAAATGGCACGATCATGGGGTTTGACAGTTACCATACCCTCGATCGAACCAGACTCATAAAAGGAACGAGGGATTATAGCAATGCGGCAACTGTAGACTTACAGGTACCTGACAAGGTGGTTTGAACCTGACGTCCTCTAGGATCACGCGAATTTACTTGACCCAACGTGATCAAAGGTTCTGAATAAATTAAACTATCATTCGGCTCTAGTAGAAGCGAATAATGAGTTTAATTTACTTCTAATTGGTAATTGGAAGTTAATGGGCCTTAAACTAGAGTGACTATGGGCCTAGAGGTATATGAACGCATCTTGGAGATGGGACGCGTCAATCAAAATAATTTATTTTTAAAAAAAATGGGGTAAGGAGACGGTCTATCGCGTGACCGTTTCTTCATCAGGCGATCGCTGGTACGATTATTTTTAACACCAAGATCTGTCGACGGCGAACTCCGACGGACCTTGATTAAAACAACGATTGCGATCAATCTACTTAACAGAATTTGGGCAAATTAGTATAATTGGAAAGAGCACTAGAATGGGAATAACATGACATGCTTTAATTAAAATTTCATCCCTGGGATACTAACTTAAATTGAGGTAAAGTGAAGACGATGAAACTTTAACACACCCTTGATTAAAACAATGGATACAAACGGTATAGTAAATAAAAATTAGGTAAAATAGCATCATTGGAAAGAGGACATTAAAATGAACATGCTAGCATGATTTAATTAAGGTTTAGCCCGAGAGACACCTACCTTAATCGATGGAAAAGGAAGAGGGGAAAACGCGCGCCGGAACCGTAAATCGAACCGCTCCTAAAATGCCAAAATTCGCCCAAGTCCGGTCACGATCGACCACGCCGCCGGCCAAACGATCAAATGAGGGTCACCAGAGGTCGAAGCCCTCTATTTATAGAGCCTAAGGATGGTTCTAGAGATCGAATCGAGCTATAGAGTCCAAAGGGAAAAAATCGGCGAGAAAATCGGGGGTGATCTATATCCGCCGCCGCCGTCGCCAATCGACGCACCTAGGGTTAGGGTTTCAAAGGGCAAAACGATCTTCTAACATGGGCTAAGAGATTGGGTCCTATTTGAGCCCATTAGAGCGCGAATTAAGGCCTAATTAGATGGTTTAAGTTATTATTATAAAATTACGATTTTTAGACTTAGATTCCAAATTGGGCCTAAACCAATTTTATTTTGGGTTCGTTCCTTTAGTCAAAGTTGCTGGAAATAATATTTTACATGAGATGCATATTTTTATAAAAATCTCAATTTTGGGTCAAGAAAATAATATTATCTTATTCATTAAAAAATAGATTTAAGTAAACAAATATTATTTAATTCCAAAAATATAGATATTATCTTTTTATTTACTTTAAATATTCCATGATGCTACAGTTTAGCTTTCGCTATTAAATTGTTAGAGCTTTTTTTTTGGAGTGTTGTGGACTTTGTCGTTTACTTTAGTGCAACAAATATTCTGTGTTGGGTTTCCATATCTTTCTAGAAGTGGTTGTGCCTATCTTCGTCATGAGATGGTCTTGTTCTTTGTCTAAAGATGTGAAAGTTTACTTTCCCTTTGCTCAAAGATTTGTGCCTACAGTGTTCTTTAAAACTAGGACATCATTACATTTTTTAGTTTCAATATGCTCATGAAATATTGAAGTTAGCTTCTGAATGAGTTCTTGTTCTGGAGGAAGTAGGGAGCTGTGTCAGGTTGTATTTTCACTAATGTTAATTCTTGTTGCACATAAGGTAGATATTCTTTTTTCTGCACGGTTTCGTACTGCCAAAGGAATCATAGGAGAAGGTTGTTACATTTTCATTTCATGGATAACCTGTAGAATTCAATCATGGGAGTGGTGTCATAGTAGCTATTATAAGTTGCACAAATATCTCGAGGTCAGTATGTTTGTTCTCTTTCTTGCTGTAGAGATAGCATATTGATTTTTACATAGCTCAACAGCTAATCAACTTTGGGTAGATTTGTTTTAATTTGTTTTGAAGATGCAGGATATTGATCCTAACTAGCTAGTGAACTTTGAAAGTAACTTTTTTGATAGGATGTGCATAAATGTATACTTGTAATAGAGGGGATTTTTTTTGTTAGCCCACCAATTTGCTATTTATATATGAATATGTAGTGTTCATGACACTCTTTTTTACATGCGGCAATGAACATCATAATTATATTGTTACTGTAGCACTTTGCTCTATCTTTGCAAGTAGCAAGTTTGATGATGAGAGTGAAATAATATTTTAGAACTTTCTTTCAATGGAGTATTTGCATGTTCTTCAATTTCTGATTAGGTATGATGTATGCACTCAATGTTTTGTTCCTTATTACAATTTGTTTAAGTAAGTCTTTACACTAATAAATTAGCTTGCTTTGGATAGGGGCTTACTCTGAATAAGCTAGAATCAAGATAACAGCAAACCGGATATAATTTGTTTGTATGTATGTATATATGCGTGTGTATTATGAATGTGTTTATAGACACATAAACCCAATATAAGCATTTGTTATATGTTTTGAAGTCTACTATTTGTGAACTTGATGATGTATGATATCTTAGATTTCTTTATTGTTAATGAGAACCATCTAAAGTTGACCATTAGTCTAGGAGTTCACTGATGAGCATGACTGTAAGAGCGTTGGAAGATGGAGCAAAGTGCACGATGGATGATATATCGGATTTCTTTATTTTAGCAAAAGCTTGACTCTAAAAGTCTGCTATTTATGCTACTCACCACCTTAAACAATGGGTACCTAGAGCAACTTTAATCCCCCCATATACTTGCACACCTAGGCCATTGAAGTTCCAGTTATAAGTCTTTTAGGCCGTCTTTGACAACGGCTTGGTCCCTCGGTTAGCCGACACCGGCTAACCGAGGGGCCCCACCTCCGCTCGCCCTCCCCCTCACACAATCGGCTAACCGAGGGTCGATTATCTCAATCGACCCTTCGGGGTCGGTTAGCCGCCCCCCTTACCCGGATGTCAAAGGTGCCCTTAGAGTTTGACGTGTGGATCTGCCATTCTGTTGTCAGAGAACATGATGAATGCAGCTAATATTGGGTTAAATTTTCCTATCTCATTCTATGAGCTTTTAACTTCACGCTGATTGTTGAAACTTACCCCCCCCCCCCCGGAAGAAAGGCATGGAGCTTAACTTGTTAGTTGTTAGCAGTATTCTCTTTGTTTGTGCAGATGTTTGAGACTCAGAATTAACGATAGCCACTTTTTGACTGTAGTAGTTCACTATTTACTTTACAAATGCAAATTCAGAGCCAAATTTGGTTGCTTATTATGTTACTTATTTTCATTTTCTCTTTACTATCTCAAATTAATGGCATGCAACTGTGGCTAACTTTGTATAACTAGTCCTCTCTGGGAAATTTTGGCTGAGATAGGTATCTGTGTACCTGCTATTTGCTGTGTTGTAGTAAATCTGAGTATGTAATATATAAACTCAAGGAGATGGCCATATGGGTAAGATAGCAGAGGAGGACATCTGGCCAATTTGTGTTCAGTTTGAGAGTGGACAAAGGCAAATGTGGAAAGATAACACTTTCAGACAAAGTCAAGTTTTTGCTAAAAGATTGATACCTAAGAATTCTCATATTTCCAACAGCTATATCTACAGGAAAGAAAAGGGATTTTTTTTGGCTAAAATAGTATTAACATGGTCTCAACTGGGAATCCATAAGAATGATGATTTGCCATCTAAACTTTAGTCAAGACATTCCAAGAGTGAACAGCTTCAAACATTTGCTTGTCGATCTAATTCACGTGGTCTTTCATATGCAAGTGCACCTGATGAGCACACTTCATCTTCATTTGTTGTTTCAGTGTCAACAAATTTAATTTTGAGAACCATTCATTCATTTAATCTTTTAGTGTTTATTGCATATGTTTGTATGCACAAAATTTTTGATTTAGTTTTTCCAAATTTTAGCTGGTTGTGCTATCAATCTATGGAATTGTACATTTGTCTGAGCAATGCATTCTAGTTTTTTCTTCTGGTTACCAGGACGAATTGACTAGATAAAAAACCACTAGTTTTTCTTCCAGAAATTTAAGTGCAATGTTGTGTTTATTGTGTGAATAAAAGATCCATTGGGCCCAATTTTTTTTGGATCTGAAATTTGAATCATAGTTTAAATTTTTAGATCCAGATTTGGCCTAATTGCAAACTTCCAAATTTGTAGTTTCGGATCCGAGACTGCAAATTGGAGTTTCGGATCTGGGACCGCAAACTGGAGTTTCAGAGCTGAACTATAGTTTCAAATCCAGGACTGCAAACTACAGTTTTGGATCCGAAATTGCAAAGTGCAATTTTGGATCCGAGACTGCAAGCTGTAATTTTGGATCCGAAACTACAAATTTGGATCTTTCTTTCCTACTACCAAAAGAAATATATATTAAGATTTGGGGTCAGATCCGGATCCAAAAATTTAAACTCGGATTCGGGTTAGATTCAGATCCGAAATGTCAGTTTATTTTGGATTCAGATAGGGTTCGGATCTATGTTATCGGATTTAAACTCAGATCATGAAGGATCCGATCCGTTGACACCCCTATTCTCCACAAGTCCTATGCAACACTACTAAGAGCCACGTGTCTTCGAAGGTAATGCATGGCCAACACATGTTGCCTTGCTTACATGCATGCTTAACTAGCGTGGAAACCCATGCATCCAACCCTTGTGCCTAGGGATGTCAAAAATATTCGTAAATCTGGTTACCCGCATCTCGACTCGTGATGGGTCGAATAATATCCGAATAAATGGATATGGATTCGGGTTTGGATATGTTTAAAATACATGTTGCATATTCGAATAGGGTATAGATTTAGTCCACCCAAATCTATACCTGATCCGAACCCATTCTTAATAACTTATTGTGCATGTTAGGCCTATGATTTTGACATGAATTAACCCGTTGCCCTCCTTGTTGGGTTTATGAGTTTCACATTCATGCTAAAATTGTAAGGACATTTTTATAAAACATAAAAATTACTTTGGTAAGAAAATTATTGACCGAACTTCTCTTTTTTCACTTCTCATAAATCCCACATTCTCTTCGATATGGACGTGGACTCATGATTTATAGATGGATATAGATATTCGTCGATATATCCATACCCATAATGGATATACTCGTATCCATACTCGCAAAAATAATAGGGTACTATTCGGGTACGATATTTATAAAATTTTCACAGATAGGATATGATATTAGTCTACCCAAGCCGAACCCGATTCATTTACATCCCTACTTATGCCCTGCATGCCTAACTAAAGCTGTCAATGGGCCGACGGGCCGGCCCGATAGACCCGCGGGCTTGGCCCGATTTCGGGCCGAGCAGTAAGGCCATTTCCGGCCCGCGGGCCCTTAATCGGGCCTAAAAATAGGGGCCCCGACTAGACACATGGGCCGGGCTCTGGCTTTGAGTTTAGCCCACGGACCGGGCTCTGGCTTTGAGTTTGGCCCACGGGCCGGCCCGGCCCATTCTCTTTTTTCTCTCTCTTCAAATTTTAAAAAATATTTAGTTAAAATTATATTATTTTACTTAATTAAAAACTCTCTTTTCTAACAAATTCCTAATTAACATCAAAATTCTAATTAATTTAGTGAGATTATAAGTTTTGTATTATTAAATATATTATTTTTTATTTTTATTTAAATTTTCAGGCCATGCCGGGCTTTAGTCGGGCTTTATAGTTTTTTAATAGTGTCAGGCCTGGCCCGGCCCGGGCCAGGCTCGGGCTTTAATTTTGAGGATTCAGGCCCGGGTCGGGCCGACCTAAGCAGGGCCCGGCCCATTGACAGCCCTATGCCTAACATATCCAACCTTCCATGCATCCAAATCCGCAGCCCATGAGCGTGATGGCCCATTAACCCAGCGAAGAAACTCGCACAATAACCATGCCCACACAACTACAATTACCATTTAGTCCCCAAAAATAATATCATTAATGAAATTTACATAATCATGCAATATCTATTTTTCTTAAATAAATCTCAAGTCCCACTCATTAATGTATACCTCACAATTTACTTAATTACATGACAATTAAAATTTAATGTGAGACTTGAAGTCCCAAAAGGATTGACAAATCAAGAGGGAGGGTGAATTGATTTCCCAAATGTTTAAAATGCAGCACACAAGTAAACTCCGATCGGAATGAAATAAGCAAAAGCTGGATAACACGATATAGATCGGCGCTCTACCACACACGATAAGAACGGGGATAGATGATAAGAAGCAAATCACGATGCACCAGAGATTTTTATGTGATTCAGCCACACCCCTGTGCAACCTACGTCCACCCCTCACGGTGTGTGAAGATTAACCACACTAAGAAAACATAGACACAAAAATCGAAACTTTGTCTCCAACACGATGCCCTACATCAACACACACACGCACATAGAGAAGTATATTCTCCACACTCTTATCTACTCATTGTTCAAAAGTTTACAGATCAACGCTCAAAAAACAAATCAGAAATAAATGATTAAAAATCAGTCTAAGCTCCCCCTGTCAAAGTGTGTCTGTCCTTCTTCACTCAGAGTTCTTTGTAGAGTCGAGTTGGCAGATGTAGAGGGGGGGCGAATAGATCTGCCCCCTTAAAAATTTTACAGTTACAACGATGATTCTCTTATGGTAGATAGACAGAAAGAGCGATCACAGACAAAACATGTGAAGTGCACTAGAGATGAAGATTGGTGTGTGATTATGAATACTTGATCAACTACCTGTGAATGTGAGTAGAAGAGATGGATCAATCACATAATCATCCACGCAGAAACACAGGATTTTTAGGTGGTTCGGTAGCACCTCTGTGCTCACCTACGCCCACCCCTCACCCAATTAAGTGAGGACCACTAGCTGCAATGGCAGTAGCAATTCAGGGATATATCCCCAAAACACACTACTGATTCACAACTTCAAAACACACACACGCTGATTCATAGCTTCAAACGCACACACACGCTGATTCACAGCTTCACACACACACTATAACAAAAGCTGTTCGAAAAGAGAAAAATAGAAATCAAAAAACACAAGAACACAATGTAGCTTCGAAGAATCACTTTAGATGATCCTCTGATACTCTGTTTCAATCAAGCTGGGGGGTCACTCTTCTTTTCTCTTCCTTTTTCAGATCTCTCCTTCTCTAACTCACTCACTTTCTTTTCTCTTCTAAGACTGCTCTCGTACTCTGGGCTCAGATGGGAGAATTCTTTCTCTCCTTTTTCTCTCTTTTTGCTTCTGCTTGTTGCACTTGTGCTGTTGGGAAAAGGGTTTATTTATATCCTAGATAATTGGCCGAACGTATTCTTCTCTAGTCCACTGATCCATATTTTTAGGCTAATGAGGAATATTCCTCATCCTTGGAGCCTTCCAGAAGTTGAGGTACGATACCCGTACCATCTGCTAATAATTGGCCTCTCAGAGCATGTGCGCGGGGCTGACTCACACGCAGACATATTTGGGCTAGTCTTTACATCTTTGTCGATCGGATTAAGGAGTATGTCGACAGCCTCAATAAGTATTTCTGGATTCTGCTAAAATTGGTTGACCGAACTTTGTTTTCGGTTGACCGAGCTAAAGCTAAACAAGACTTCTGGATAAAGTATCTCTTGTTGACCTATCTTCTTTTCTCACCTCTGTCAACCTGCCTTTTTACCTCTATCGACTTTGGCATCGTGTCTTCTGCTCCTCTGTCGGCCTATCTTCTTACTCATGTTGACCTTAGCATCGTGTCTTCTGCTCCTCTGTCGACCTATCTTCTTACTCCTGTCGACCTTAGGATCATTTCTTCTACTTCTCTGTCGACTAGTTGTATGATCTTGTCAACCAAGCTCTTTATACTCTTCTTCTGACTTTGATGGTTCAGTCGACCGGCTGTTCAGTCCTGTCGACTGGACAATTCATTACTTAGTCAATAAGTGAGGGAAAGCCATCTTATCTAAGTGCACTCAGATTTGATCATTAAGATATTCTATAATGATTCATAATTAGAATATCATCAAAACCAATAACACAACATTCTTATTTTCACTTCTCTACTACTGCACTCTTACTACTGCACTCCTGAACACTTGTGCTTTCACCTTCTATTGCCTCTCGGCATCCTTAAAGCTCTGTGCCGCATAGATGCTCTGGTAGACCTTCTCGTTATGATCCTTCTTCTTCCCCTCATTCTTGTTTACGTTCTCGTTCTGCTCCTCTGCTTTTTCTGCTTGTCGTTCTGCTCTACAACCTTTTTTTTTATTTTGCCCTAATCCTGATGAGAGAATATATAGGAGTAGGGTTTCTAGAACCTTCCTTCCGTGTGAGAGGAGGGATACCAATGTCAGGTGTCCTTTTCGTACAGTCTCACGCACGCGTCGTACATGATCAAGGAATATTCTCCGCAACAATTTATATTCCTCGTAGGATGACCTGTGAGCATACTACATGACAAAGAGTTAGCATAAAATAACATATTCCAATATAATATAGCGGCTATCATAAGTCTTAGTCACCTATCTCCTCAGCTGACATCGCCTATATCAACAACTTAGTAGCTCAGCTTCGACTATCTCAGCAGCTCAACTTTGACTATCTCAGCAGCAATTCGCCTATCACAACTTGACTTACTTTGACTATGTCAATGTACATAGCCTATCAAATCATCGGCTATAACTATCTCAATCGGCTTAGCGGCTTACTTCGCCTATCTCACCAGCTCAAGTTTGCCTATCTCATCCAAGACTCAGCGACTATCACACTCAGCTCTGCCTATCTTCAGCGGGTAACACACTTCAACTCCGCCTATCTCATCTTAAGCACACAGCAGCTATCTTATCTTAGCTTTTCTCTACCTTTCTGCCCTGCGACTAACTCAACCTTGCTCTGCCTATCGTCTCATACTATCTTCGCCTCTCTTAACATATAGCGACTATCTCACTCCAAGTCCAACTATCTTCTCACAACTTTTCTTGGACATCGCCTATCACAGTAGATTTTCATCTTATTTCTAGAGCCATTCAACTTGATCTTACCTTGGGCATCTTTAGATCATAAGATTGATGTTTTGCTGCAACATGTCTCAAAAATAGATTAGACTCTCAATATACAATAGAAATCAAGATAAATGTAAACTTATGACTTTAATGAAATTCAATGATCCTCAGTCATTTGTGAACATTAAATTCATCTAACCTAGAGTTTTCTTATTATCAAAATCAACCAAGAGTCTAACAAGACTGATATTAACCACGAGAATTGCATAATTATTTACATTAAAATCCAAAAATAATATGTGTCGCATGAATAAACATATAAAAATATGCACTCCTCTACCTTTAGCACAGATGTATTCCCTATGGCCAAGTTTGTTTACTAAATAAGTTAAGATTTTTTTAAATATATGCTCCTCTAAAAAAATTTATTGTCAAATACATCCCTCATTTAGACATATTATCATGAATACCCTCCAAATACCCTGAATGGTTGTAGTTATGCCCTCGTCGTAACTCTCTTGTGTTTAACCCGAGTTAAATGTGAGTTAAAGAGTAAAATATCTAACCTATCCTTAATTAACAAAATAAAAAATAAAAAATTACATATGTACCCCTCTAAAGTTCCCTATTGTCAAATATACCTCTCATTTAGGCATATTGTGAAATATCTCAAAAGGTTGCGATTATGCCTTCGTCGTAAATCTCGTGTGTTTAACTTGAGTTAAATGTCAGTTAAAAAGTAAAATATCTAACCTTTCCTTGGTTAACAAAATAAAAATTAAAAAACCATGGTTATCCTCTCTCTCTCTCTCTCTCTCTCTCTCTCTCTCTCTCTCTGCGTTGAAACCCTGGTCAAGGGGGAGTAGCAAGGAGAGGGGGGCCTTACCGACGGTGGGAGATCTAGGGGGGCATAGTAGGAGGTGGAGTGGGCCTTGCCAGTGATGGGAGGGGGGTGGAGGAGGTGGAGGGGCCGGCAGCTCTAGCCCATGGTGAGCCCGACTGCGACCTGGCAGTGGCGGGAGGGTGAGGGGAGCAGCAAGGAGAGGGGGGGCCTCACTTGCGATGGCGGGGGGAGGAGAGGTGGAGGGGGGGCTCGTTGGCGATGGGAGGGGACGGAGGAGTAGGAGGTGGACGGGTGGGGGCAGAGCAAGAGGTGGAGAGGGGGGCTCGTCGGCAGTGGGTGGGGGGGCCTCGTCGAAGTAGCAGGGAGAGGGGGATTGGTCAGAGGTGGGAGGGGGAGGGCAAGGAGGGCGCTCTCTCTCTCTCTCTCTCTCTCTCTCTCTCTCTCTCTCTCTCTCTCTCTCTCTCTCTCTCTCTCTCTCTCATTAAGAGTATTTTAGATATTTCACATACCTTAACTGTGTTAGATGCATATTCCATGAAATATTTACCTTCCGTCAACGGTAGTAAATAGGGACATAACTGTAACATTTATGTCTATTTGGAGGGTATTCATGATAATATGCCTAAATGAAGAGTATATTTGACAATAAGAAATTTTAGACGGGTATATATGCAAAAAAATAAAGAGTATATTAAGTATTTCACATACTCTAAAGGTGTTAGATGGTATATTTCACCGAATATTCACCTACCATCGATGGCAGTAAATCACAAGGATATAATTGTAACATTTACACCTATTTGGAGGGTATTCATGATAATATACCAAAATGAGGAGTATATTTGATAATAGAAATTTTAGAGGGGTATATATGTAAAAAACCTAATAAGTTAAGGGGATACCATAACTGGAGTTAGCTTATACCAAATAATAGGCAAATTTGCTTTGATCTGGGGATAGCATAACCTGAGATATCTCCTCGAGAAGTATGAAAATCTCTTGAACCATCTCTTGAACCCTCTTATTCTGGCTTTACCTTGGAACAGTCTACCCCACCCTTAACCTGGATACAAGCTAATATATCCTAACCGAGCCCGAATAAGATATCTACACAGTCAAACCTATTAGGATGGGTAAGGGTGGGATACCCGCCCCTAGTCTGCAAACAAATAGAGCCCTATGTATTTTTGTTTCTCTAGCTAAAGTGACATAAGCACCCCAATTCCTAAAGGTAAATATTGCTCCTCAGTGTCATGTGTTGGTCTTCTGCTCCATCAAAATTCACTTTGATTTGCTCTATTATCGATGGTTGTCACTTTACCCATGTGATGCCTCCATCCTTGATTAGAATCTGAAATCCCCATTACTTAACCAGATCTTGCTCCTGGATCAGACCCAGTGACACCCCTAACTCACAAATTTGTATGTCAGGGAACATGCTCATTCAAAAATAGAGTTCAGATAGTCCGAACTATCGAGTAGAGTAGACCTATATCATGGGAATCCCGATGTCGGCAAGAATGGGCATTAGTCAGAGGATCCATAAGACAAGTGGAGGGGGGGAGACTCTCCAACAGTCAAGTTAGAGCTGAGTAGAGGAGTACTTGGATGCATAGAGCCACATGCCTAGCTGAGAATGGATAAGCTAATGAAAGATAACTGAGATGCCGCTTAGTCCCTATGATATGGGACTAAATTCCCTTCAATTTGGATGTTCTCACGATGAGTAATACCCATTGCATCTTACTATAGTGCAACAAAAAAGATATTATTTTTATTTTTTTAAGTTACTTGAGGAGAAAACTATCCAGTCATAAAGTGGATCAAATGGGTACAAAAAATAGAATAAAAAATAGGCTCCCTTAATGGGCTAATTTTAATCGGCCCATTTTTGCCAGAAAAAGACATATATTTTCTTTGCTGAAATTTTTGATAGCCCCTCTGATCAAAGATAGAATAGTACAATTGTGCAGCTTACTTCTCAAGTAACCTAAAAAATTTAAAAATTACATATATATATGAGGAGGGTAAAATCTACCCGACCCATGCGGCCCACTAGTGCCAGGTCTGCATCGGCCCAAGCCCTGCTGGGGGCAAAATAGGTCATTCGATAGCTAACGGCCCATACCAGACGACCCAATGAAGATACACAGGAGATTCGCTAGCCCACAAGGGACATCGACACGGGCATCTCGGGCGCCGGATGACTCTCCAGCGACCGAACGTTATTCCCGTCATTGTCGGCCTCTATTCTAGTAGGGGCGAGCACCCGCCTAGAGTGCCATGAGACTCGCCCGAAGGCTACACTGTCCAAATAAATGGGCACACAATGGGAAACTCCCCACGATCGTTGGGAGGCGTTACCCCACGACTCACGCCTTTCCCTGTTAAGGGATGGGCCTCCACTGCTAGGACAATGAGTATAAATAGACCACCAATTAGATGGCAAGGGGACACAGACAGACAAACATACACGAAGGCATGCACCCACAGAGAGAGAGAGAGAGAGACACCCCTACAAGAAGGCAGGCCCATGCGGGGAGACGCTAGGAAGAGGAAGGAGAGATACCAGAGAGGGCTGACCTCCGAGCACGTTTTCTGACACGACGAGCACTCTCTGAGCACTCGCCAGATACGATAAGCACATCTATAGACTCCACTCCGACTTGCAGGCTTGACCATTCCACTCTCACACCCTCTCATCTTCTCTACTTCTTGCTACTTTTCACCTCGCCACAGTTCTTACTAAAACATCGGAGGGTTGTCCCCTGGGGTAACGCCCAGGGCTCCTTCTGACTTCTTTTTCCTAGTGTTTGCAGGCTTCCACGGATGGCTAGACGTCCTTCTCCAATCAATCAAATCTTTAAAGTGTGATATGAGACCCGGGAGACCATTTTTCCGCCTCTACAATATATGTTTTCTTTTGACTGCACTGTAGTGTAGCAAGTGGAACTCTCTCCAGATTGGGGGATCCCTCTGGTTGGGCTGCCCAGTGGCCTCGCTCATCCTAGCTAAGGTAATGGGTCTGCATGTGGCCTGGTGGCCAATTTACTTTCCAAGGTCCATATAATTGGTAACACTATTCTACATGGTGATAAAATCAAACTATCCAATGCACATAACAGGCAGCCAAATCCATCCCACAATGCACTCCCTTTTCGTTCATGCAGAGACTTGAAAGCCATTAGCAATGTACATAGCTCACGTGTTCATTATGAGAAAAAAATGTTCTCTCTCCTCAGTGACGTTTCCCCAGAGTGTTCCCGTCCGCCCCTCCCGTTCCTTCCCCTTCCACGGCGGTAAGCTCTCCTGCTCCAGCGGCTTTCCGACGATGGCCGGTGGGGGGGGAGGCCTTGTACCTCCCCCTTCCCTCTCTAGTCCAGCCTTCCCGCCCCTGCCTCCCGCCGTCATCGCTGCTAGCCAGGTTTGTTTGGACGTACCCGTCCTCCCTCTTCCGGCTGCGAGCAGTCCTGGGGCTGCACCTCCCGGAGCGTCCACCGGTGGGCTTCGCCTTGGGCCTGCCTCTCCCTCGCTTGGAGGCCCCTCCGGCGTCGGTGGTTCGCGCTCCCCTATCGCCACCGTCCTTTGCTCCGCTCCTGGGTTCGGCAGTTCAGGCGCGAACGGTAGTCGTCATCCTGGCATCTTGGCATGTCCGGTTGAGGATGGGGCTCCCCTGGATGTTCCAACGTCCTCTTCTGGTGCTCTGCCTCCGGCCGCCTGGGTGGCTCCCGGCTCACCTGCGCCCCTGCCCACCGGCGCTAGAGCTCAGGCTCGGCTCTCCCTTCTAGCCGGCAACCTCTCCACCGTGTCCCACCCAACCAACGCCCGCCACGTTCCACTCTAGCGCACTACCGTTGGCAGGAACTTTTGCTTCGACCCCCTCCCTTGTTGACCTCTCCCCAGCGTTGACCCATACCCTTCGAACCACTGCCTCGCCAACTTCAGTTCCTCTATTACCTTCCATGTCACCTGCCCTTGATGGGACGCCGGACCAAACCGACACTCTATTTTCGCAGTGTGCAACCTCCCCTCCGATCGCCAACCTTGGGCACCCACCCTCCCCATCAGCATTGGCGTGTGGTGATGCTTTGGGTTCCCCCTGCTTTTGCTCCACTCCAGTGCACGGTGGTTGCCCCACTGTCGCATGCGTCTGGCTTCTTGCCAGCAGTGGCTGGTGCCCGTCTAAGCTATGCATGTGCCTGGACCTGCTGCCAAACCCGCTGGCGGTGGATGCCTTGCGATCGGGGAGCTCCGTTCTTGGACTGTCGTTGGGTCCCTGGGGCCCTCCCCACCTACCACTGCAAGGCCTTCGTTCGCCCACGTTGTTCTCCAGGTGATCCCCCCCCCCCCCCCCGGCTCTCTCCCTGGCCGTCCACTCTCCCGCCCTGACGGACTCAGGGGAACCAGCTGCTTTCTTCTCCTCAAATGAAGTCAGGGAATACTGCAAGCCGCTCCAGTTCGCCATCATCGCTCGCACCCCTCGTGGCCGGCCTCCATTCCAGGACATCAGATGACACCTGGCGCAACAGTTCTCTCTACAGCAAGACTCTGTCATTAGTGCTCTCGACGAGCGGCATCTTCTCCTCCGATTTCAAAACATGGACGACTACTTACATGTTCTCCTCAAAGAGACCTTGTACATCCATGGCCGGCCTTTCAGGTTCTTCAAATGGACCATCGGGTTCTCACCGGATGCTGACACCCCCTCCGTCCCAGTTTGGCTGGAGCTTCCTGGCCTGCCGACTAACTTCTTCAACGACGTCATGGTTCGCTCAATCGCTGGCAGCATCGGGCCTGTCCTCAAGGTCAACCACAACACCTCCTGTCTGCTTCAAACCCATGCTGCTCGGGTGTGTGTGTAGCTAGACGTCTCTAAACCCCTCCCCCACAGAGTTTGGGTGGGCATCGAGGGTGGAGGCAACTGGAAGCCCCTTGTTTACCTAGACCCCCCTCTCTTCTGCCTGGTTGCTCGCACCTTGGCCACGACAATGTTCACTGCAAGAAGAAGGCTTCGATGGTGTGTAGGCGTGATGAGCCTAGCGCTGAAGGGCCGGTGGCTATGGCCTCTGCTCCAACGCCCACCGCGCAGGGTTCTGCTCCTCCCCCCTCCAAGGTTTAGGCGGCCGATTGATCATGTTGTTGCGTCCGTCTTTGATCCCCCTCTTGTGGGACCCCTTCCGCCCGTCGCCTTGGCTCATGGTTCGGTTGATGCTACTACGCCAAGGATTGTTGATGGGTTCGACCCTGTGGCGGAGCCCTCCTTGTCTCTTCCTGTCACGCCTCCTCCGTCGGCTATTCTCACTGGCCGTCCTGCTATCTCCCTCCCCCCTGCTGCGGGCGCTTCTCCCCTCAAGGTTGTCGCCACCGATTTACTCTTGCCTGCTGCGGTGGCTGGCCTTAGCACGGTCGGTACTACACCTTACGTCGATCCTGCCGGCCCCTCTTGGCAGCTGAATCTTTCTGCCGTTAGTGAGGGGCTGCCACCAGATGGAGCTCTGGTGCCCTCTGCTGCCACGCTATGTCCATCCCCTGCTGCTCTAGGTGCTGGAGTTGTCCTGCCCGTCCACCCGGAAGAGCCTTGTGTGGAGGGCCCGTTATCCCCTCGCTCCGTTCCTGGGTTCCAGGGCATGTCCGCTGCTGGACCGACTCGAACGCCCCCTCTCCCGGCTGAAGCTGGCTTCTGTCTGTTGGATGGCGCCCCTCCTGCGGCCTCAGCGGACCTTGTGGACCTCCAGGCCATCTCTTTTGTGGTGGCCTTACCATCCCACAAGCGCCCCTGCTGCCCCTCTGCTATCGGCCATTCTACGCTTCAGGGAGTCAACTCCCCTTCCACCAAAATCATCTCTTGCGCCAATGCTCCCTGCCAGTCAGAAGCTTACTTCCCTGCTGATGCTCTCTCTCCTGCTGGCGTCTCTCCTACGCTCGCCGTCGGGCCTCCTGCTGCCTCTGTGGTCACCTTCCCTGGCCTTGCTGCTACGTCGGTGCTTCCCCATGCACTCGCCGCTGCCTCGTCGTTGGTGGCCTCGGAGGATGGTATGTCGTGCTCTGTCGTTCCTTCTGTCGCGGAGGAAGGCCGGTCTGCCCGTCTGCTCGGCCTATCCAATCCTGCTGCTTGCGTTGTCTTGGGCCTCGCTGCCCCCTCTGCTGTGCCTCCAGGATTGACTTCTTGCGGGACCTGCACTCCGGTTGATGGCCCTCCCTCAGGGTCGCCTCTCCCCAGCTCGACCGGTGGGCTTAGCGTTGCTGCACCTACATGGTCTCCCGTTGGCATGGCTAATGCCCCACGACCATCTCCTGTAGAAGCTTTCAAGCCTCGCCTCTCCTTCGCCCAAGCACTGAAGAAGAAGATCAATCGGGAACCGCCCGCTCCATTATCAACTCCTCCTCCGGCTTCTCCCCATGTGCTTCCGGTCCGCACCCCGGCCTTGGCTGCTGCCCCCTTGGCTGGATCTCCAGAGGCTGCCTCGTTGTCCCCTCCGGATGATGGCTTCGTCAAGCTTTCTATTCTCTTTCAGCCTCTTACTATCCCTGGCCTCCAGCCGTCCGGCCCCGTCGACTTCACTACTGTTCATACCAACTAGGTCGGCGTGCAAGACCTAGGACCGTTTCCGTCCTCTTTCCAGGCCCGATGGTGTCAACACCAAGAGTTCTATGCGCAGATCGAACTCTACAAGCTCTACTCGATATCAGGTTTTCAATTGACTCTACAGTAAACTCAGCGTCATCGTCTACTTCCCCATCCCTACGTTCTGATCTACTCCAGCTGCCTGTTCTCTGGTGTTGGCCGACGGTGGGGGCGAGGCCCGGCGCCTCCCCCTCCCTCTCTTGGTCGCCCCTTCCAAGCCGTGGGTAGTTTTGGTCTCCCTGCCGCCGCAGTAATGCCTCCCACTCTGCCTCCGGCTGCTGCCACCTGCTATACGAACATCCTCCCTAATGCGCCTGTCGCCGGCCTGGTGACCTCTGCTGGTCCCTCCGGTGTGCTCCCTCATCCTCCGGCCCCCTCTGGTGCTCCTTCCGGGGTTCTTGGCGCTTCCTTGGGCGTTCTCCCAGTGCCTGGAGATCGACACGTTTTTGGAGACGTTCGTACGCAACCTCCCGCGGGACCTCGGTCTTCTTCACCCTCCCGCGATGTACCATCAAGCGACGCCCAGTCAGCTTCTGAGGCCCAGTTGCCTCCTCTCCCTCTGGCCCCCGTCCTCTCGCCGTCGGTTGTCGCTGCTGCGGCCACTGCTCCTGAGGCTGCTCCGGCCTCTACCATTGATGGGACACACGATGGTTACGATGCTCTATTTTTGGCCAGTGCCTGCCCCACTGCGTGCGGTGGCGGTCCTTCCCTTCCAGCATCTGGCGCTGGCGATGCTGAGCACCCTCCTGGCCTCCTGGCTCCTACGGTGGCGCCCTCGCCGGCCACTTGCTACATCGCTCCTCTACTCCGCCTTCCTGCGTCTGCTGACTCTCGCTCGCCTCCCTGCGTCTACTGACTCTCGCTCGCCTCCGGTGGCTGGTGGCCTAGCTGGCGCACTAGGTGCCCCTGTTCCTGCTGCTTCGCCGGGCTGTGTCCCCTCCAATCCCAAGCCACTCATCGCCACTGCCTCGGTGCATGTCTCTCCGTGCTGCATCCGTTTCGATGAGACTCCTGTCGCTCCTGCCTCTCGCCGTCGCCTTTGCTGGCTGCTCCAACGGGAGCGCTCGTCCCCCTCCCGCTCCTCTCTGTGTTGCTCGGGCTGCGTTGTCAACGGGTCCCTCCGTCGGCGCTCTACTGCTGCCGGTCGCCACCCTTGGCCATCCTCATGCCCCTGCCGCTCCAGGTTCTTCTCCAGTGTCGGTGGGTGTCCTGCCGGCATCGCTTGCCGTCGGTGCTCTACCGGTTGGTCGCTCTGCTGCCCTCTTCCTGTTGGAGGTCCTCCGAGTTGCTTCCCTTCATCCCACCTCTTGCTTTCTTTCCCCCCCCCCCCCTCTTCTGTTGCTTCTCCCTCCTTCGGCCACCCCTTGTTCCCCTCCTCTCTTGCCTCTTGTCCTTTGGCCCCCTCTCGCTCCCTGCCCCTCCTCCGTCGCCGGCCATCCAGCTTTCCCTTCCCCCCCTCTGTCCTCCTGCCCTCTCTTCAACCACTCTCCTGTGCCCTCCTGCTCCTGCCGCCGGTGACTCCCATCTTGCTTCGTCCCCTTTGCTCCCTTGCTCCTCACCCCTGCCCCAGGTGGATGCCTGTGGTGCGCCTCCCTCTCCGTCCGTCCTCCCAGCCCTCCTGCCTCCCTCCCTACCCCCCCCCCCTCTTCTTCCTCCTCCCTTTGCCCCCCCCCATCTCCCTTCCCTCGTCAGCTCCTCCTTGCCTCTTGCTAGCCCCTGGCCTCCCTTCGGCTTCCACCCCCCTCGTCCTGCCTCCCCCCCCCCTTTTTTGCCTCCCGTTCGTCCTCTCGGACCCTCCTGCCTTCCCCTCGGTTGCCCCCCCTCGACCTGTTCAGCCTCCTCCCTGCTCCCCTTCCTTTCGTGGTCATCGACCCTCCTGTCCTCCCTCCGGCCCTCCTGCCCCCCTGCTCGCTCTCCCGTCGCCGCCCCCTTGTGGCCCGTCTACGCTGGCGCTCCCATCGGTTGCTGCTGCTTTGCCTGTCTGCCGCCGTTGGTGGGCTCTTCGTCTCTACTCCGGCGTGGTCCCTCCAACCACCCTCGTGTCCTGCACCCGTTCGTGGTCTCGCCTGCTGATGTGCACACGTCATTTGTGTGGCGTCCGTCGGCCATGCTGCAGCCACCTGCGGCCTTGTTCTGCAACAGTGTTACTTGCCCCATCTCTTGGGTCTCGTTGTATTTTTCTTTTTTGGGTTTATTGGACTTTGCCCACATGTTGTATCTCAGGGTTCCTTTTGGGTTCTTTCTTCATGGAGTTTATTGGGCTTGCCCACTTGTTGTTAGTGGGCCTCCTCTCCTCTTTAGCAGGATGTCTCCCCCAGACTTTCGTGGTCCCCTGTATCCTCAACCCTCTTCTTTCCTTTATGCTTATTATATATAAATTCTCATGTAAGGTGGCCGGGGTCGAGTCTCTCCCCATGTCCCTTGCAAGTATAACCTTAGTTAAAAATAATAATAATAAAAACAAGCTCTACACGATATTGAGACTTTGTTTAATTTTTGGCCTCCTCTTTTGGCTTTTGGGGCTCTCGGGCAATTTGTTATCTTCCACCCCTTGTTTGGGTGCCGTCCCCTACCCATATACTCCTCTTTGTTCTTACTACTTTCATTAATGAAAAATCGTTTGTCTGGTGACCGGAGTGGCACGTCATGTCCCTTCCGCAATGAAGGGATGAACGGACTCTCTCGTTTTTCACCTTGCAAGTATTACCTTTCAGTTAAAAAAAATGCATGATTAGCATTTGATATACGTAGATATCCAATGTCCCAATGTGGCTGCAAACTATGATTAATTCGTACAATTACTCCGTGATCAATCCACCACATCGTCGCTAAAGAGCTGGAACCGGTGGGCATCAAGCATCAGTTTCCTGAGGGAAGAGAACGCACCCATGAGCCCCACACATGTGAAGACCACCATGATGAACAGATTGACCAAGAAGGTAATGGAGGTTCTCGAAGGCTTGATGGCCATGTTGTACAGCAGCATGGGCAGGATGAAATCCAGGGGGATGAAGCCAACGGCCCCAACGACGCTATTTATGTCGCCGAAGAATGGCAGCATGGCCGCCATGAATGCACAGAGGCTCATGTACATGGTCCTCAGGATCAACCTTGGGATGAGATTTCTCTTGGAGAACTTCGCTTGTTTCGCGTCCGCCGAGTTCTTCTCCATGATCTCATAGGCAACTTGAGAATACACCTGCATTAGAATCATAACTGATAATGTTAAGTAAATCACAGCCTCCGAAATCAGATCCGGCAGTCAAGAACAGCCAGAGTCATTAGTTTAATGAGTTATAGCAGCTGAGAGTCAATAATTTGATACATACGAGCTCCTCATTGTGCGTATTAATGTTGCAGTTTCAGCCTGCAAGCTCTTTTGCAAGAGCCGTTGTTAGCATTATTGTTACTCAATGGGGGAGAAAAATTGGCCCAAGCAAAGTATCTTAGATTGCCAAAAAAAAAAAATTGACAGGCAATGAAAAATGTTATTTCGATTTATATATATATAATTTAGTTTGAAATATAGGATTAGATCTTGCAAACGTGTAATACAAAGACGAATTTTCTTTTAGAAAGCACAATTTCCTAAAAGCACATGATTAAATGATCGATGAGCCATTGACTTCGTGAAAAAATTCAAAGTTCTTTCCGTAAATTATGACACATTTGTAAAAAAAATCTATTTTGAGATGAAGAAATGTGAGCGAAATCATAATCCTTTCAGCTAAAATGCATCCAAAACTCGATTAAGGACGCTCGGTTTTGAGAAAACGAAAGGAATCTCAAATTTCATGTGTTGGAAAAATAGTGGGTTGACGCACTCCTTACCATCTTATGATACTCTTTTCACATCTGCATTCATTGACATTTAACCGTCTCACATCATCATGACACAGATATCACCATGATAAGGATACGTACGTAAATACGGCAGGAGGGTACTAATCAAAGAAGCATAAATAGCATTTCCTTATAATAAAAACGAGTATAATTATTAGTCGAGATATAAAGAGTTATCTTAGAGAAAGTAATGTGAGGGGGAGAATAAGTAACATTTTAATCCTCTATAAGCTGTCTTTTACTCCCCAGTTCCTTAGCTGCGTCCACAAATATGCGTGCCAATTTCGTCATTTTCTGCAGTTCCCAACGAATCTCTTGACCAAATCAACATCTTTTCTTCCGAGGCATACCCACTTCATCTTAAGTTCATATGGATTTGAAAAACTCAAATTTTCATCTCTGTTGAATTATCTTCGGTTTCTCTCTCTCTCTATTTATATATATATATTCTCTTATTAAAACTTTCATAAGCTCATGAGCCGGCAATACCATCTTCCCCCATCACCACAATTTTGAAGTGTTGATTTTAGTTAGCTTACCAGTCCAATTGCGAGCAATTGCAGGAGCACAAAGATGACCGCAAGGCCAAGTAGCCATGTAGGGGCCAGCGAAGGTCCATCGTCCGGCATGAGGCTCTTGAGAACATTTGAATTGACTCTGTTCCCAAACGCCCAATACCCGAGATTGCAGCGGAGTAGAACGTCAGTAAAATCACAGAGTAACACATAACGAGCCCTTTCACCATCTTCCCCGTTGCAGGAGGCGCCACGGTAGCCTGTGTTAATTACCAAATATCTTTGAATCACCTAGCTAGCTATAGGTTCTCTCAGCAATGTATCAATCAATCTGAAATATCAATCAAGTTGGCATGCATCTCGTGACGTGGGTGATGCTTAACTATGACCTCATCTCTTCTTTCATTCAGTGTGGAAAGCATAATGTCAAGGGTTGGGATATACAGGCCCTAATTAATAAAAAAAGGAAATATCCTTACTAAGATCGATACATGTATAGCTACAGTGTTGTACGCCCTTGAAAGCTCCAACTCTTTCAAGACAATGATGAAAATAATAATAAAACAGAATATTACCTGGATTTCGGGTAATATTCCATTCCCAAAAATAGAGGCCAAGATGGAGACAGATGTGAAGACATTGAATGTTCGAGAAGAGTTGGACGGATCAAGGGAATAGTCCTTTGGTGGAGCGCTTGCGGAGTAACCTGAAGCATGACAGGGAAACTGAGTACTTCTTCTCCTTTGTATGTATGCATGTATGCATCAGAAAATAGCAACAATTCAATAGTATGTGAAACGGGTAAGTAAGTCTCCACATATTTGCAAAATTATGAGTACACAATCCAAGTATAGAATAGAGCATAATCACTATTCTGAGTTCACTATTCATGGAAGTCCAATAAATATTCCAATATAAGGTATACCAAGAAGCCTAAGTACATTTAGGGGACATGCCTTTAACTTTGGTTTCGTTTGGGGCACAAAGTTCTCCATCTGCATTATTATCACATCAGGCGGGAAGTTAAGGAGAAAACCTCCCTTTATGGAAATGATACAACCGTGGAATCCTCATCACTTAATAACTTTCTCCATGATGCCCACTTTCTTGTCTCTTAATTGAGAAGATACCCGTGGGCAGAGCCCAATGGAGTCCAGACTTTCAACTGAGTATGAATGAAGTTTTTAGTCTAGCCCATTCTGAAACATTTCTTCATTAAACATCTTATGAAAACTTTATTTATAAAAAAAAATCAGTGAAGATCACATCAAGTTGCAAATTTGTACATAATAATGTATGGGATTTTTACAAATAAACCACGGTTAAAAGTGAATTTATAAAAAAATTTATTCCTGGAAATACATTAACCGGTGTATCACTCCGTTGATTCAAATAGTGCATAAATGACATTTAAACATAATTATTTTTTTAAGTTTTTGATAAAAAAGAAGGGCTATACTTGCAAATAAATATGACACATTTACGCAATATGAATTAAATTAATGACATGCCTGCTAATATATTTTCAGAAGTGTTTTTTTTACCAATTCACGTTTAACAACGATTTATTTGTTAAAAAAAAAAAACCAAAGGTTAAACTTAATCTTGTTTCATCATTGCTATGTCAA